>OV170226.1:20010051-20285523 GCA_921882275.1 Brenthis ino
CTCATTGTTTTTGTGTATATATTGTGTTGTCTGTTGTAGGTCCTGATTTTATATAAAATAACTCTTGATACTACATATAATCAGATTAGTATTTTTTCAACCGACTTCAAAAAGGAGGTGGTTCTCAATTCGACTGTTTTTTTTATGTTTGTTACCTCAGAACTTCGTCATTTATTAACCGATTTGGACAATTTTTGTTTTGTTTGAAAGGGTATACTTTCAGATTGGTCCCATTTAAATTTCAAATAAAAATACCACCACTAAGGGTGGAAAAATAGCTAATAATGAATTTAACCTACTTCTAATTGTCATATTGACTTGAAACTTTGCAAGTGTTTCTATTTCCATTGATAGTACAGTGGTTCGGTATTGTTGACCTGATCTGATGGTAAGGCCAGAAGGTGGATAGGTGGAACTCTTCAACGATTAATAGTAGATACTTTGAGTTTGGGCTTATTTTGTTTGGTTTGACAAGCCTAACACTTTAGAATTCTTACTTTGCTACTACTGTCTACACTAAAAAAGGAAAAATAAAAACTTTTAACAAAAAAATAAAAACCGACTTCAAACAAAAGCACTAAAAAGTAAAAAATAACTGATTGGTTGTTTTCATTTACTATACATACCTAATCAAATATTTTCGAAGTCGGTGTGCTTTGCTTTGTATGAGCTGGCACCGATTTCGAAAATATTTTATTAGGTATGTATTTAATAGGTAGGCTTTAATTACTTAGCCAAAGCACACCGACTTCGAAGATATTTGATTAGGTATGTATAGTAAATGAAAACTACCAATCAGTTATTTTTTACTTTTAAGTGCTTTGTTTGAAGTCGGTTTTTATTTTTTTGTTATTTTCTCCTTTTTTACCCAGTCATTCTATATGTAACGTGCTTTTTCCACTCTACGCGACATTGGCGAAGAAAATTGTGCCCAAAGGCACTTCTAGAAGCTACGAAACAAAAAAATTGAATTGCGATTTTTTAACCCAAACTTTACACTTTTCCGTACAATTTTTTAAATATTTTTTTCATAAGAACCTTGTTACAATTACAAATATGACAAAAAAAGAATTAGCCAAATAGGCGCAGCCGTTCTGAATTAATTGGCTTACATATATTTGGCAATTCATTTTTATTTATATTATATTTTGTACATTTTACCTACCTCGTAAGTAGTAATATTGTTAAATAATAGTTGGAAGTTAAAGGTTAAGATTAGTCCAAAAATTTGCATTGTCAAATTAACTGAAATTATGCATGTTAATGTATAACATTAATTTGTTAAAACTAAAATACTTTACGTTTAAAATTAGCAGGAAATACGTACTTTTTGTTTTCAAATCAATTTAATATGTGCATTTTGTAAATTTTTTAACCTTTCACTTACCTATTGTCAAAAAAGTTGGTATCTAGTTAAGCATTGTGTGTAATCTATACTAATATAATAAAGTGGTAAAGTTTGTCAGTTTGTGAGCTTGTGACGTAGTTTTTTTTTTATACTATTCAGAATTAGTGCTTGACTACGTTCCACCTGATGGTAAGTGGTAACGCAGTCGTAGATGGTAAGTCGCACTAATTCAGTAGCCACCTATTCACTCTTGCCTTGAAGACACCGACGCAGGCAGGTTGTTCCAATCCTTAGCCGTACGTATAATAAATGACGTAGCGAAACGCTTCGTGCGGACGGGTGGAATGTCCACGATATAAGGATGGAGACCAGCCGTTCGTCGGGTTGTCCGATGATGGAAAGGGGATGGGGGAATTAATTCATGTAGTTCCTGCGCACCCTCCGAAATGTAACCTATAGAATACACAAAGGCTGGCAACCCTACGTCGGTGATCGAGGCTTTGCAAGTTAGCGTTTACCAGCGTAGGGTCACCTATAAGCCTTTGAGCACGCCTCTCAATCGAGTCCAAGGCTGACAGATGGCATTTCGCAGCACCAGCTCATATGTGGCTACAGTATTCCACATACGACCGGCCTTGCGCTTTATATAAAACAAGAAGCTGTCCCGGCGTGAAATACTGTCGAACCTTTGCAAGGATGCCAACTTTCCTCGCAGCGACATTAGCCTTAGACTTGATGAACCGCCCGTAGTTCATTTCGGGGCTGATGTCCATCCCTAACTAACTAAGATAGTTTCAGACCCTAGGGAGGACGTAGGATACTTTTATCCCGGAAATCATGCCTTAAGGACGTATATTACAATATCAATATATATATATATATATATATATATATATATATATAATATATATTGATATTGATTAACTAAAATAATTTTAAAGTAAAACTAATTTTCGGAATTTTTGCGGATTTATTTATCTTTTTCGTTCTCGACGTGCCAAATGCTTTACAGTAAAGAAGAGATGGTGTCTACTCAAAAAAATATTTAATTAATTTGTAGGATGATGAAATGGCACATAAGTACCTATCTGATATACTCGTATTATCTTTATCAATAAATACTACCAATTAGTTTGTAAGGTTTCAGTCACATGGAAATACTCGAGCGCGTCAGACATCTATAGTGTATACGCGTTTTGTCTTTCTGATAACCAAGAGATATAAATCTGACGATTTACTAATAATAATAATAAATAAATAATAATAAATATGTTGGGAAAGTAACACACAGCGCTATCTAGTTCCATGGTAAGGTACGAGGCTTGTGTTATGGATACCAGATAGATAGATAGTTGATACACTACGTATATATAACTTTAAATACATACATGTTATAAATATAAACACCCATGACTGGAGTACAAACATTCGTGCTCAACACACAAAAGAATGCCCCCAGCGGGACTCGAACCCGTGACCGCCGGCACAGCAAGTAGGGTCACTACAAACTGAGCCAAACATGTCATCAAACTAACTTAACTAGTGGGGGGAGTGGTCGTAAAACGAGGTAGAAAAAAAAAGTTATTCTAGCGTGTCAGATATTCAGAGGGAATGTTAAGTGAACCCAAAAAAGTGTCCTATTCAAATGACTGACGATTTAGACGTGACCAACAGTCATGAGCAATTTTAGAAAATGTAAAAAAAATGTGACCTTGAAATACTCGAGCGCATAAGATTTTTATACAGACGGTTCAACTTGTTCAGTAATCTGACAAATATATGGAGGGATATTGTTTATCTGACAATTTGAAAAAAATATATTTCATAATGTACCTACTACCTACACATTCATTTATTACCTTATATGGCAAATAAAATTTATTACCAATATCACAGATTATATTATTATACTAGTTCCAATATTAAATACTTAGTAACCAACCTACTAAAAGTAATATTGAACAAGAATACAGTTATGAGTGACACACCTGAGATAAATATCACTATTATTGAAGTATTAGTTACAATATTATAATATTGCCAGACGAATATATTAATATGTATTACATAATTCTGAAAAAAATCAGTAGTAACCCATCTTTAAAACCAAACACGTTATTGTGATCAGCTAAGGTGGCATCATGGCGGCAGACGGTAGTGTGGGGACAGTGCGAGAGAATGAGAGATAGAGATACAGTAAGAAGGAAAGAGAGGCGTGGAGTGGGAAATACATAGTTCTCAACATCTGTTGGCTTCATCCTACACTGGTGGTTTTAGCTACATCGCCCCATGAAAATCGTCAGATTATATGATTTTCGTAGTCCCGATAGGATTTCTCTCAAAATAAAAAAATAAATCAATCGCACTCGAGTATTTTGGAAGTGACATTTTTTGTACAACTCCGTGACTCACTCATTTCCTTATGCCACGCTCATATTGTCAGTTTATTGAAATATACACTTTTCTGCATGTACCTACTTAACTTACCTTGTCTTAATCTGAAGTGCTCGAGTTTTCCTGAGGATCGATTTTTTTTACTAATCTGACGGCTGCCCTCAACGCACCCCCTATATTAAGGGTTCATATTCGGTAAGGGTACATTACAGGTGCAAGTTTTCTCTCCATATGTGTTTCTGACGCGCTCGAGTAACGCACAAAATCCCCTCTTGGGCTTCTCTATTATAAATAGCTCCGAGTGCTTAGTACTATGTTCTTACGTCATCTAGTTTCCATTTTTCTATTAGTATTGTATATCTAGGAATAAAGTATTTACAAGTTGGGATTTAATAAAGGGAACTTGTAATAACTTGAATGCGTAGAATGATTAAAATGTTTTATTGTAAAAATGTGAGGCCTTATATACAAAAAATGGATAAAATTTACAAAATAGTTGACCAATAAAAAAATGCCAAAAAACGTTTATTTTATTGATAATTTGAACACGGGTAATTTAGTAGTAATTCTAATAAAATCATAGAAAGCTCATATCTGTATATTCAATTTTTTGGAATTAAAACTACGTATTTTAAACACATAAGGCGACATCTATTCTCGAATATCTAAATAGCACATAAATAAACTTTTTTAGAATTATTTCAATGAATCAAATTGCTGTTGATATTTTTTTTCAAGATAGCGATTTTTAATAGTTTTTGCCATATTTAGTACAAAAAATATCATTAAAATCGTTGCTGCCGCTTAGGATGTGATCAGTGGCACACCGGCTGCAGCACTACCTACTGGGTCTATTTGTGTTTTCAAACTTTGCAGGGACCCACTCGAACATACACCAAAAATATCATTAAAATCGTCCCTGCCGATTTGGAGATGATCAGTGGCACACAAACTGCAGCGCCACCTACTAGGTCCATTTGTATTTTCAAACCAACCAGGATCCCATTGAACTATACACACAAAATTTCATAAAAATCGGTCTACTCCTTTATGAGGAGTAGGTTAACAAACACACGAACAGAAAAAGGCTGCAGTTTAGGATATGGAACGCTGCCCCTGGAGTGGATGGTATTTTTGGATAGGGGAGGTAATAGGGAGTCCAAATATATCAAATTAATTTTGAGGAAGCGAAAGAGTCAAGAGTTATTGAGACTTAAAGTTACAACATTTCCATACATTATTGTGACATTACTGCCATTTCGACACTTAGAAATGTCAAAATGTCACTTCCATGAGCCAAAATGATCTTCAAATAATGAAACAGATCTATCACCGAATTTTAAGTTAATATAAAGTACTAATAATGGTAGGGGTTCTGGGTTTGAAATAAAATAAAGACCAAACGAAGAAGGCTAAAGCCTTAGCCTTTCAACCTTTTTTCTTTTTTTATTATTTTTTTTAACGTTGGGAAATGCATTTACGCACGAGGTGTGGGACTCACCGGCGTAATAAAGCCAGTACTACCCACTAAAACCCAACAAAACGGCGGTAGGAGGAAAAAGTAGTATCCACATTAGCTCCGCGAATAATTTTGTTTTAAAAATACAATTAAGACTATTTAAGTGATCATTATTGGACCTGAATTATTGATACAACCTAATAATGAAGTGCACTAGTTAAATCAATAAATATGATAAAGAATTTTTGTCTTGTGAACTTTACAATGTCAGTGAGGTATAAGTTAAATCACGACTGTGAAATGTGTTGATATCATTTATGTACATACGTAACATTGTATAATATTGTGTGAAGTGACAGTGTTTAAAAAAAATATATAAATCTAATTCTACATTTCTGCAAATATGTACATATCTCTGAACTTAAAGCGCTAATTAAAACATCTAGTCATCGGCTGCAATGGACTTGCGGTGCATAATAGCTCTGGCACGCAAGGCACCTGAGTTCAAACCCAAGGCGACTCTCTAAGATTTTTGTTTTTTTTTCTACGAGCACAACATTTGAAATAATCTATTAAATATTCACAGTAAATAAGCTTTAAGAAGTCTGAACCTACTCATAATGTCGAAAAATAAGTTAGAATGTTGCTTACGGTTGCCTAACTCTAAAGAAGTGATTAAATGTCAAAACTGCAAGAAAAATTATCACTACGCATGTGTAAGTACCACAACGATTCCGTACAATGAATTGACGAGCGAATATAAAAACAGTTGGCTCTGCCCTGCTTGCTCTAGACCAAGATCCGACAACACAACCACGCCAATAAGAAATAACCCATCTTACAATAGTGTACCAAAGCCAGTGGACGAAACTCAAGACAACTGTCAAATGTCTGTTAGACGTGAGGAAGCAGGAACATTGCGCGATACAATGAATAGCGAAAGTCTATCGGAAGTAAGAAGCATTATCAGGCATGAGTTAGTGTCTATTCTTGACGATTTTAAAGCAAATATTATTGAGCAAATTGATTCTAAAATAAATGTGGTGCTTGACAATATGTCTTCCATTAATACATCAATTAGTTTTTTAGAACAGAAATTTGAGGATGTCAAGCTTGAAATGACTAACAAAATAGAAAAAATTCAAAACCTTGAACAAGAAAACAAAGCATTGCGCTCTTCCGTAACTGATCTACAGTCAAGACTATCGTTACTGGAACAACAGTCTCGTGCATGTAACGTTGAAATTCAATGCATTCCCGAATTTAAAAACGAGAACTTAATAACAGTAGTTAAACAGATAGCTTCCACTGTAAAGTGCAATATTACTGACCACGACATACAAAATTGTACGAGGATTATGAAACTAAATAAGGATAGTTTACGCCCCCGGTCTACCTTAGTCAAGTTTTCTACACCTAGGGTGACAGATACCTTTCTAGCAGCAGTCTTATCTTTTAACAAGAAGGCAGCTAGCAATAGAGATAAATTAAATACAAGTCATCTAGGTATTAGTGGAGATATAAAACCGGTCTACATATGCGAGCATCTATCCCCTGCTATTAAAGCATTGCATGCCGAAGCGAGGATAAAATGTAAAAAAATTGGCTATCGATATGTCTGGGTAAAAAATGGTCGAGTTTTTGTACGAAAATCAGATAATTCTGAATATATTTATGTTAAAAATGTAGACTTACTCACTTCTTTGCAATAATATAAATCTGTTGTAATTTGCAAGTTTTAGATAATATTAATAAAATTATCTATGTTATCAGGTTATTATCAAAATGTAAGAGGCTTAAACACAAGCATGCATGATGTACGTCTAAATGTTCTAAGCAATAACTATGACTTCATTTTATTAACTGAAACCTGGCTTAATGGCAGCGTATATGATTCTGAAGTTCTTGATGACAGATACGTGATTTTTAGGCGTGATCGAGAAACATGTCCGCTATCTTCCCATAAAAAGACAGGTGGTGGTGTCCTCATTGGCATTTCAAAGAATTTGATTTCGCGTCGTCGTCTGGACTGGGAAAGTGACTGTGAGGATCTTTGGGTAGCCATCGAACTAAACTCAGGCAAAAACTTTAAAACTTTAAACTTATGTTTAGTTTATATACCTCCTCCGGCCGACAGCAGTATACTTAAAACATTTGTCGGGAAAGTAAACAAAGTCTTCACTGTCAGTAAAAGTGATAATTGTGCCACAATAATTTTTGGAGATTTTAATCTACCTGGTATTTCCTGGTCTAGTTTCATTAATCAAAGTGGCGTCGACACTACTTGTAATTTATCAAACTCGAACTATAACTTCTCACTTAATAACATCTTAATAGATTTCATAAATTTTCATGCCTTATACCAGTTCAATGGCATAAAAAACATTAAAGGCAACGTACTTGATCTAGTGTTAAGTAATAGTAAAATAATAAATGTTCGCGAATGCCATTCTCCAATACGCAATGTAGATTCATATCACCCTCCTCTAGACATATTTGTTGCCGTAGCATTCAATAATTTTAATGAACATAATACATCAAAAAGCGCCTATAATTACTTCAAAGCAGATTATGAAAACATAATAGCGGCCCTGGATAAAGTGAATTGGCTTGATGAATTTAAACACTGTCTTGATAATGTAAATGAAATGGTCAATAGGTTCTATAATATGCTTTATGAAATAATCCGTAAATATGTTCCAAAAACTCACAAGAGGCGTAGATCATATCCTGTATGGTTTTCGCATAATCTCATCCGCATTCTTAAGAAAAAACATAAATGCCACATTAAAATTAAAAAAAAATAATAATCCTTTAGACAAATTAGACTTTCAATATTTAAGAAAAGATTGTGATAAACTCATAAATAAATGCTATAATGATTATATTGAATTAATAGAAAGTGCAATCTCAACTAATACTAAATATTTTTGGACCTACATAAAAAATATCCGCAAGAAATGTAGCTCATATCCGTCATCAATGTTTCTGGGTAACGTTAGGGCAGACTGTAGGCAAGATATCTCAGATCTGTTTGCATGTCATTTTTCATCGGCGTATGAGCCGGATGATGGTAAAATAGACTGCAAAGTTCCTAAGTTGCATTCATTTTCGGGAAACATCTTCCTCTCGCAAGGCGATATAGAAAAAAAGTTAAAAAGAATTGACACTGCTAAGGGTGCAGGCCCGGACAACATCCATCCAATTTTTATATCTCGCTGTGCAACGAACTTATCATTTCCTTTATTTTTAATTTATAATACATCTTTGAGGACAGGAGTATTTCCAACAAAATGGAAGGAAACAAGAATAGTCCCTGTTTTAATAGGTGAAAATCCTAACTCCATCGAAAACTATCGCCCCATCTCGATACTTTCGATTATGTCGAAAGTTTTTGAGGGTTTAGTGTATCACTACTTATATAACCTAGTAAAATCAAATCTTACTGAAAGTCAGCATGGATTTATCACGGGAAGATCTTCTAATACTAATCTCATAACTTACATTGATGAGGTTATGGCAGTGGTTGACGAAGGTGGCCAAGTGGATGCAATTTACACTGACTTCTCAAAGGCTTTTGACAAAGTAAACCATTCAATTCTAATTATACAGCTCAAATCTTTTGGTGTCACTGGTTCTTTATTGAACTGGTGCGATTCTTATCTGCGTTTAAGGACATCCTTTGTATTTATTGATGGGCATCAATCTACTCCATTTTACGCTCACTCTGGAGTGCCTCAAGGGTCTATTCTGGGTCCTTTCTTTTTCAATATATTTATTAATAATATAGCCTCAATTTTTAAATATTCCAAAGTTTTTATGTATGCAGATGATTTAAAACTAATACGTAGAATCAAAACGCATGATGATGTTACACTTCTGCAAAAAGATCTTGATCAGCTAAGTGACTGATACAATACCCATAAAATGCACTTGAATGCAAAAAAATGTCACCATATTCAGTTCACTCGTAAAACGAAAAAGATAAGTAGCGAATACAAAATATTAAATGTGACTGTCGGTAAAGTGGACGTCATCCGGAATCTGGGAGTGCTGTTGGATTGTAAACTGCAATTTACTGCCAACATTCAGGACATCACTAAAGCCGCTCTCAAATCCCTAGGATTTTTCCTTAGGTATGCAAAAGAATTTAATAATGTCTCAACAATCATAACGCTATACAACAGTTTCGTCAGAAGTAAATTAGAATATTGTAGTGTAGTCTGGACTCCATGATATAAAATACACATAGATAGGATTGATCGAATACAAAAAAAAATGATAAAATATTTAGCATATCGTTTTGGAGTTCCACGAACGTATTCAGGATATGAGAATAAGTTAAAATATTTCCAATTGTTGTCACTACATTCGCGTCGTAATGTACTAGATATGTTATTCTTCTACAAATAATTAATAACCTAATGGATTGTCCAAAGCTGCTTTCCTCAGTAAACTTTAATGTACCCTTAAGAATTGCGAGAAAACGATGTCCTTTATTTCACACTAAAAAACATAAAACTAACTTAGGAAAAAATGCGCCACTAAATAGATTATCTAGAGCTTACCATGACCTGTGCTTGAAAATTGATGACTTAGACATCTTGCATGACAGCCTTAAGAGTTTTAAAACTAAAGTAATACAGTTTTATAATAAAAGAACATAATTTTATGACTCTATGTAACTTTTATCAATTATTATTAATTTGTACTATTTTTTTTATATTATTCCAAGTATTTAGACCTAATCTGAACGTGACATTGCAACTGTTATTATTATTATTTTCATTATGAATTATTAATTGTTTAAAATATCTGTATCTTATCTATTGTATGTGTGTATTGTGTATCATCTATTGTATGTGACATTTTATTTGGAAATTTATAATTATAATTGTTTTTTTTTCTTTTTAATAATTTAAGTTTATAGTTTAATCCTTAAGATCACTTAAAACCTTAATTAATATTATAATTACCATGCTGTATTTACCTGTAATTAAAAGTGCAATTAACATGTTAAGTGTAGTGCCAAGATTATATGTGTTAACCATTGTAACTTTTGTTGGTAAGTCAATAAATAAATAAATAAATAAATAAATAAAACCTTCCCCCGTCTTATTGGGGCATCGCAGAATCGCTTACGCATTCAACTACGACGCCCCGACGGCAGGTCTGCCGAAGCAGATCACCACAACCATGGGTTGCTCCAAGGTCCACTCTGCTATCAGAGAAGTACCAGGAGCAACCTACACGGTACACCGCCCACCGAAGAGGGCCACCTCCCATCGCCCACAGAAGTGGGCCACCTCCCTGTGCGTTCTTGGCTTCGCACCCGGTTGGGTTGCCGGGCACTACTGAGCCCCCTCACCACGACAAGGTGAACGCACGTTGGGGGGGAAGCCTTCTCAACCTACGCTATCCAAGACGGATCTATCTGAATTTAAAATTAATATAAAACACTTATAACAGCAGGAGTTCTGGGTTTGAAATTAAAAGAAGACCGAACGAGAAGGCTAAGGCGGGAACTACGCTACGCTTAAGTGACATTAATCGAAAATAAATAATACACTTAACAACAACAAAATAGTCTATATGCGTTTATAAACTGCATGAGTACACTTAATCACTAAAACACTTAAAACTATAGTAATACTATTAAAACAAAAAACTACAAACGAATGTATACGAAAATGAACAAAAACTAATACCTACTGGAAAATAATATAAGGAAAACAACTATGAAAAAGAGCAAAAAATATTAAAACCTAAACGCGTTTAATGAGTACAGTTCGTATACACATAAACTATCGAACTTCGTGGTATTTTATGACTACCCGCCAAAAATACTGAAATGTATTCACAGATAATGGCACTCAATATTTTACATAAATCAAATAAAAACTCGTAAATGCAGCATGAATTGAAAATAACATATTTCTTTTTTAAAATATCAGTAATCTGATGACAATTTTCATTTTTAATATGCATAACTTTAAACTAATTACTAAGCGATAATCTGTTATGTCCTGAAAGCGGTACATAAATCAGAAATTGTCAGTTTCGATCAAAATTTAAGATTATTTTGTTTAGATTATTGTTTTTAGTGAAATTATCAAAATATAATGAAACCGTAATTAATATGAAAATATGGATTTTATATAAAAAAAACATGTTTACTATTCGTTAAAGGCATGTTTATCTTTTGTAATAACTTATTTAGGTACATAAATATATGAAAATGTTCTAACTTTAAGTCTCCATAACTTTTGACTCCTTCGTTTTCTCAAAATATTTTTTATAATTTATTTAAACTCCCTATCACCTCCCAAAATGCCACCCACTTCTCCAGGGGCCGTGTCCCATATACTGGTACTAAAGTTGTGCCCAGAAGAATTATATATATTAACATGATGAGTTGTTGTAGGTTGTACTATAATGTTTTTCCCCGTGGGAATGAAATAATCTTCCGCAGTAAAGTAGCCTATGTCATTTTCCAGCCCTACAACTACCTTGACACAAAAAAACACGCCAATTCGTCACTTTGTTTCGACGTGCAAAAAGGACAAAAAAAAAACAAAGTCAAACTGTAAATCGTAAAAAGAGAAAACAACAGTCAAATCTACAAATGCATTCAAGTATAATATAGTTTATATTAATTTAAACTTCATAATTAAAAAGTAGTATTAAGGTAAAAGAAAAATGTGATGTTTAAGTTATTTCGTGTAATTTTTCCAATTTTTCTCTTCATAAGAACAGTTCTCGAACTTCAACGATTATTTAAAAAAAAATGACGAATTGGTTCAGCCGTTGTAGAGCCTTTTGCTTCGTAATAATAATAATCTTTATTTCAGACGTAAGTACATCCATATATTGTTAATTAGTTAGTAACAATTATACTTAATACTATGTTAGTATGGTTAGTATTTTTTGCAAAAAATATTATAACACTAATAGAATACATTTAACTATTCATTTTTATTTATAAGATTTAAATATATTCTGTGTCACCATTCGTAAATACATTATTAATAAACTTGCCACTTGATTTCATTATGAATATGTTTAAGCAAAAAGTATTTATTGAGCTCATTCTTGCATAAGTGTTATCACTATTGCGGTAATTCTGTAAGGTGAAGTAGCCACAAGTGTTTTTTTTTAATTAAAAGTCATTAAATATTGTCAATCATGCAGAACGAGAGACAAGATGAATTAAAAGGCGATGAAGTGGTTATAAGTGGAATATCCGGAATATTTCCGAAATCTGATTGCGTTCTGGAGTTCATGGAGAATTTATATAATAAGGTACGTAATTTTTAATTTTCTTCATCATCTTAACTATTCAATTAACTAGATGTGAATCAATCTATTCTATTACTTTGAGGATTCGTGAAGCTTTGTTCTGATGTCATTGTAAAGGCTTAGCGGTAACTTTAGTGTGGATCCCAGGTTACTCAGGTATTCCTGAGAATAAATAAAACAATGAAACTGCAGAAGCGTGTGCTTCAATTCTCCTCAGGATCTGTTGTCTGTTGCAAAATCCTATTTAGATAAAGGATGGAGTATTTACTAAAACTCATCAAAATCTTTCAAGGGTAATCATTATGCTGAAGTTTAGCCAGAGATACCAAGACGTCCCTGGTTCTCTCGTTGCAAACAGGCGGAACGTTGGAAATTATCAATTATTAGTCATATTCGTCTTGGACACGCATGCACTCCTATTCACCTGGCAAAGATCAGAATCAGGGACCACTGCCTTTGTTAATGTGACCTTGATGAAGGTAGTTTATCCCCCCCTCCCAACGTGCGTTGACCTTATCGTGGTGGGGGGGCTCAGTAGTACCCGGCAATACAGCCGGGCGCGAAGCCAAGAAACGCACAGGGAGGTGGCCCACTTCGGTGGGCGGTGGGAGGTGGCCCTCTTCGGAGGGCGGTGAACCATGCGGGTTGCTCCTGGTACTTCTCTAATAGCAGAGTGGACCTTGGAGCGACCCCATGGTTGTTGTGGTCTGCTTCGGCAGACCTGCCGTCGGGGCGTCGTAGTTGAATGCGTAAGCGATCCTGCGACGCCCCATTAGACGGGGGAAGGCTTTGTTGGGTTTTAGTGGGTAGTAATGGCTTTGCCGGTGAGTCTTACATCTCGTGCGTAAATGCTTTCCCAACGTTAAAAAAAAAGGTAGCTTATCCCACAGCTGTCCTAAATTTCTTTATCCTGTTTAAGACGTTCTCCCTTCTAAGGTACCTCATCCTATTAATGTTAATTGTTTGTTAATATTGGTGTACAGTCCCTTATGTAGATTTTCGTATAAATTTATTAAATGTAATAATATCAAATTGTAAAATATTTAATTAATTTATACTAACATCTGTTTTATGTGTATTTATCTTGTATGTCCTTTATTGTGATGTCTTGTTTGTTGTAGGTCTAGATCATATAATTAACGCCTCATATTTTATATGTACATAAAGAGACCTCAGTGTGAACATTTCTTTTTTAACCGGTTAATAGCTTATCTACCGTACCGTGTCTTCTCCATTCTACACGACATTGGAGAAGTAATCTGTGCACGCCTAAAAGCCAAATATCAAAGAATTGAATCGAAATTGAATAATACGACTTCATATCTAAAAAGTATAATCTAAGATATAAAATATGATCGTTGATTTCGTTATTTTGTCTTATTACAGGTTGACATGGTGGTCAGTGTCGATCCACATTATGCCCATCCAGATATACCACATCATATTGGAAGAATAAATGAACCGAATAAATTGGATGCTCAATTTTTTAAAGTCACGTTCAACCAAGCCATGACGATGGATCCTATGTGCAGAAAGTTAATGGAACACTCATATAGTGCTATTTATGATGCTGGTAATGTTTATATATTATTAATATAAAAACCTATAAAAAATTTAATAAAAACGGTAAAATATAACTGATCATTAGTTTTCATTTACTATAGATACCAAATAGAACAATAAGGTCTAATGGACATGTATTACATGTCTGCCTCGATGGTGTAGTGGCTAACATGTACAGCTGCACACCCGGAGGTCCTGGGTTCGAGTCCCGGGTCGGGCCAAGTTTAGTTATTGAGTCTTTCTGTATAGTAAGTCTCAGTAATAGCCCGCAGTTGGGAAGTTGGCAGTGCTTTACCCCCGTGCCTCGGAGAGCACGTAAAGCCGTCGGTCCTGCGCCTTAACTCTCACTGGTCGTGTCGAGCAGTCGTCCCACCGGAGTATGAGAGTGACAGGAATAGAGAGTGCACTTGTGTCTGCGCGCACACTTGTGCACTATAATATCTCCTGCGCAGTTGGCTAGTCTCAATAAGATTGGCCGCCGTAGCCGGAATCGGCTAGAACATCATTACATGTCTATATGTATATGATACGTATAGGTACGTCTATGGTATACCTGTAGTAGACATATTATGCTGAATGTATATTGTGTGTCTATTTAATTGATATTAGTGAAAGAATTTCGTATAATTTACGTACATTTTACAATATTATAAATTATACAAAAATATATACATTTATTATATGTATACGAAACATATAATATACTTCACGATAAAAATGAAACCAACTGCAATGCTATCAATATGACGTATTTATATACGTATATTAGACTTGTTTTTTTTTCTATACCTCTTGGTGGAATTTTGTGCATCTCATATAGATAATTTTGTTATTTATCATTCTATTGCGATTCTTAGATCAGAAGCTGTTATATGAATGTATAATATACGTATATTAAACATTGAAGGGTAAATGAGTTTTGTATTGATATGAATTTGTATACTATACGTATAAAATATATGAGTACAGCAATTGCCATTCGTATGGATTGAAACAGATATCACGAACGTGTAATATAGTAAAGTAATGTAATGAGATAATATAGTGCACAAGTGTGCGCAAAGACACAAGTGCACTCTTTACACGACCGGTGAGAGTTAAGGCGCAGGACCGACGGCTTTACGTGCTAGATCCGATGCACGGGGATGAAACACCCCCAGCTTCCCAACTCCGGGCGGTTACTGAGGCTTACTATACAGAAAGACTCAATAACTAAACTTGGCCTAACCCGAGACTCAAGTCCAGGACCGGGTGTGCAGCCGTACATGCTAGCCACTACACCACAGAGGCTACGTATATCTGCAATATAATGGTATGATCAAATTTTTGTGAAATTTTAAATAATACAGATGGCTCCCAGATCTAAAAAAAATGGAAACAGATATCCATTCTTCGCATTAGCCCTATGCATTGCTGGATACCGCCTTCTACTAGGGCAGCGTGTGACGTGATCTGGTTCAGCGTAATTAAACTGGCTGAAGAAAGTTATCCCCTCTACACTAAATATTTTAAGTTTTAAAGAAACATCTGAAAATTCTAATCATTTATTATTATGCTACACTATCGTAACTACCGTCGATCTAATTATGTATAATCTTTGGACCATATAAGAACATATGTTTAATTTTTAGATAATATATGTAAGAACAGAAGTGCTATCGGTACTTGTATCCAAGCTTTCTATCTCAGCCTGCGTATAAGAATGTCTTCGGAGTGTAAGCAAATATTAGTTCTTCGCTGTATCAACATTAATACAGTTGACTATTTCTCATGTTTCACTTGATGAACTGCTAGAAAATTTTCAAAAATAATTCTTGCAATTTAGCGATAGAATAAAGTGACTTCATTTTTTTATTTTACTTTATCGTGAAGAAGATTTTCTCCTTACATATTGTGTTCATAATGCGATAATAATTTCATCAAAATCAAATATCAAACTAGCAACATGTTTTTGTAGACTAATCGAAATCCGTTTGTTTTTAAGAGAAAAAAAATTGAAAACCTGAAGTTTTATGAATTTAAAATGTTAGCAGGTATTTATATACTTGCTAACATTAACGGAAGAGAAATTCGTAAAATGCCTCCGATGCCCAACTACCCCCAAGAAATGGGGGGACGCAAACCGTTAAAAAATAGTTTTTTCAATATCTGGCTTACTATGATGTTCTATCGAAAAATATTTTCTTCAAAAGTTGTAAAAATCTATAAATTTTATAATTACACTTTTTACAATAAATAACCTTAAAGTTTTTGAGATGTTTGTAGAAAACTCGGTTTTTAACTCTTTCTTGTTTTATTATTTTTAATTTCTAGAATAATCTTTTGATTTTCATGAAACTACCCTTAGTTTCATGAGTAAGGGTAGTTTCATGAAAACATTCCCTAATGTAATTTTAAAAAATACATAATAATAATATATATAAAAAATAAAATGTTTGGCCATTTCCGAGAAAAGTATGTTTTGTGGTTTCGAGAGGCTGAAAATCACCCTCAATTTCAAGTGGACGTCCACATAAACTAAATGACGAAATCTATGACGATTTTAATCTTTTATTATCATATTACTGGCCAAAAGTAAATCTATTGTAAAACAACACACGTGTTCATCACCATTTTATGCGTCCATTTTTAATAATAATTGACATTAGGGCATTTCTTTTCAAAGTTTGAATAAAATTTGCTGTAAAATTTACAAATGGCCTCTATCTATCTCTGCCCTGCTTTTCGGATAATCCCTCTTTTGATAACGGGGTATCAATATTCTACCAACATCATCTTTAGTGGTTACTAATGTTATGGGCGTTATCAGGGATCAAATAATTAAGTAGTGCGATACTTATGGCTTAAACATATATGGAATGCCCGTCTAATATATGTACGTTTATCTGCATAACACCTCGTCTTATCGCCTCTACTAGACACAGGAGGGCTGGCGCATACTTCGCCCAAAGAATCGGCATTGCCATTCAACGGGGGGATGCGGGCTAGCATTCATCTACATATTATTATTAATAATTGTTGTATCTTCTTCAATAGTAAACTGATTTTAATATACTAATTCGAATTTTTCAATACTTTAATTTTATATTAATAACTTATACCCTTATATAACTCACACAAGTTTTGTCAAACAATAATTTTTAGATGTAATTCTACGTCAAAGGGTTCAATAGTCACTTTTTGCTGATTTTGAAGTCGGTATAATGTCATTGTTAATATTTGAATTATTTTTTAAGGAATCAACCCACTCACGTTGGACGGTAAAAAAATTGGTGTATACGTAGGAATGGCTTACTTGGATATCATTAAACTTTTTATGGACAAAGACACCTATGCAAATTCATTTTTTCTTAGTGGGTAAGTTGTTGAGATTTTTATTTTCAAGCCTAAGTTATGTACCTATAATATACATTTTTTATCTTATAATTTAGTGATATTAAAAATTATTATCTATGTTACTAGTATCATATCTACTATAAGTAATACACTAGTATGATATATAGTAATGTTGTGCGTTGTGGAGAGTATGTAACGTCATTAAGCTAAAAATAATAATTAAAAAGACTCGTCTGAAACATGCTTTATCCTAAGACAGTTGCGAAAACATTTCCAGAGAGGCATCGAAATAACTATAAGTCTCAGACAAGAACAGTTAATCCTAAATTGCCGTATATAAAAGTAAGAGAGGAACAAACATGCGAGAAAGACATCGAAATTACTAGAAGTTTCAAAATTCAGACAAGAATACTTCAACGTAAATTGCCGTGAATAAGAGTAAGAGAGGAACAAAGCATTCGAAATCACTAGAAAGGTTTTGAATTTTCGAATAATAGAATGTTATTTGTTTATGCATATAAAAAGGTCAACAGTTTGTCGGGAGTTTAGTTAAATGTCGCAACTAAATGAAAACTGAGAAGAAGTACGAAAAAGTTCAATGTGAAGAAAAGTGGAGTGAAGTTATAGTAAAAGTGTATCTAATGGTGAAAATTAGTGTTCAGTGACTGCGTTTAGTACTGCATTTACTCTCGCGCGAGTAGCGAGACGAGTCGCGAGGTGATTTATGCGACGGGTATGTGCGCTAGTAACTCCCCTCGCGCCTCGTCAGGTAGCGCTTAGCCGTGCAGGTGGTGTGTAAAATTTGTTGCTTTATCTACATAGTGGATTGGTCTTGGTCTTACGAAGAGATTTTGCAGTTCCTTGAATTATTTTGAAAAGGAGCCGATAATTAGGGACCCTATAAATAAATGTTACAAGAATAATCAAAAAGTAAATGATGCATGGAAGAAAATATCGTAGCAAATGTGTCGACCAATAGCAGAGTTTAATCGTATAGTATTTTATTTTAATTAATGGTATAGTATTAAAATCTTAATAAAGAAAGAGTTGATTCCGCTAATATTTTGACGTACGACATAGTTACCGACTCAAAGACAACTGAAAGCATTGCGAGAGTCTAAACAGGAACTTTTTTACGCAAGCTGCGAGGCGAACACTATACAAGGTACGAGGCGAGTTACGAAGCGAGAGTCGAAATGAGCTATAAGCAGAACTGTGTATATACTGCGCATGTTAGTGAATCTCCATAAGTCACTGTTGTTAACTAAGTGCAATAAAACATCAATAGTACAAAAGACGTGCTTTAATTTCCGATCCCCGAACTCATAGAACGTAACAATAGAACCGTTCATTTTTCCAGGATAAAAAGTAACCTGTTGTTTGACCGGCAATATAAGGTATCTGCATGCCAAAATTTTTTAAATTAGGTGCATAAGTATTTATAGTTTAACTATCTTACGGGAACTTTTCAATTTTCCGGGATGAAAAGTCTCAAAAATATTGACCGGTGATACCTACGCATAGTTGTTCCAGTTCACAGCATTCTAGAAGAATGTGGGCTTGAGTTTCATCCCCTCGGAGGCATGCTCTGCACAGGGGGCTATCAGTGATACCTATATTGAAAACATGTTTGTTGAAAAATCCACCACCGTTTTTAGTTTTGTTCTGCTTAAGCGTGTTAGTTCAGTTGTTATTTGTTTATGTTTGGGAAATGCTGAAGATAGTTAGTATTTGCATTCCAAAGTATGTCTACTGTTTTGTTTGTTAGGTCGTGTAGCCACGATTTGTAATTATATAAGTTACCACCATGCAAAATTTCATTTAAATCGGTCCAACAGTCACGGAGATTAGCCCGTACAAGCAGACGAACACACAAATTTGAAAATTTGAAAAAAATTGGATTTGTTCTATTTCTCTTCTTACATCCCCCTGACTCGGTTTTTAGCATTTTTTTCTATTAACAGACATTCGACCTGTACTGTTTTATTATATGTATAGATTTAATACTTAACTAATTTTTAACCGACTTAAAAAGTAGGATCTCTTAATTTCGATGTATTTTTGTGTATATGGAGTATTTTGAATAATTGTGAACTGATTAAAATGATTAATTATATGAATAGCATTTGGAAATTTTAATTTGAAGAAAACAAACTAATGACGATTTAATGAAATTGTAATATTCAACATGTTAACTTATTTTGTCAAAAAAAGCACAACTGATAAAATTATTTATTTTTAGCTCATCCAAAACAATGTTGGCAAATCGCATATCATATTATCTCAATACAAAAGGCCCATCTTACGCTATTGATGCATCTACCGCTAGTTCATTACTATCCTTAGAACAAGCTTATCAACATCTACTTTCTGGTGAAATTGAATCTGCCATTGTTGCTGGATCTAATACTTGTAAACAGCCAACATTAAGTGTTAATTTGAGGAGGTATTAATACATTTTGTTAATTTTACTTATTGTTTCATAGTATTTTATGTTATTACGCACCCTTTTGTAGGGGGCACCGAAGCAATTACGAAATAATTGCGCTCGTTTGATCCCTTGCCGTATTGTTATTACTAAAACTTTAATACTTTCTTAGATTTACGCGAATATTTAACATTTTAAATAAAACTATCTTTTCGGTTTTTGTCGCGGATTTATTTGCATTTTTGTTTCCCGACGTTTCGAATGCTTACAGCTCTATGGTTCCCGTGACCATGGATGCTGTAAAGCATTCGAAACGTCGGGAAACAAAAATGCAAATAAATCCGCGACAAAATCCGAAAAGATAGTTTTATTTAAAATACTAAAACTTTAATTATGCAATTAATATGTAGGATATTTAAGGATTTATTCTATAAATCGTACACTTTAGAAACACGATTACTTGTAGTTTCTTCGATTGAAAAAAAAAGTCCATAATGATCTCTAAAAAATAAAATAATCCTTAGTGCGGCGTAAATACTTCAAGTAAGTTCATCAGGTTTTAATAATAACAAAACTATACGTTTTATATAACGTATACACTTTACATTTTCAAAATGTGTATTTGTTTTAATAATATGAATCCGTCTATCCTAGCCATCCCCCCCCCCCTGCCCGCTGTCGTCCTACTAAAATAAAAAGCTCGGTGCCCTCTTAACCATCAATTACTCAAGCGCCTACCTATAGACTTATAATTTCTTAGCATGTTGTATGACATTCTAAGTGTTTTTATTTATATACGAGTATGTATGTACAAATTGGGCTAATATTGTGTAGTACAAAATGGTCGAGTTTAGGATACCAAAATTGTGCAAAACATTAATTACAAATACTGCTTAACAATTTTAAATACACCAATGGCAGCATGTTGTTTTTTATCCTAAGGAAATAATAATTAGCATTATTTTATTTTCAGAGCAGGACTTGTATCTCTTGATGGTAAAACAAAATGTTTCGATGAAAACGGGGATGGCAGCGTCAGATCAGAAGCAGTCAGTGTTGTATTTTTACAAAAAGCTAAGGATGCAAAAAGGTACACTTATTATTGTTAGGTTGCGTACACCAACTTCACTCCCATTTGAACTGAAATTGGGCTTTATTATATTCACACCAGTTTTTAAGGCTATAAATTAATTGAATTGATTTCTTGCAAGTTACATGTGACCCACTTCCTAGGTTCCATTTGAGCTGAAATTTGGAACACTAATTTTATTCCTGAGACAATGCACAATTATCTAAATGATACCATTTTTAATCCAATATGGTGGCTACCGCAAAATGGCGATTTATCATTCCCAAACTAACCCCTATGATATGAGTATCAAATGAAAGGGTTTGATAAGTGAAACACAGTAAGTAAAGTGACGTCATTGTAAATCTAATATGGCGGACGTCATAAAATGACGATTTATAATTTCCACACTAACCCTAATGATATGGGTATCAAATGAAAGGGTTTGATAAGCGAAAGCGACGTCATTCTAAATCCAATTAGCGAACTCCCAAAGACTGCGGACAATGTTCTTTTTATGCACCTCCAAGATATGGATGTCAAATGAAAAGGTTCGATCAGAAGAATACGAATAAAAAAAAATAGTCAAAAAATATAAAAAAAGAATTAAGAAAGTATTAGTAAAAAATTTTTTTTATAAAAACTCTTTTTTTTTCTTATATGTACGCGAATATTTGACATTTTAAATAAAACTATCTTTTCGGATTTTTTTAGCGAATTCTGACTATTATTTCCCGTTCTTGAGGTCTCTCCGTGACCATGATAGTTAAAAAGCACTCGAAACGTCGTCGGGCACCAAAAACCAAAATAAATTCGCGAAAAAAATACGAAAAGATAGTTTTATTTAAAAATATTATTTTTTTATTAGGATTATTTATGTTTAGACCATGTTACATATTGTATTGTTTTATATTTACACAGGTAAATCTCACGACAAGCTTTCTATTATATAAATTGTGTAATCTAATTTTATGGTTTTGAATTAATTTAAAGTTTATTTTCTTGCAGAGTATTAAAATAAAAGCTTGTTTTTAAAAATGCTGTTCTTACTATTAATTTTCTTTTTTATTTACTCATCTTTCTAAACTATAGTTTATATATTTTTCAGGATTTATTCTCAAGTATATCACGTGAAAAGCGGTTATTCTAAACCAGACATTAATTGTTTTCCTAATCGTGAAGAAAATGATATTTTAAAATTCTTGCAAGAGTTCTATTCTGAAATTGACGTGACACCCTCTGCCGTTGAATATGTAGAAGCAAACGCTCCTGGTACAGTATATTTAAATATTTATATCGAAGTTATTTTCTTTGAGAATAATTCAAATCGAATTATCATTCTATAATATTGGAAAGAGGAAAGATTTTTTGTTTGTTAGTAAGTGATGATTCTATTGAACCAATTTTAATACATCTTTCCGTTCTTTTCTTACTGTCCCTAGTCTCTAGTATATTTCAGTAATGTTCAAGTTCAGTAAAAAGTTACTTCAATAATCAGTTCAGTAAAATTCAGACACCTGTGGTGCACTCGAACGAAGTAGACGTGATTTAAGTTCTACTAAAATAATTTAAAATTACAATTCGTTGTGCCTGTCAAAAGTAAACTTATGAAATAAGACTTTACGATTGATTTTAAATTACTTCAAAGTTGTGAAATATCACTTTTTACAATAAATCAGTACGAAGCGAATGCACGTCTTACCCCCTCGAGTAAAAGAATCGGACTCTGGTTTTTCATCTTGCTCGCACCTACGAGTACCTGTGCGTAAGCGCTCTTGTTAACGATCTAAAGATGAATGTTCAATGGTCTCCAAAGAGCAACAATGATAGCGGAAGTGATTATATCACTTAAAGAAAAAGAAAACAATGAGACGACGAAGACCATTTTAAGAAAGAATTCACAAAACTTCAAAACGAAATAAAATTACTATTTGAAAACTTTACGGAAAATCAGAATGAAAATAATAAAAAAAAATTGAAAAAATAAAACAAGAAATTAAAGAGATATAAATTCAATAACTAATAAATAACTTTCGAACAATAGAACCTAAAAACAAACTTACAAGAAATAAAACGACAAAATGTATCACTCCAAGACAAAGTTAACAATATAGAACAAGACTTTAATTTGTATAAGAAATACTCTCCTCCAGTAGCTCGCTATCGCTTACCTACCAGTGAACACGTTATCTTAGAAATACAAGACCGATGTAACCGGCAAAAAAATACCATTATTGTGGGTGTAATTGAAATAAATGATAAAAATGCAAGTTCTAGACCAAACTATGATAAACAGGAAGTTTTAAATTAAACTATTATCAGCAATCATGGTCACGGGGGAGACTAAGGTTATAGACGTCTCAAACACATATACATACTTGTTACAGATAGTGCGTACCCACTATTTTACAAAAATGATTTCAAAAATGTTTAAAAAGGCATTAAAGTACCTTACGATATTTGTTGATTTTTTTTGCTAAACATTTTAAATAAATTAATAAGTATTAGAATTAAATATAGCAATATTATTTATTTAATTTTAGCTTTTATTATTATAAATATTACAATTTTCAAAAAACTTTATTAATTACTAATATTATTTAGTGTTGCTATTAATATAAATTATGTATAACCATAAAGAATATAAAAAATTAAAAATATTAATTATTTATCTAAGCAATATTAAAATCAAAAACCCAAAAAATACTTAGGATTAATTTTGGATAAAAACTTAACATGGCGACATAATATATGTAGATTCTCTCCACTCTAAAATAATATCTCTCACAGGAGCTCTTCGCAAATCAGCTCGCTGTATTCTTCACAAAGTACGAACTATTATCTATAAAACATTAGTAAAACCAGTTTTTGAATAACTTGTAGAATACGGGGTTCTGCTGCTAAAACAAATATCAAAAATCTACAAATTTTTCAAAATAAATTACTAAAGACATTACACTGTATGGATTACTGTACACCAACGAAAAATATTTACGAAAAAAAGACTAAATTGCGAACCATTAAACAAATTTACAAATATGAGACATGCATATTAATAAGAAAAATGATCACTAAAACCATTCACTCCTAAATAACTTTTCAAACCAAAACGCATTCCCACAACACCAGAAACATGCACAAAATTGAACTGCCTAAGACTAGAACCAAATATGAAAAAAAAAACTATAACATTTGAAGGAGCACAGCTTTACAATTCTTTGCCAAATAAAGTAAAGGAGTCAAAAACTTTATAAATGCTCGGCACAAGTTTAGAATTGGGGACCCGGCCCCTGGCGGATTGGGTGGTATTTCTGGATAGGGGACGTGATAGGCATATTAATAAATATTTCCATATCCAAATATATTAATAAATATTTTAAGAAAACAAAAGAGTCAAAAGTTATTGAGACTTAAAGTTACAACATTTCCATACATTTTCATACATTTCTTTACCACCATTCAGAGTGGGTGGTAGTTTTAGATAGGGGAGGTGACAGAGAGTCAAAATATATTAAAAATATTTTGAGGAAACGTACGAGTAAAAAGTTATTGAGACTTAAAGTTATAACATATCTAACACATTTCCATACATTTCTTTACCTAAATAAGTGATTACAACAGATAAACATACCTTTAACGAATAGTACGCATCCTTTTTTATGTACAATACATATTTTCACAACAATTAATGCTTTATTGTATTTAATATTTTAATAATTTCACAACAACACAAACAAAATGATCTTACATTTTGACAAAAGCAAAACTGTCACTTTGTTTTACATTACCGCTTAAATGACAACAGATTATATTTAATTATTTTTGCCATTTCTGTTGGTAATATTAATAAATAAATAATTAGAAAAATATAATAAATAAATTAACAGAAAAATATTATTTATTTATTATTCGTCATATCTTGGTTAGGTTAGGTTAGAACAGTTACCATAAATGACTCCGCGCCACGCAGATCCTCTCGGGGCATGGTTGCTTCGGGGGATATCTGTGTCGGGTCGCCGGGAGGGAGCCCTCTCCTCGCTGCCACCACTGCGACGACTGTCCCGATGAGTCGGCCCAGCATACGCTGGAGGTGTGCCCAGCATGGGCGACGGAGCGCGAGGCGCTCCAAAGTGTCGTGGGGCCGGACCTGACGCTGATGGCTGTGATCTCTGCCATGGCCGGAAGCGAAAGGTCCTGGGGTGCCGTCCTATCCTTCTGCGAGGACGTGATGTCGCAGAAGGAGGCGGCGGAGAGGGTGAGAGAGGCCAACGCCGAGCTCGCCATCCGCCGCAGAAGGACCGGGCGCCGGAGAGCGGCGTACGATCGCCGCCTCCCCCTCTAGCACGAGCCAGAGGGCGGTCGGCTTGGGGAAGTTGACCGTCCACTGATCTGGCCCGAGTAGGCGCGCGCGGAGTCGTCCGCACGCCACTCGAAGAGGCCGTCCGGGGTTAATCCCCCGTGACTTTGAGATGGGCCTTCAGAGGCTCTCGCCGCTGGGGTTCACAGAAGAATCTGGATGCCTGTGACCCCAGCCCGTGGCGACAAAGCGGCCTTCGTCAGGTTTTTAGTGGGTAGGCTGCCGCGCGTTTACCACCTTTGCGCGGCAGGAGCCCCACATAACCCGTCCCGCTTATCCCCAGGCGGACGGGTACCCGGGAACAGGGTTTTCCTGACGATAAAAAAAAAAAAAAAAAAAAAAAAAAAAAAAAAAAAAAAAAAAAAAGTTACCATAAATGACTAGAAAACTAGAAAATTCGAATTTCACGCAAAGTACAAATAAAGACAATCATCTGGAGATCATTTTGACAATTGAAAGTGACGTTTTGACATTTCCAAGTGTCTAAATGGTAGTAATGTCAAAATAATGTATGGAAATGTTGTAACTTTAAGTTTCAATAACTTTTGACTCTTTTGTTTTCTCAAAATAGTTTTTATATATTTGGACTCCCTATTAGCTGCCCTATCCAAAAATACCACCCACTCCGCCAGGGGCCGAGTCCCCAAAACTATACTGCAGCCAAATGCTCAAAAAAACTTAAAACATGTCTAAAATATATATAAATAAAAAATTATAATAAAATATGACAACTTATGTCATGCAAGAATCCAGATTTAGTATAGAGTCACCACAGTTTAAATTGCAGATTGTAACCTTGTACCACATAATTATTTCCTAATGTAAGTGAACATTTTTGGAAATAAAACAACTTTATCCGGAATGTTTTCTTCTTGAATTATTCCGATTGAGTTGAATTCAAGTAATATTTATTTAACTTTATTTATTTTATCTTTCTAAGGCATTGCATCTCGCGATAAAGTGGAACTTAAAGCAATTAGTAGATTTTTTGGAGATAAATCACCAGTTAAAGTTGGAAGTGTGAAGTCTAATATGGGGAACAGCGAGGGAGCCTCCGGCATGTGCTCATTGACTAAGGTTAGTTTAAATATATATAAAAAAATAATTTATCAATATTTTTATCAAACGTCATACTACAACTGTAACAAAATGTTGTGTGTTTACATTTAAATTATATTTTATAATCATTACTTTTTCACTAAATTACTATAATATAGTATCTACCTAATAAAAAACACAAAAAAACTAGCAATTCACCCTCGCTTCGCTCGGTTCTGTCCCTAGGTTGCTTCCCCATACAAACTTTCACCCCCTTTTTCACCCTCTTAATAATAATTACGAATAATTATAGTATAATTTCTGGGATAAAAACTATCCTATGTCCTTCCTAGGGTGTCAGATTACCTTATTATCAAATTTCATCTAAATCGGTTCAGTAGTTTCGGAGCCTATTCGATACAAACAAAAAAACACATTTTTCCTCTTTATAATAATAGAATAGATTATGTTTTTAAAGTGTTCAAATATTCAATAATTTATTTTAATTAAGGCCGTAGTCATGAATTAAAATGTATGACGTTTTAAGACTAAGAACAATATTAAATAAAATTTACGTAGCGTGTAAATATTAAAAACTTCACAAAAAAATAACTTTCAATATATCTTAAGAATATTTACCACCGGGTCATGAAACTTCCTATATGTTTTCTGATAACTACATACATAATATATCATATTATGAAGTTGCCGTTTTACAAGACTTGCCATTTGGAACGAAATTTATGAATGGCCGCCAACAAATTCTAAATTCAAATGAATTGTATTTTAAAAATATGCAATATACGATTTGTATCATATTTTTATTCAGATAAGGTTTTGATTTTTTAGTTTATAGATATATAATATTATGTAGATGTCTTTTCCGACGATTTTATTATTATTAAATATATCATCATATTTTCATTTTTATCATTTCACATACTGTACAATAGTGTAATTTTTATTAATTGTATGTTCGTCTTCATATGTATTTTTTCTTAATAACAATGGATTACTGAAAAAACATTGTACAGAAACCAAAATGTCAAACTAGTCAATTTATTTGAATTATGCATTTTTTTTTGTATTTTCACAGTCTGATTTTCATTAACAATATAATAATTTTTTGTATCTTAATGCATATTTTGATGAACGTTTAGGATCAGTCTTTCACTATAATTTGGAAAATCCTACTATTATTCAAGTAATATATTTTCAGGTATGTCTAGCATATCATACTGGAACTATTGCTGCTAACATTAACTGTTCAAATCTTATGGAAACTGAGAAGGCAGTTATATTAAAAGAAAACGTACCATTTAATAGAGGATTCGTTGCCATAAATGAATTCTCATATACCGGAATAGATGCTCACGCTCTCCTTAAAGGATATTATAAACCAAAGGTAGTGTCATGATTTCATATAATATAACAAAAATATTGTGCTTGAATATTTTAAATGCAATCGTACATTTTATTTGCAGTAACTAAAACTTCTTAAAATATTAGCTATTTTTAAAAAGCACTGATGATATCAATAAGTATGGTTAGAGTTATATACGGGCGTTACAAGTTTATCTTAATCAGATGAACTATATAGAGAAACAAGTTTTACATAAAAACAAAGAATATAAATATGTACATTATTTTGTATTTTCGCTATACGTTAACAATTGTGTACCACAAAAGGTAGCATAATTTTTTTTCTATCTATACATATAACAAAATTGTAACTAAACCGAATCTGTACGTTAGATATTTCCTTACGTTATAAAATCTTATTGAAATAAACATTATTATCAATACAGAGGCCGAATCTATAGTACTTAGAATTTTGTGTGTGTGTCTGTAACCGCATCACAGAAAAACTACTGGAGGGATTTTAATGAAATTTGGTATATGTAAAACCTAAGAATTTGGTTTTTGGGCATCTGAAAGCGGGCGGAGCCGCGTTCCATGCTAGTATAATATGCTATATAATATTTTTTGTTATAATTTAATATTATTGGAATTTTCTCCTGTTTATCTATAATTATATAATTTAACATGCTTAAATTAGTATACTTTAAAATTATAGTATACTTTTATACTTTCAATTACCAAGTGTATCGTTTTAATATATTAAAGTTATTTTGTTATAGGATCACGATCGTTACAAATGCAGTATACCTTATTTAGTATTAATTTCTGGAAGGGATGAGGACTGTGTAAACCATCTTTTTGATATTTTACAAAGCTATCCGGTGGACCCTGAATATGTAGGGATGTTACACCAAATTCAAAATTGCGAAATTAAAGGGCACACGTCGCGAGGATTTATTATACTAGGTATGCTATCTATCCTATATCTTTAAACGAGCAATTCTTGTATATGTATAAATATATATATATATAAGTATATATTTATATATATATGTATATATATATATTGTGAATCTCGGAAACGGCTCCAACGATTTTCATGAAATTTAGTATACACGGGGTTTCGGGGCAATAAATCTAGATTAGTCTTATGTCTGAGAAAATGCGTGTTTTCGAGTTTTTATGCAGTTTTCTTTTGCATTATTCCACGCAAAATATGGTCGATAATTTGCATGCTCTGGTGTAAGCATCGTGGTCAAGTGACCAAGATGCAAGATCAATAATAACAGGTTTCCCGGTTCGAATCTCGGTCGCATACAAAGTTATTACTTTTATTATTTTTTTAAAAGAAAATTGTACCTCAGACCAAAAAATCCGAGCAAAGCTCGGTAGCTCATGTACTACATTATAAACAAACGAGCTCATTTATTTTGATATTTTTTTTGACGTGTTGCACCTCTTGGATTTTAATGAAACAAGTTAGACAATATACTCCTATAGACAATTAATGTGTATTTTTTTCAAAGTGGTAATTTAATTATATTAGATAGAAATCGATTGACAACATTTTTATTTGAAATTAACTAAGATATAATAATCGCTTTGAAAAAAAGTCACCCCCGGACTTCACTTCTTTTCAAATAGCTCCACAATTAACTAAGATATAGAGTTAATATCTACTGGATCAATTACTATTAGTGTCCTCTACATTCTACAATATAACATTTGTTACGATATAGGTTCCTATCGAGGCACTTTCGCCGTAGAAGTACGGCTAGACCCTTTCATCTAAATCGGTTTAGTAGATCCGGAGATTACTCCCTACAACGTCACAAACTCAAACTTTACCTCTTTATAATATTAGTATAGATAGATTGACGTATTGTATATGAAAAAAAAACCCATCTTATAGACATATCACTCAATAGATTACGACACGGTCGCGGTTCCATACCTACGAGTATGTCGTATTATCTCTTTAACCATGTGTCCAAATTATATGCAGTAAAAGGGAAAAGTCTTTTGGTTTATAATTTTAGACAATAAATTTACTTATTTTGATAAGAATTCATAATTGTTAATAATATGACCAATATACATGACCTACCTATTTAAATTATTTTTTAATATAAAGAACTACTTTTTGTGACTTTAATATAAAAGTTACACATATGCTGTCGCTGACTTTTTTATAGGCATTATTAAGCTCTACAATTTTTTTCTCTAGAATAAAGTAATATATATCTCATCGTTAAGGTAGCGTTCGTAAGAAACCTTTTCTATCGACTGTTTTTCTCTAACTTAATTTGCAAATCCGACTACCATAAAATAGTCTGTTCATTCTTCGGGTTAATATAGCCTATGACACTCAGAAATAACGTAGCTTTCTATTGGTAAAAGAATTTTGATAATCGATTCAGTAGATCCAGAGATTACCTCCTACAACGTCACAAACTCACAAACTTTACCTCTTTACAATATTAGTATAGATAGGCGGAGATAAAACAGCTCAGTTACTACATTTTTCTCCTCTCTTTGTCGACCGATTTTGTCTTTTTTCTGTAATAAAAAAATATATTATATTCGTATTTCGACCACTGTGTGAACACTGGAATAAAAAAAATGTAAATATGTAGTCAATCCAGTAAAATAAAAGTTATGAAAAAAGATTCATATGTGAATTATATTATATTTTTATATTTCAGATGGTAATGCAAACCGACAATCAGAAGCACTGTCAAGAAGCATAAACTATCATGCAGGAAACAAACGACAAATTTGGTTTATGTTTAGTGGCATGGGATCACAGTGGGTTGGTATGGGAGAAGCCCTGATGCGGATACCAATATTTAATGAAGCAATTCAAATGTATGCACTGATTGAAATATGCTAACTATCTAGCTTAAGTTAAAGATACTGATTAGGATATTTAAAATGTCAACGTGCATCGAGCCACTGGTGGCTCGGTGAACAATTAATTTCCCGGAAATTCGCAAACAGGAGTTAAACTAATCTTGACTTTCCAATAAAACTATCTTTTCGGATTTTGTCATGGATTTATTTTGATTTTTGGTTCCCATCGTTTCGAATGATTTACAGTAATCAATGATCACAGAAAAGACTAGGTTTTAGACGTACCAATGGGTGTAAATAATTGTTAAAGACAGCATTTACCCACAAAATTAGACAATTATGTCCAAAATTGCACCAAAGTACCTTACAATATGTATTAATTTTATTTTAAGTAACATTTATATTTGAAATGATTTTTATAGTTGATTATTAAATATTGTTTATTTAACATTATAAAAGTTATACTATAGGGTAAAACCCGAAGAGTTGCCTCAGTGAGATACATGCCCCGGTTTTTAATACGCTATATTAGAGATTGCCCTGATGTTAGCGCTCTTCTGTAATTTGAAGCACCTCTTCCACAGACCTTAGGATCATGTCAGTAGTAGGACTAGGTAAACGTGTTTGGTCCGTGTGAGCGAAAATCTTCCACGGCAGGACGTTGACGAGTGTTGAAATTATATTTGTGTGTATTTTCTATTGAATATTTTTTTACAGTTGTTGATTCAGTCAACTTTTTGCTTCTACGAGTGTACTGAAGTTTAAATTACACTACCTATTACTTTATACTGTTAAATAGCTATTATTTATTTTAAATCTTAAGCTGTCGAATATTTATTTTTCAAAATATAAATATATAATATCATAACGATATGATAATTATGAATGTCGGTTTCTCTCGCAGTGAAACAGAATTTGAAAAAATAGACATAATTAAACTGAACGGAGAAAGAGCTTTATGGATGACAAATAACAAACTTATAATTCCGAGACTGAAAAGACACTAAAAGTTATTATTTACATTTATACAAAAATAGAAAATACGAATGATAAAGTTTCAGTTTATGGTTATTGTAAATGTTTTGAAAATTACAATAATACTAAATCCAAATCATACTGGATTGTATTTCCAGGAAACTTGTGCATCATTCAAAGAATATTGTATGAGGTGTGGGAAATTACAAGTTATGGCTTCGTAATTGATGATGATTTTTAAACTTTTTTGGTGATATCCGCCTACCAACTAATTTTAATATTTGTGTCAAAGTTGATTACCATATTGTTTTATCTTTAAAGTATTTATAGCTTAAATTTTGAAGATTTCATTTGTATTTTAAAAGTTGTATTGATTTCGATTAGCACCTACTTAATAAATTGATGTTAATAATTACTAATGGTTGATTAAATTTACATAAATTTGTTTTAATCCAAAAAAAACAATGCAACAATTTCATAATGAGTCTTCTATCGCCGCATGAGGCAAGTATCCCCTAAAGCATTTTTAACATAAGGCAACTATCCGCCACAGAGGGCAACTATCCCTTTTTGTAGAGGTCAAATAAAACAGGATTTACTAAAAAACAATATTGATGGTGTTTAAAAAAATAGGTCACAATGAAAGACTAAAGACCAATGTCTTATTTTTGTATTCAGCCCTTTTTTTTAACGTCCCATTGCTGGGCACGGGCCTCCCTACAGTACGAGGGGAATCAGGCCATAGTCCACCACGCTGGCCAAGTGCGGGTTGGCGGACTTCACACGTCTTTTGAAAACTTGCTAGGTTCTCTCAGACATGCAGGTTTCCTCACGATGTTTTCCTTCACCGTTAGGCAAGTGGTAATCAAGTTAGAAATGATTCGCACATGAAAATATCAGAGGTGCGAGACCCGGGATTTGAACTCGCTTCACTCGGTTTCCCAAGTGAGCGCGTTACCACTGCCTTTTTTTGTTTTCTTATACACGGGACATATTGTAAGTAGATTCTTAATTTTTATGTAATTGGAAATTTCCAAAAAGTAGGGAATCTATCCGACTTTTACCCTATATTATAAAAGTTGATAAGAAAAAAAAATATGTTTCAGATGCGACAAAGTTCTTAAACCTAAAGGATTAGATATTATAAAAATAATATGTGATAAAGATGATACTATTTTTGATAATATTCTACACTGTTTTGTGGGTATCGCTGCAGTACAAATCGGTCTCGTGGATATATTGAAAGCCGTTGGAATAGAATGCGATTATATGATTGGTAAGCATTTACAGTACATTTAATAAAGAAAAACGCAAAGCCAATCTTTGTTAAATTATAATATAATCTTAAATGGCAAATAAACTAGTTTACACATTAGCTTACAAACCTAACCAATCACGCCAGAATAGCTGAACGGATGTAGATGAAATTTAGCACACAGATAGATTATAGTCTGGAATAACACATAGGTTACTTTTTATACCGAAAAAACCACAGTTCTCGTAGGATAGATTTGCTTTTTTTTCAAATGTCAGTATATTTTAGTAATAAGCTTTTTATTTCTAAGGTCACAGTGTCGGTGAAATAGTATGTGGGTATGCCGACGGATGCTTTACTAGAGAAGAGCTGATCCTTTCTGCGTATAGCCGAGGGAAAACGTCTTTAGAAACCAATTTTATCCCGGGTGCTATGGCGGCCGTAGGAATGGGGCATAAAGATGTACGTTATCCTAATTTGAAATTCAAAAATTATATGAATGACGGCTTATTTACTTTTTATATAAAAAAATCAAAATTATACTTAAAAAAACTATGATATTATGTGTCTGTTTATTTTCCAACTCTTTTTAAATAAATAATTAATTTAAATAAAGATAATTTTAAATAAGATTTTAGACACACGCCTAAATTAGAAATTTATTCATTTAAATATTAATTTATCATATTATGTTTTTTTTTATTATATCATATGCCCTACCGTGCCACCGTTCACATCGGCTCTGTGTTTAAATTTTACAAATACATACTTTTAGTGATAAAGTTAGTCTCAAATAGTATTACATCGAAACGCAGTGCTAAGAATCATCGGGACAAAGTGTTTTCTTCTCGCCAAAGCGAAATATCAGTGCTAAAATAATCAAAATACTAAGTGACTAGCAACAGACAATTTAACAAGCTTTACAAAGCGTAGACTAGCCAGAACTTACTAAGCAGTGCAGTGATAGTCAATAATTACAATTTTAATGGAACAATTATTGTGCGTACATGATATCATTTCCCATATAAGTGTATAACCTCAAGAAATTTACTAGAAATTTCTCACAAAAACCTATCAACGCCATCTAGCGGCAAGTAAACCCAACCTGATATCGACGTAAGTACCTACTTTCACTACTCACCACAAAAGGGCGACAACTGTATCAAGATTATCATAAAGTCATCATGAACATATATAAAATAATGGAGGAAATAAAAGATATACTCAGAAACAAGCAGGAAGAAATAAGGCAACGAAAAGCGGAAATTATAGAAATAAAAGAAGACAAAAAATACAAATAGCAATATTAACGAGAAGTTTATTATTCTAGAATCAAAAATCGAGTTTCTCGAACAAAAATTGGAATCTTAAAAAAATAAAATAGACTCTACAAGCGCAAGGAACTACAAATAGAGCTAAATAGGCAGAGAGAATTCGGAAAAAGGGCGATCATAAAGTACGATAGACTTATCTATAACCATAAAAAAAAAACAAAAGGAACGCGCCATCCGAAGCAACATCGTTGAACAGGAAAAACAAGACAATAGGAAAAGAAACCTATCTGAATCCCCTGAAAAACCACCTAAAAGTATCAGCCATAAAGGTAACAAAAAAACAGCCCACAAAAATTAACAGAACATAAATAACTATCTCACAAGAAAGCCAGGGCTGTCGCATCGCGGAACTTCTTCTCCGCAAACAACAATGCAAAGCTCTAGTCAAACAATACAATAGCAACGATGACATTGACAATATCTCAATAAAATACTTGACTACATATATCTAGGGAAATGAGTATCCTTCTACAAGCAAAACAATGAACAAGAAATCGAGAGAAGGATAAAAAGGACATGGCAGAAGTATTGGAGCCCAAAAGAAATCTTCAAAAGCCAAATGCTGGCAAAAATAAAGAGAAAGGTCATGAACAGCTGTCTCCTGCCATCTCTTACATACGCTAGCCAAACATGGAAATTAACGCACCGAGTAAAAAACAAAATAATCTTTTGCCAACGGAGCATGGAAAGAATCATGCTAAACATTAGAAACATTAAAAAATTACGCCACTCAATTATACGAGAAACATCAGGTGTAACACACGCGCTAAGCTACTCTAAGAAATTAAAATGGCAATGGGCGGGACATGTAGCGAGATTGAGCGACGATCGCTGGACGATTCGGCTGATGTCATAGCCAGGTCCCATAGGAAACAAAAAGAGAGTCAGACCTAGCTCCAGATGGGCAGATGACATCACAGAAATTGCTGGGAAACAATGGATGAAAAAAGCCACGGGTAGAGACTACTATGCATCTCTGGACGAGGCCTTCACCCACAAATAAGAGGGGTTCACTTGAAAAAAATCTATATATTAATAATTAAAATAAATATTACTAACAATAAATATTACTAAAATCTAAAAGAAAATCTATATATTAACAGTTAAAGCAATTAAAATAATACATTATTAAAATTAACAAATCAATTAAAATCAAAAAATTACTTCAATCAATAAATTGATTAATACTAATTTATAAAGTAAAAAAGTAAATTCATGATTAATAAAATAATAAAAAAGTTATTAAAAATAAAAATGATGAAACTCTAACAAATAATTAATCAATAATTTATTACAACTAACTCAATCATTATTAATCTTTAAATTACAATATACTATCAATTACTATATTTAATTTATTTCTAACAACTGCATGTAACGATTATTGTATAAAAAAATCTTTACTCCATCATATTGTATTCTGTAGTCAATTTAAGTGAATTAAAAGGCTTTTTTTTAATTTTTTTATGTTTTTCCAGAATATAATATAATATTACCTATGTGTTTTTTAGTTATACCCAATATGCCCTGCAGAGATTGAAGTCGCTTGTCATAACAGCTCTGAATCGTCGACTATATCAGGACCAGCTGACGATGTCGCACAGTTTCTCAAAGAATTGACAGCGAAGGGAATATTTTGTAAAGAGGTGTCGTGCAGTAACATTGCCTTCCATTCTCGGCACATTAGTGTAGCTGGTAAGATATATGAAGAGAAATTAAATATTTTGCTATATTATGTATATAGAAAAATATTTAATTTCTCTTATATGCTATCTCTCTCTCTCTCTCTCTCTCTCTCTCTATCTCTCTCTCTCTCTCTCTATCTCTCTCTCTCTTTCTCTCTAATATACTTATTTAGAATTAACACGATGAACAAATAATTTAAGATTTTTATGACTTACTTAAAATCAACCATAGCATTTAATATTATAATAACGTCAGAATTGCCTGAGTTTAGATATAAACTTTCTGTAACAGTTTAATCTATCTCGTACGGTACGGCCGCACTCATCGCGAATGTATTCGGGTGATAAAACTTCGCCTTCGGCCTGCGGCGAGTGTGCATGGCCACATCGCGTCGTTGTAAAGCTTGTCGCAATAAGCAAACGCAAAAAAAAATTGACGTTGCGGTCGCTCTTTATTTTATAGCAGCGTACCCAAGCTTTATATATGAGATCCTTTCTTTTATGGCCGACTAAGAAGTCGTCGAAATCGGGTTCCATAATATCACCTCAGATTCGTAATTACTAATAAATTCTAAAAACTTCTCCATGTCTAATATACGTCGCAAACCTTAATTTACTCCAACACGACCGCTACGTACGATGTCTGTGGGCCGAATGAAGTATGGACTGTGAACTTTGGCCGCGCGTCGGCTGGCGAACAAGAAGGCTTAAAATATAGGATTAGTAAGAACGATAAGTATGGATGAAGTGAAAGGAGCCATACGTGGAATGAAGAACGAAAAGGCGGTGGCGCCGAATGAAAAACCAAAAGAAGCATGAAAGTTATTGTGAGAGGATGGATGGAAGTAGTTAAGCATATTGTTTAATAAGTTTTTGCAGAACAAGTCGTACCGGACGAATGGTGCAACAGGTCATTGGTACACAACTTTTAAAATAAAGGTGATGTGCTGGAGTGCAACAACTATAGAAGAATAAAGCTGATGTCACATAGTATGAAAGCTTAGGAAAAAGCGATTAAACTGAGACTAAGACAAGAGAGTGAAAATTCACAAAACCAATTCGGATTCATGCCCGGTCGGGGAACAACTGATCCCATTTTCGCAATCTACCAGCTTTGCGAAAAGTACAGAAGTTTACACAAGAACTTGCACATGGTCTTTATTGACCTAGAGAAGGCATATAATCGAGTACCCCATGAGGTTTGTCGTGGGCCCTTAGTGAGAAAAGTGTGCCTGAAAAGAACGTGCAGTTGATCCAAGCGACGTGCATGTGATGTAATACATAAGTCGGGCTTACAGCAGACTGAGCAGAGTATGCATTGAAAGGTGTAATGAAAATTGGCTACTAACTACACGTTCAAGCACCTTGGAAAGAAAAGGAAGTATTGAAATTGGCTTATAGTGACAAAACGATGAGGGATTGGAAATTTTCGGAATTGAAATAACTTAAGCTGAACAAGGTGCCGGGAGATGCTTGATTTTAATCTACAGCATGTCAAACAGATCCGTCAGTACGGATTTAAAAATATTCAGCTTATTATCCGTGGATGAGGTATTTAAAACTGAATTCCAGTCAATCAAACTAAGATCATTCATAAAGCTGTCGTTATTGAAGTACTGCGTTGCTTAACCACCGTAGGTTTGGCTTTGGGTGGACGTAATTTATATGGCAGATTAACTAAGTCGTAGTATGAAAACGCGTCAGCTGAGAGTTGTCCATGCACATTAACGAGGTCAAGTGAAGAGACAATCATCAAATCCAGCAACAAAGGAGTGCAAACAGGAAAAAAAATGAGTCGCACTATTAGAGTTGCGCTTACTATATATATATATATATATATATATATATATATATATATATATATATATATCGCTAATAATAGAGTGATCAGCATTTGGGATAAGTAATCAATGCGCATTGAAGGACTATAGAAAACTCCCAGCAACATTTTCAAACAACCGAAAAGAACCTCAATTATAATATATTTAACTGACTCAGTGTATTGAGAGGGATATTTGCTTAAAATGTTAAAAGGAATGTGTGATTGAAGGTAAATGGCTACTCCTCCACCACCCTTGTTAGTTCTATCGCTCCTAATCAGATGAAATCCAGGTTAAGCATAATAAGTAGAAGGATGGCAAGGTTTAAGGAAACTTTCCGAGACTAGGATCGCATGTAAGTCTTTAACGTCAAACGTGCTTAATAGGTCCGGGTAGTGAGCTGGGATACCTGGATTGATGTGGGCAACATTGAAGCTTTTTGAATTATAAGAGAAGGTAGAGTGAAAGGTTTCATTGAGGGGATTGGAAGAACCGAGTTTATTTAGTGGCAAATGTAGTTTTAGCCACGGTACCAACACGAGTTAGTGGGGAAAGTCTCTTTTCTTCTTTAAAATTAGTTTTAATAAGAATTTCTTTACAATATGCCATGATTGACGACATATTGGTGGTAAAAATTATATGTTATATATAAATAATGCAATTACTAAATATAGTATTTATTTAATCAAAATATTAATGCTGGTAAAGAGAGAGTAAATTATGCCTTTATATGTGATGAAAATTAAAAACAAGTGATAATTAATTCTTTAATTTTCAATTTCTATAAGTGATTACTGATTAGTCATCATTTGTAATCTGATGTTTATGTTTTAATATTGGTACGTATTTTAAAATATTCACATAAGCTTCAGAGCGTAAGCATGGAGGTAAAAATTCTAATTCGTGTATAAGTAAATGACCAGAATGATTTTTTTATCGTGAAGAGTTTCTAATGCACAATGTTAACATTCTTGATTTATTCTGGTTTTTTATGATGATACCCACTCTCTAGTGACAAATTACAATGAAAGCTACAAAGTATACTCTTGTAAATGTGAAGTTCTGCACCCAACTGAGCCTCTCTTCTGCTTTGGGCGGCACATCAAATAATTATATTAATTGAGGAGGTTAGGATCAAAACCACAACTTATCCATTTATAGTCATTTTTGCTTTTTTTTCGATTCTTGCTCTAAAAGATAAATTCTACCATTTAATAAAATCAGTCAAGTTCAAAACAGCACTATTTTCCTAATAAAATGATGTTGAAAAAGAAAAAAATCGTTCAAAACCTCAACATATCCGGGTTCAATTTTTTTTATTTTTAAATTGATTCAAAACCGCACATATCCCGTACTTTTTCGAATTATCCCGCAATACAAAGAGCATTTTGAAAAGTTTGGTGAAGTCAAGGTTCTCGGGGTAAACTGGCGATCATATGATATACAAAAACTGTCTGATTATTACAAAAAAGTAGATGAAATCAGGGACATGAAACGGATTTACATAACAAAAACTATCTCTCAAACTCGGAGAGGAGTTACAAAAAAATACTTAGTAACTTGTTATAAGCATTTTAAGTTTGAGGGCAATGAAACAAGCTCTTGCCTGCTTAAGAGACAGAAACAACACCCCAGAATTTTGATACAATGCAGTTTGGACCATCCTATTTTTGCAGCAAAAAAAAAGATGTCAAAAATTTACTTATCAAACAATTTGGAGAAAACTGGGAATCGCTGCCTGAATTAGAGTGGTACAAAAGACTTTTATGTAAAACAGTTCCTACATTATCACAAAATAAAGAAGAAAAGGATGATGATGAAGAATGTGATTGTATTGAAACGGACACGGAAACATTAAGAGTGTGATATAGAGATGATATTAAAGACTTGATTTTTTAAAATAATAAAAGTGTTGATTTTGTATTTTTTATTATTATTACACATTTTCATAACAATTAAAACAAAACACTACATATCCAGACAGGTTACATTCAAAACCACACTTATCCATGCAGCAGATACAAAACAACATATATCCTGATTTGTCTTCACAAAAACATCACTTATCCAAAATAACGTTGCCCAATAATCAACAACAGCGCGAGCAATCAAATAGCAAAAAAATGTTTTAATTGCCGATTTACCTCCACATTAATATGGTTTTTTTTTTAAATACAAAAACATGTTCTCACAATTTATTAAGTTTTTTTAGATTTCTACCATATTAAGAAAAACGGATATGTTGTGGTTTTAATCCTAACCTCCTCAATTATAATTGCTAGTTATAGAAAGAGAGCAATGCGCTTTGCAAGTAATCGCCCAGCAAATCAAAACCAATAATTTCGATAACAGAACTAGATGTGTCCTCGTCATTATGTATTGAAATATAACGTATAATATTTAGCAAATTATTTACTATAAAAAAATTGTTACTGACTATTACGGAATAGGTGTATTTAAAATAATTCGACAAAAAACCGTGTTAGATTTTACCAAAAACCTCACAAAGTAATAAGCCGCCAATAACCTGGTAATCGTAACTTACCGAAATAAAATATAAAATAAACTTCTGTAATGATGCGTAACAATACTTTTACCATCATAATATTGTTTGTATATTTCCCTACAATAAACCAATGTACCACTATATCTTCGGTAATATCGATAGGAAAAATCTGAAAAAAAAATTCTAAAATGTATTCCACTCCATAGATGATAAATTTGCCATAACAGCATGAAGTGCATAATAGCATATTTCCGACCATTTGCTTTGGGGCCTCGATATATCGCGATAAAACGAATATTCGCGTTATCGCGATGTGTGCGACCGAGTTATTACTGTAATTGTAACTCGCTTATTTTTTAAATAATATAATAACGATCTCAGAGCAATTGAATAAATATTATACAAAACTGTTTACCTTACAAGACTTTAATGAAAGTACTATCCTTGGTACGTGCCCTCCATGATGGATTCATTATTAAAAATCATTAAAAATTTCAACATATTTTTAAAATATAATCATATATTTTAATTTTGTTTAGCACCAACTCTAAGAAACTATTTGAATGAGGTCATCAAAGAACCAAAATTGCGAAGCAGTAAATGGCTATCTACATCAGTGCCACAAAATAGATGGGAAGAACCCATTGCTAAATTTTCATCTCCTGAATACTTCACCAACAATTTACTGGTAGATTTATTCTTACGTTTAAACTATTAATTATGTACATGGTGATTGAAGTCTGTTTATTGAATTTTCGGCATTTAACACTTAAAAGAGTCTTGAAGTCATTTATGTATCAGTTTGAAGAAACTGAAGAAATCTAAACAATGGGGTAATAAGTAATTTTTCAAACTTTTCCATAATTCTTTTTCTAAAATAAAAGTGACCTAAGTTACTCCTTATAAAATCAGCTATATGCCAGTGTAATTCCTGTTAAATCAGACCAGCCTTTTCGAAGATTAGCCGAAACAAACAGACAGAAAACAAAAAAAATAAAATTGTGTTTTTCTTATAAGTACCGTATATAATTTCACATGGTTTGAGTAAAAAGCTGTTATTTTAAAATTACAAATAGACAGTTAACTTTTATTTATCAGTATGTATAGATAAATCACTTTAATAAGATCATTTTTCACTTCATCTGTATAGAACATAAAATTAATATTAAATAAAATATTACAAAGATAATAATACTTTCTTAGATTTACGCGAATATTTGACTTTTTATATCTATTTAAAACGTACCTAGCGACGAACCCGAGCGAAGCGAGGGTGAGCCGCTAGTTTTAAATAAAACTATCTTTTCGGATTTTTTCGCGAATTTATTTTGATTTGTGGTTCCCGACGTTTCGAATGCTTTACAGCATCCATGGTCACGGGAAAGACTGAGGTGTTACATGTCTTGAAGGTATAGTTGTTACAGACAGCCTACCCACAATTAACAAAATTAAAATTGCACCAATTACATTACAATATTTTTTAACTTTAAAACATTTTTATAATTTTAATTATAATTGAATATGGAATATTATTTATTTAATTTTAGCTATTATTTTTATAATTATTACAATTTTAAAAATATTAATTAGTAATCTATATTTAGTGTTGCCATTATTATATTTATATCCATAAAGAAAAATATAAAATATAGTATTAATTATTGAAGCCATATAATTGTTCTATGTGTAATTTAAAAAAGTTAAAATTAATTAAGGATAATAATTTTAATTTAGTTACCTACTATTTAAAACAACTTACTAAGCAACAGTATTACTGTATACTTTTCCAAATGAAAAATGAAAAATATTAATCTGATAAGCTGTCATTTTGATCTACACAGTAAGAACTTACTACATCTACCTCTCTGTTATGTTTATATTTAGTATTTGATTTTATTTATTTATTTATTTATGTACCAGAAAAAAAACATACAAGTTAAAACAGATGCCATGTGTACAAAGGATTACTTATCTCTTTAAGAGATTTCTACCAGAAACCCTCAAGCGTGAGAAAATATAAAAATAATAATGCGGTGCGGTGTAGGTACAAACTACAAACATCAATTATAATATAAATATACATATATACAAACATACATACATACGTACATAGATACATACATACATACATATATACATATACATACATATTACACATATATATATATATATATATATATATATATATATATATATATATATATATATATATATATATATATATCCATACATACATACATATACTTCAAGAAATATATAATTAAGAAATCATATGGAGTCACTTAGATAAAGTTCTTTTAAGCGAGATTTAAACAGTTTTAGTGATGGATTGTCATTTGTAATCTTATCGGGAAGGGAGTTCCAGAGTTTTGCTGCTTGTACTGTGAAGGATTTCTCATATAAAGTAGTGTTATAAGAAGCTTTCTTAGTCTAACACAGGGGCGTATGGGTCTTGAGCTAGGGATCGATAGCTGAAAACGCTCGCGTAAGTACGTAGGAGAAGAATTACTTAAAATAGTGTATAACGTCGTCAGTAAGCGCATATTCCGGCGAAGGCGAATAGGGAGCCACTTCAGTCGTAGACGAAAGTCACTTACGTGATCCAATTTATACAAACCATAGATGAAACGAATGCATAGATTTTGAAGTCGATCTAATTTATTGAGTAGATCCTCTGTAGCATCTAAGTAGCAAACGTCAGCATAGTCTAAAAGAGGAAGTAGTAAGGATTGGGCTAAGGAAATTTTAGTTTTACGAGGAAGTAAATTTTGTAATCGTTTTAGTGAGTGAAGCGAATAATGCAAACGTCTACTAAACTCATTAACGTGTGCCGACCAAGATAAATGGCTATCCATAATCAAACCCAATTTTTTTGTCTTTTCAGTGAGTTCTATTATCGAACCCTCATAAGTGATACAAGGCAAGCTATGGAAATTTACTTTATTTCGTAGTTGTCTGCTACCGATAATCATAGCTTGTGACTTATTTGGATTAACGAGTAATCCAAAAGAAGCAGCTCATTCACCGATTCGCGTCAGATCTAAATTAATGTTGTAGATTTCAGTTGCGAGTTCGTTAACAGTGGCGTGTCTGTACAGCTGAAAATCGTCTGCATAGAGATGGTAGGGAGATGAAATAATTTTAGTGAGCTCATTTATAAAAATAGAAAATAAAAAGGGAGACAATACACCGCCTTGAGGAACACCAGCAGTGAAATCCACCCAATCAGAGTACGGATCTTCAGAGCAGACTCTCTGCCGCCGTCCTTGAAGATATGAATTAAACCATGCGATAACACAAGAAGAGATATTAAATGAGGAAAGAATAGCTAGTAAAATATCAAAGTCTACTGAATTAAATGCGCTACTGAAGTCGAGCATAATAAGAATCGTTAGTTTCTTATTATCCATACCATAGCGAATATCATCAGTAACTTTTAGTAGTGCGGTAGAGGTGCTATGTAAAGGACGAAAACCAGATTGATAAGGATTTAAGACGTTATTTTGTAGTAAAAAGTGGAAAAGTTGCTTGTAAATACAATCTTCAAAGATTTTTGAAAGGAAGGGCAAAATGGAGATTGGCCGAAACTGTGAAGGAAGGGAAGGATTAGGAGATTTGGGTAAAGGAATAACATGGGCAAGTTTCCAAGCCGTAGGAAATGTTTTCGATGATAACGAGAAATTTAAAATGTGAGTAATGATAGGACTGACAACATTGATAGTTAGTAAAAGCATGTCTCGGCTGATGTCGTCATTACCGACGGCCTTCTGTGGGATACATGGAGAGCGACCGAGGTTCAGCAAAAGCATACACCTCGGACAATTTGCCTCTATTTTCCAAGCAGAAGTCTATGCTATTCTAGAATGTGTAGAAGCTAATCTGTCTAAGCACTACACAAATCAAACTATCTATATATATTCAGATAGCCAAGCTGCACTACTAGCGCTGAACTCAAACACAGTCTCATCAAAGCTAGTGGAGCAGTGCATGGACCGACTAAACCTCTTAGCAATAAGTAACAAAGTAGTGCTAAGATGGGTGCCGGGTCATGCAGGGATAATTGGCAACGAATGTGCCGATAAGCTCGCTAGAGGGGGAGCTCTTGGCATGCAGAAGGGCCCTAAGCCCTTCTGTGGAATACCTAAGAGCCTGGCTCAAAGAACCCTAATGATAGCATGTCTCAGGACTGCGAACAAGGCTTGGACTGAATCAAAGGGAATGAGTCACTCCAAGGCACTAATTAGAGCCTACGACAAAAGGTTCAACAATCTTATGCTAGGGCTAAACAGGAAAACCTTACGAATACTGGTAAGGGCCTTTACTGGACACTGCTGCTTAAATAAGCACATGTTCAACCTGGGGCTGAGCGAAACGCGAACCTGCAGAATTTGTAGGGAGGCAGACGAAACGCCACTTCATCTTCTGTGGGAATGTGGACCGCTCATGCACAAACGCAGCATTCATCTAAGAAAACAATTTCCAAGCCTTGATGAAATAAAAGAGTGCAACCCTAAAAAAATCCTGCAGTTCTTAACATCAGCAGAGTTTAGTGGTTCACTTTAGTACAAATAGCGGCGATCACAATAGACCAGAATTGGTCGCAGTGATACTAAATAGCGGCAAGAATAGATTTTTTTTTTATTGACGCTCGACAAGATGACTCCATGACGCCTGATGGTAAGCGACAGTGGAATCCAGAATGAGATCCATCGGATCCGGGACTTGATCTCGATTCCGATCAACCTCACCTTGTCGGCCTGCAAATGTGCTTTTTCGCGCTCCGTTTAAACGACCCAGGATTATAGGAAGAGGGAAATAAAAAAATACCGACGGCCTTGGAAGTTATGGATATGATCCCGTTTTTAACATCTCTAATTGTGATATCACGAAAAGTAAAGAGATTTCCCCTAGGTTGTGTGGCTTGTGCCAATTTGAGAAGAGTTGATATCTTATTATAAGCTCTGATTTTTACAGGAGGGGAAGAAAAGTGATGGTTGAGAGAATCAACGTCAAAGACCTGAAGTGGTAAATTACGTGATTACCCATACCAAGCGAGCTTAACAATTTCCATGCTTGGAATGGAGAAGAATTATTAATATAAGTATGAATGTGGCGGCGTTTAGCATCCCTACACTCTCTATTGCAGCGATATTTTCTTCAGTCGGATACCTCTTGCATTTGATTTTGGCTTTGTTGCGCTTGGCCATTAGTTTTTTATTGATAAGGTAAGCCAAGGTGCCGGTAGATGTGTAACTCTTATCGGTTAAGCAGGAGCATGAGAATCAAATAGACTTGTGATATTTGAGTTAAATATCCTAACTTTATCATCCACATCAGATGAATCGTATAACGAAGACCAATCAATTTGAGATAAGTCATATTCAAAACTATCGCGATTGATATTTTTGAGGCTACGTCGTATAATAATTTTACCTTTACGCTTGGGAACAGACAAATCGTATTGTATAAAAATAAGATCATGGTAGGAAAAAGGAGCTGTTAGTTGACCAAATTTAATAATCTTATTTGAGTTAGACACTATTATGAGATCAATAAGAGAAGGATTAGCGTTAGGAGGATAATGGGTTTCACAGAGAGTAGGAATATACATATTAAGAGAATCAATAATTGATTGGAGTTTGAGAGAACGCGGGTCACGTTTCATAAGACAAGTGTTAAAGTCACCCATGATAATGGTGTGATCATACGTAATAGAAAAACTTTCCAGGAGAGAGTCGAAAGTGTCAAAGTAGTTAACATTAAGAGAAGGACTATAAACGACGCCTAACAGAAGCTTAGAATGGTGTGTAACAATTTCAAGAAAAAGGTATTCTAAATTGCACACGTCAGCACCATCAGATTGTTTTAGAAAGCTGAAAGAAATAGTGTCTTTAAGATATATGCAAACACCCCCACCTCTTCTGTTAGGTCTATCATTTCTGATAAGAGTAAAATTAGGAAGAGAGTAAAAGGTAGATGAAAGAGAAGGTTTTAGCCATGACTCAGAGACCAGAATACCATCGAGGTTGACGTTACTAAAAGATGCTAGAAGGTCGGAGTAATGAGCCGGAATACTTTGCGCATTAATATGGACGAATTTCAAGCCGCGATTTTGATCGTCGAGTATAGACCTAAGTTAATAATCGAGGGACAAAGTATTACTTTCACACGAGGTATTACTTGAGACACTATAGAAATCATCCGACGAGCATAAAAAAAACTCATCGTTTAGATCAAAGAAATTCGACACATTGCATATGCATATACTCGTATATATATATATATATATATATATATATACATATATATATATATATATATATATATATATATATATATATATATATATATATATATATATCTATGCAAATATTATAAGTCTATTATAAATATATTACTATATTACTTAAATGAATAATATATAACTAATATAAAATATATATATGATTACTATAAGTAAATAAAAATAATAAAATAATTTAGAAAAAAAAAGAAAGTACAACAATAAACCAGTTTTACATTTCCCACACTTACTGGCCGAGATAGTGACAAAACAACAAAATTGACTTATTGACTAAAAGTACTATATATAAAACAGTTGAAAAGACACTTTTATAAAATAATTCGAATAGTAATGCTGTAGCATATAATATGTCATAGCGCGCATCTGAACATAGACGCTTTATGACAAGTGAATAGAAAAAAAGATTAATCATTATGGTTATATAAACTTACAAACCAGGATATAGAAAAATAATGTAAAAGTACTCGTAGCGAAAGATACATTACATTAAAATATATAATTTTTAAATATAACAATAAATTGAAAAGAATGTTCCTACTACTACTTCCTACTATAATAAAGTAATAATGATATATGTTGCACAGCAGAGTGTTTTAAGTGAAGTATACAACAAATATATAATTTATAACACAACTAATAAGTATCTACCTAGTTTATATTACTACACCAAGTTTTTGTTGGTACGCCGAGATCTAGATGGCTTGGGATCCTGAGTGCATTGATCCAGAGGAAATTTACCAAGTAAAGGCTGAAGTTCACGCAAGGCTGAGATTTTCTTGCGGCTTTTATCAGGAAGTGCAATAACTATCGTACCATCTGATGACCAGCAGCTTTTCAATCCAAAGTGCTTCCTTGCGGCGACAAGTACCTCCTGCCTAGATTTGGTCAGAAATTCGGACACAGTTATTCCAGAGCCTTTGAGCGCAGTCTTAGCATTCCAAACTGAGTTCCTGGATTTTAGGCTAGTGAAACGGACTAAGATGGGCCTGGGTTTATCCTTCTTAGCTCCAAGCCGGTGACTAAGATCGATGTTAGCGACGTCAACATTACACAGCTTCATTTTATTGCATATGACATTATACACTTTAGTATCGGGTTGTTCCTCTGCATCCTCTGACAATCCGTGAAACAGCAAGACTTTTCTACGAGTTAGCATTTCATGCTTGTCATATCCAGCTGATAGCAGTTGAAGTTGTTGCCGGATCATAGCCAGTGTCTTCCAAACCAGATCCTTAAATACCATATAATCTGAGGCAAGTGAAGACAAATCAAAGAATACTGTATTGTTAGTGTTTCTAGAAGATGTTTGTGTTTGAGCCAGTGCTTTGATTATTATGTGCTTTGATTTTATTATATTAATAACAGGATCCCATGACGATGGTAGTACCCAGCCACCTTCCCTATTGAAATTTGGATGTTTTTTAATTTCTATGGCTTCTCGAATCATTCTAGGGCGATATCGGTTTTCTTTCGCCAGGATTTGAGGTTTATCGAAGCGAATATAATAGCTTGGGCGGTCCTGACTATGTTTGCAGACAGCAGATGTTGTATTGCGACGGTGCTTCATATCAGCTATGTGTTCTTTGACCCGGGTTCTAATGGATCTCTTTGTTTGCCCGATGTAAGAGAGCCCACAATCACAATCAAGCTTGTAAACTCCTGCATCTTGTAGAGGGATGTGGCACTTGACAGGTGGTAGAAACCTCAGTCTTTCCCGTGACCATGGATGCTGTAAAGCATTCGAAACGTCGGGAACCAAAAATCAAAATAAATTCGCGAAAAAATCCGAAAAGATAGTTTTATTTAAAATATTACAAAGTTATTTAGTAAAGTTTCATCAAAATAATATGAACATGTTTTACTCAAATGAAGATATTATATTTTGTAGAATTATGTATACTTTGAAGAAGTATTACAACATATTCCGTCTGACGCGGTAGTTATTGAAATTGCACCGCACGGCTTACTTCAAGCAATTTTAAAACGTGAGCTTAAAGACTGTTTACATATTCCTTTGACGAGACGAGGACATGAAGATCAAGTGAAATTTTTACTTGAAGCAATTGGAAAGTAAGATATTGTATCAAATACTGTATGCAGTCCTGAAACTATCAATATTTGATTACCATATTCTTTCAGAATTTACGAAGCCGGATATAATGTAAAGATTGATGCTTTGTATCCAAAAATTGAATATCCTGTTTCTACCGGAACTCAATTTCTATCGCATTTAGTTAAATGGGAGCATAGTGAGGACTGGTATGTAACGTGAAAGTTATTTATTTAAGTAAGATAATTGATGTATTTTAATACAACGCTTAAGCTAATAACTACGTTAATAAGAAAAAATATAACGTAATTATGAAAACATTATGTTGAATTGTACATATTATAAGCAGGGGTTTTGTTTTATTTTAGAAGTTATCACTTTTATTTTTTTAGGTACGTATTCGAACGTTCCGAACAAATGGTTGTTTCAACTAGGAATCGTGATATCGTTATTTCTCTTATTGATGAAGACTATGCATGTATCAAGGATCATGTGAGAGATGGTGAGTACTAAAATATCTATCTATATTCATATAATAAAATTGTAACTAAGCAAAATATGAACATTAAATATTTTTTGAAAATTTTTATTAAAATAGGCATTATTATCGATACAGAGGCCGAATGTATAGTATTTAGAATTTTTGTCTCTCTGTGTGTCTGTGACCGTATCACGGAAAAACCACTGAAGGGATTTTGATGAAATTTGATATGATGATAGCTTGTTATTTGGGTCAACATATAGGATACTTTTTACTGCGGTAAAATATTATCTGAGAAATCTATATTAACGTTAAAACGTAAGTGGGGATGGACCCGAGTGGAGCGAGGGTGAGTCGCTAATCTCTCTCTCTCTCTCTCTAAGTCACATGAAACTCTTACCGTAGTTGCTATAAATCATTTGAAAGGTCGGAAAAAAAACACAACAAAATCATGAAGAATTTGCCTGCCTGTGTATTTTTTTTTTATTACACATAAATCAAGTGTCAAGCTTAGATTACTATTATTATTATTATTATTATAAGCCTGCGTTCTCCAACTACAGGGATAAGGCCTCCTTACTCTTATTCTACTTCTCCCTATCTTTCGCCACAATAGACCAGTCTCTCTGGAAGGAGTCCGACTCATTCCGCCATCTCCGTCTGGGTCTACTACGCTGTCGTCTGATTATAACATAATTATTAAAATTAAAGTAAATAATAGTAAATAACATTAAAATACAACATTCGTCACCAAACTCAGATTACTTTATTATCATCTTTAAGTGACGGTTTAAATTAAAGTTACAGCTAATTTACAACATTAATAATCAAAAGATACACTATTTTTCTTATACGTGCTCTGATAAATGTTTTTGTTCAATAAATAAATAAAAATATTCAATAAGCCGAAAAAAATTTTAACATAATTGTCTAATTTTAACAAAATTATTGTTGTATTTTTCTAATTTTAACCGACTTCCAAAAACGAGGAGGTTCTCAATTCGTCGGAATCTTTTTTTTATGTATGTTCACCGATTACTCAAAGACGCCTGAACCGATTAGGAAATATTTTTTTTGTTTCAAAGGGTATATATACTTCTTGAGTGGCCCCATATAAATTTTATCGAAATCGGTCAGACGGTTTTTTTAAATCAACAAATAAATTATTTTTTAAAATAAATTTCTTAATTAAACATGTAATTAAAAAACTTTCTTCTAACAAATTACCTGCTTATTACGTATACACTAAAAATGGACAAATAAAACAATATTTAAAAATATGAATATCTAATACGTAAATGTGTGTTTTACGTACCGAAATATATTAGACTTGTTTTGCATCGGCTAGCACCGACTTCGAAAATATCTGATTTGGTATATTTTCTAAATGAAAACCCCCGTTTAGTTATTGTTTACGTTTTAGTGCCTGGAAGTCGGTTTTTATTTATTTTTTTAAGTTTTTTTATGCAGCCACAGATCGACGTGATTTATAAATTGCTTGTGGGTCGCATTGCTATCAAATATGCTTAGGTGTGGAAATGAGTGCTTCCCTGTAGTTCATTTATGTTAAAAATATTGCATGTACTTACAGGTATGATAATTTTACCTGAAAGCGCTATACTAGTATTGACGTGGCAAACGTTGGCTATGTCGATGGATATGAATTTCGAGGATCTTTCAGTAATATTCAAGGATATAAATTTCAACAAACAAGTAGAATTAAAACCAGAAAACTTACTAAATCTTAGCATTTCTATAACAAAGAAGAAAGGCAGATTCGAGGTAATATTATCATAGTAATAAAATAGACATTACACACCAAACACACAAATATATTTTTAATTGTTTTTTTATTAGACAGATGATTCAAAAGATTTCCAATTGATAACTTTTAGATCTTTCAAACATCTGGAATTTCTATTCAAACATACGTGTTGTTTAAAGACGGAGTAAAATAAATGTTTTTCAGAGCTCACAAAAAATAAATCTAATAAAAAATATACATTTCAGGTAGTTTATAACAATGAAATAATTGTAACTGGTTACATAGTCGAATATGAAGATGATCCAATGAGAAAAGTTAACCATTCTAGCGCCAACACAATTAACGACGTAACTTTGTTTGCAGCAGATATTTACAAATTCCTTAACCTTCGAGGTCACGTTTATACGTATGTATTTAATATATAAAAAAAACATTGTATGTTTTGATCATATCATTAGTACTAGAATTACTACTTTTTGTATGTCATAACATACAAAATTAAATAATTTTGTTACATATGACAAAATCACATTTATTTATGTTATAATTTACCGCTACAGTTACAAACTTCACTTTATATCAAGCCGAGTCGACATATCTATCCATTAAATATACTAATTAATTATTGTACTATTATAAAATCTACGTAATTCAAAGTTTATTACTCCATAATTTAACTATTTCAGAAACCAATTTCAATCTCTTCATTCGTTAAACCTTAAATGCAATGAAGCATACATAAATTGGACTGGTGATTGGATCACGTTCCTTGATGGCTTAATACAGATCAACATATTTGCAAATAAACACAATGGTGTCTCTAGACCGAAACTTATAGAGAGTTTGACTATTGATATTTTTGAGCACGCCAGAGGACATTACAAATCTAACATTGATGGCGCTATTTGCTATAAAGCAGACTATTATGAAAACTTTAATATTCTAAGGTAAGATATTGTCAGGTTTTGTTTTTAATAAAATTCTTTCCGAAAGATAGATGTAGTAGATTTTTCTAAAACTATTGTGTTGTAACTTTATTCTTGCAGAAGTGGCGGTGTTCAAGTTGTGAATGTTAATTTTGAAAATCTTATCCCTCAGCGGGTCGAATCTGATTTTTTAGGCTCGTTACAGTTTTGGCCACACTTTTCAGAAACTGAAGTCGAAGTTAGTATTTGTACTATTTTATCAATTATATACTACTTATTAGAACTAGAATTATACATTACTTATTAGAACAAATTATATGATAATAAATATTTTTACAGTTAAATGCAGCTATCGCAATAAATATGCAAATTATTGCTGATGCTACTTTGCAAAGGGACATCAAAATAACAGAGCTTAGAACATCAAACATAAATATCATATCAAATGCTATAAAGGACGTATCAACTCAGTTCTCTATAAAACTAAGATTTAATCATATCAATATTGAAAATGGAAAACTAAATCTTCTGAGGAAACATGATTTATCTCAGTCAGAAGTATTAGTAGTTTATGACTTTGTAATGGATATCGAGGTATTTATTGTTGTTCTGTTTCATCTACATATTTGATAATATTTTATAGTTATATATATATATATATATATATATATATATATATATATATATATATATATATATATATATATATATATATATATATATATTCCTTATTAAATATATATATATATACTTTTATTATATATATATATATATATATATTCCTACCATAGCATGGCAACAAAAATCCTAATATTTTCGAGTGGAAACAAACGTATAGTCTCGTAAAGATCCAAATTTATCTATTAAAATTGCTAATTTGGAACCACTTCTAGCGTTAACTCAGTAAAGTTTTTATATAAAAATTTTGAGGATTCTTATGTTGCAATTGCATTATGAGTCTATGTTCTCACAATTTTTGATATATTCTAATTAGAAATTTAAAGACTTATTCAGTGTATATTTTAACAAAGATATTGAAATACAAATTAAACGTATTTTGTTTGGAAATTAAGAACAGTCAAACTATTCCCGTTATTCTAAATTAGACTAAGCTTTTGTATCCTTGTCTGAAATCCTTGGATCACTTACTGGGAAGACTCGAACATAAAATTGTACAGATGATTAAGAAATAAAAGTATTTTTTTATTTTTTATTTTGAATAGGTCATCCAAAATTCTTTTTATTTTAGATGATGGCTGCAATATATGATCAGCTACCAAGCAATGGATTTGTTTTTTCGTTAGAAAAAATAAAAAATAAAAAATACATCATTCAAACTGACTATTTTAATATTTTAACTGTATTTCCTACTTATCACGACTATACATTAGTTTTATTAAACAAAGTTGAAATTAATCAAGATGTAAAAGACAAAGTTGTTGTAAAAGTTGATGATGATAGCTACTCTTTTATGAATACATTAAAAAAGGAGCTTAACAATAATAAGAGCATTGTACTACTTTACGAAAAACAAAACTATTTTGATCTAAAGGGTAAGAATGTAATAATATTCTTTTAATTTTTTGGCCACACAGATATAGAGTCACATTTTTATGTGATTCTGATTTATAGATAGCTCTTTGGGACTATTATGTTCTGTTATTATTATTCATTCTAAGACAATATATAGTTTAGTTTATAAAGTATATGTTATACTAATTAAACTTAGTATGTATAGCTCTCTATTATGTTAGAAGGCAAAAGCCTGTCCATTGGTTGCTTTTTCTTAACCTAAATAAAAGAATAACTGTTTTCTTTTTTGTGTTATGCATCACAATAAAAGAATGAATTGAAATATGCTAAGTTTTATTATTATTTCTGAATTTTTAGGTTACTTGAGAGGGCTACGGGAAGAATATCGAAACAAAATTAGTTTGTACATGATACTAGATGAAGGATCGCCAGATTTTAATCTTGACATTAATTTCTACAGTAAACAGCTGCAAAAGAATGTATCATTTAACACACTGTATAATGTAAGGAATGAGTTAGCTACAATGTTCTGATTAAATTTTAAATGTTAAATCATAGAACCTGATATAATTTCATTATTATGCTTACAGGGTGAATGGGGAGGATACTATTACACAACGTTCAATAATTACAAAGATATTCCCAAAAATTCTAAACTTAGTCTAACAGAATTTGGAAACATAAATAGTGTGCACTGGGAGGAGATAGACAATCTGAATAAATCTAATAATAATGTTGAGGTAAAAGTATATACCGCTTTATTTGCCGAAATATTTTTAAGCATTTATTATATGTAAAACCGTTTTTTATAGTAATAGTTAATCTTATGAATAGGGGAATGTTATTGTAATTACAGGTGCAATATGCAGGATTATCATTAAAAGATGTAGAAAAAGTATTCTGGAGACCAGTTAATAACAAAAAAATATCTTTTGGTATGGACTTTAGCGGTTTTGATGCTAGGTAACTGTAACTAAGGCCACATAATCACTAAAATAATAAATAAAATTAATAATAACAGAAAAAAAACGTAACACTTACTTTTATATTTTAGGGGTAATCGGGTGATGGGAATCATTGCCGATGGTGCAATTTCTAAGGAAATTGAATATGATTTAGATTTACTTTGGCCCGTTCCAAAAACTTGGTCTTTAGAAGAAGCTGCTACAGTTCCTCTACCGTACGCCCTCGCCTTTTATTCTCTGGTAAAGAAAGGATTATTTAATTCTTAACGATTGATGATTATATTCGTAATTAAATTATTTAAAACTTTGTTCATAAGTATATGTTTATCTTTATATATCGATAATGTTTATCTTTTCTTTTTTTAGGCACTTAGAGGAACTTTGTATGCAGGAACAACAGTTTTTATTAATGGTGGAGCTGGAGCACTTGGACAGGCCGTAATATCGATATGTCTAAGTTTAAATTGTAATATATTTACCACAGTTAGCGATCTTGGCAAGAAAGCGCATCTACTTAAGCTATATCCTACATTAAAAGGTACGTGTGTATAATTTCTACAAATCTAGAGTTCATAATATACGTATTTTAAAGATTAGATTTTGCTTAAATAATTATCGAATAAATGTTTGGAGCACATTTTTCTATACTATAATAACAGCTAACAACATAAAATATAGTCTAGCTCAATAAGTAAGATGGAGGAAATCTAATATATTATGTATGTGTTGAAATTTATTTGAACTACATATATTAATAGACGTCATTCTTTAGATTAATAATGTCATACTAGCGCACTAACACGACTTTTGTAAAGACGAGATTATTTACTTTAGATAGTACCTTAGACCCTGATAATTTTAGACCAATTTGGGTACTAGCAACGTTCAGTAAAATTTTTGAAAAAATCACACTCGCGCAAATATTAACGCATTTCAATACACATAATCTACTTCATAATAAAGAGGTTGGATTTACGAAAGGCCTCTCCACAGCAGATGCTAATGGTGAGCTAATAAAAATATTTTTGAGGCGTGGGGAAAGTCACAGGATGCACTTGGGCTATTCTGTGACTTACTCAAGGCCTCTGATTGTGTACATCATGAGACGCTGATCAAAAAACTGCATCACTATGGTATTAGAAATGAGGCACTCGATCTTCTGAATTCGTATTTAAATAATAGAATACGGAGGGTTGATGTAAATGGTAAGAGACCTCCCGGGGCTCCATTCGATATGGGGTTTCCACAAGGATGTATTCTTGGCCTTTTCTCTTTCTAATTTATGTTGATGATTTGCCATTTTTGTATAGGACAAACATGAGATAGTATTGTTCAATACTGACACTTCACTAATTTTTAATTGTACACCCAAAAATAGAAAAGAAAATATACAAAATATAGAAGTAGGTACAAGAGGCGGCCTTATTGCTAAAAGAGCGATTTCTTCCAGGCAACCTTTAGGTGTAGAAAATAGTACTAAGATAGAAGGGGCACGAATAACAAATAAAGAGACAGTAGAAAGAGTATATATTTATACTTATACGTATCATACAAAGATTGTCCATTGATTTGATTTACAAAATATATTATTTAATAAGAAAAAGAAAAAAAATCTCAACACCTAATATAAACTTGTTGATAATGGTGTAATATTAAATGGGGATATATTAAAACTAGTGGAGTCCACTAAATTCCTGGGTATTATCATAGACTTGATATTGCAGTGTTTGCGGTAAAAAAATAAGACTTATTACTAACGTAGATACAGCTCGCATAGTATTTTTTAGTTATTTTCATAGTGTTTTGTCCCATGGTATCTTACTATGGGGAAATACAGCTGCTATTAATACGATTTATGTCCTGCAGAAAAGAACTATTCATGCAATTTATAGTTTAGGTCCTAGAGTGTCCTTAAGAGATAAATTTAAAGAAATAAAAATATTGACTTTTGCTTCTCAGTACGTGTGCGAAAATGTTATGTATGTTCGTAAAATACACACGATTTTCCGAAAAAGTGTGACATGCATAACAATAATACTAGGAGCAAACACAAACTTGTAATGCCTGTGACACGTTTACACAAATTTAGTAATTCATTTTATGGACAATGTAATATGTGATATCTATTTATTTATACATAATTATATGTCGCCAAATTAAAAAAAAAAAGTTAAATAGCGTTTGTGTGATAAAGGCTATTGAATTAATGATTTTATAGAAGATGGCACGCCTCGGGAATTAAATGACCGCCTCTAGGCTACTTCAACTTTATAGAAATATTGTAAATTATATTTTAACTTACAAAAAAGATACCGAAATAATATTAGTCACGCTGAGTTTCTTTCGTCAGATCTTCTCAGGTCTGAGGCTTCTTCTTTCCGAACTGGTAATAGACTCATGACGTTCAGTTAAAAATTGTAATAATTTAATGCTGAATAATTTGAATTTCCTTTAACACTTGAACAAACAATATATTTCTTTAAGTAAGGGGTTTTATAGACTGAGAGCGGGTCCTTCGTCTGATCTCACCGATACTTTTGGAAAGCCATACTATATTAGATACTTATATCATGAAACTAAAAGAACACACTATGTGCCTGTGGCTATGCACACACTCGTGCTTTATATAACACTTTTACGTAGATGTTTACTTACGTGAGATTCGCCGGCAAATATTTATGGTTTAGAAAACCTTTTAGGTAACTTTTTATGTATTTTCAGAAAATCAAATTTTAAATTCAAGATATGATGACTTTTATGCATCTATTATCAGGCAAACCAACAACAAGCGGTGCAACTATGTAATCAACTGCGAAAGCGGTATATTCCGCAATGTAAGTCAACAATATTCCTTAAAACGTTTTTTTTGTACAAAACATATGACATGTCATAAATGAACTTTCTGAATTTATAGCCTCGCTTTTTTAGCCCCCGACGCAAAAAAAGGTTGTTTGTCTGTCTGTGGCACTATTTCTCTTAAACTAGTGAACAGATTTTGACTCGGTTTTTTTTATTTGAAATATAGTTTCTTGGGAATGGTTCTTAGATATGTTTTATCAAAATTGGTGCAGCTATTTACTAGATATGGGGGATGAAAGTGGGTATTAGAAATCGAATATTTTCAAATATACCCAAGTGGGATATTAAATAAAAGGGAATTGTGTATTTATTTTTAACCCCCGACGCAAAAAGTGGGGTTTTATAAGTTTGATGCGTCTGTTTATTTGTGTGTATGTGTATCTGTATGGCTGTCTGTTGCATCGTAGCTCCTGAACGAATGGGCCGATTTTGATGCGGTTTTTTTGTTTGAAAGCACATGCTATCAAGATGGTTCTTAGGTATAATTTATAAAGACCTGTTCAGGCTTTTGATTATCATCACTCATTTTCTACTTGACAAAAGGGTCTTACTAACTTCCACAGATCTGAATGATTTGAAATTTGGTGTACTATTACTTCGGTCGTATTTTAAAACACGCTAACCTTGAGCAAATGCTGTAGCATCAAATAGTCTGCAGGATGCTTAATTCCTCAGAAACTTACAGAAAATATTATAGCGTATTTGGGCTCATAAGTATAATATCAATGAGAGTTATCTATTAGAATAAGTGTCTGCAAGTAATTTAAAAAGATTGCAATAAAAATAAAAATTTTAAGTAACCACAACACAAAAAAAAACTCTTAAAAGTAAAAAAAAAATCTCTCTAAGCCTTTTAACTTCATTAAAAAACCAATTATTAAATATTTTGATGATGAGCATCGCCGCGTTAGGGCACCGCGAAGTAAATAAAATTAAAACGAGAATACAAATAAAAAGAAGATTGACAATGATAAAGTATTATATTTTTTTGTTTTTAGAGTTTTTCTTTGTGTCGGGGGTTACTTAAAATTTTTTTAGGGTTTGCTCAGTAATAAGAAAATGCTTAGACTTGCTGACGTTTTCATAAACGGATAAGCTACACTGGAGTAAGCTAACCCATGGAGGCTACTGCTGCTAATAATCAGATGGTCTTATACTTATTTGTTTTATGGGAATATAAATAAAGCATATTTCAATTAAATGAATAACATTATATGCAACTTAAATACTGAATTCATTTTTTAATAATATAATTTTTCAGTCTACGATAAAATGCCTATCACCTTTTGGCACCTATTTAGATTTATCTAATAAGAATATGATAGACAATAAACCTTTGGGCATGAGCTTCGCAGCCGAATTTAAATATTACTATAGTGTGAATTTTTCTAATATTTTTAAACCGGAATATACACATGAAAAAAAAGTAAGTCATTAAATATTTTTTACTAAAAACATTATATTATGGTCTATTCTTGATTTTCAATAATAACTTAATGTACGAATTCCACAAATAAAAAAAAAATATTTGAAATATCATAATATTGTTACCCTGTGGATCTTTGATATTTAAACTGTTTCTTTTAGATATTACAATCAATGATAGCAGATGGCATCGCTACGGGAGTCGTTAGACCACTAACTTACACCATGTTCTCATCTTCCGAAGTACCCAGGGCCTTCAAGTTTTTATCTTCTAGAAGACATAGAGGAAGGGTTCTGTTTGATTTAAGAAATTCGCTAAATAACAATGTGATGCCAAGGTAAAGTGTATGGACATATCGTAAAATTAAAACGAAATGTGTCTTATGAGTGGTTACTAAAATATAAATAATATTTTATTTGAATGGATTGATTGCAATTTTAGAATTAGCTTTTGCTACACGCACAATATTTATATATCATGATATTATTTAACAATAATACCTAAACTAATCTATGTCTATACATTGAACAGTTTTATGCAGTCATGGGTATTTTTATTTATATGTATGTATTTAAAGTTATATATGTGTAGTGTATCAACTATCTGGTATCCATAACACAAGCCTCGTAGCTTACCCTGGAACTAGATAGCGCTGTGTGTTAATGTCCCAAAATTGATTATTATTATTATTTGTCCAAATATCCGTAAAGTACATAATAGACTCAGATGATGATTTCATAACACTTTTTCTTGTACGTATTTTCTAATTTTTCAGGCTTGTATTAAATCCTCATTTTGCATATGTCGTAGTAGGAGATCAAGATGAATTATGTGTTAGTTTAATGGATTTATTAATAAAACGTGGTGCAAAGAAAATTTACTTACAAATGAGATCCAAAGCTGTTTCTCCGTTCATAGAGGCTAAGATGTTGTAAGTACAAAAATACGAGTACATTTAATAAAAGAACTATTCTTAAAAAAATATTCTTTATCAAAATTAATATTCCTCGTTGTTTCTTTAAAATAACAAAACTAAGCCAGTAAGCAATAAAACATTCACGTTAGTACTCCAAATTGAAATATTTTATTTCAGACTATGGAGGACTCAAGGCATAGAGGTAAAAGTAAGCCGATATGGAATTGAGGACGAAGAAAAATGTAAACTTTTTATCAGTGACGTCGCAAAATTAGGCCCAATTGAAGGCATATTTATTGTTCTGTACAAACTAGCTGCTCCAGCATATACAAATGTGCCAACATCAATATCTAATTTGGATAAATTATCAAGAAACATGGATTACCTTAGGTACAATTATATTTTATCAATACCAAAAATCCCAGCAAAATTTCTGCGTGCACAAAAAGTTTATGTTTATTTATTAATTTAATGATTGATATAATATTGCAGATACTTTGTAATACTATCAAGTAATGTTAACAGTTCGGAAGATGAGCGTGTGTTCTCAATGTGCAGTAAAATATGTCACTATCGTAATAACATTGGTTTGAATGCTCTTCTATATCGAGCGGAATTCGTAGATGAGGTACGTAAAGGGGATAAGTATTACGTTTTTGTCCACCTCGTTGTTAGAAATTTGGTAAAGCTCATATCGAAATAACCACATTCGTTATTATTTATTGACGTTCTATCATGGAATATATTATATATATATTCTTTCAGATCTGAAAGAGCTTTTTATTTATTAACTTATTTTTAGTATTTCTCATGACTATTATCTCTTCAATGCAGGATATTAATGACTAGTGTAAAATGATTATAGCAGTTCTCTGCAAGTTAACTTGAAACTATGTCTTTCTATGTCTTAAAAGGTTGCTTAAATATAGTGGTCAAAATTTATGATATATAATAAATTTGTCTTTAATTGTTATAATTAATTAATCATCTAGATTTTGCAACTATGACTAATTTATTGTTTGGTTTATTTACATCATTTCATAAATGTTATTTTATTAGGCTTTTAATATATATTTTGTTTATTGTGGTTTTCAATAAGAATTTAAAAAATATTTTTAATTTTACTATAGTTCGGTCTTGGAAAAAATCAAAAAACGTACCAATCGATACACCAAGTTTTAAATAGCATGGAAAATAGTATAAAACAAAATTGTTGCAATGTGATATCATATAATACAAACAAAAATTCTAAGATGGAATATTCAAGAAAATTAAATGACATTTTAGGTATTTATGAATATTTAATATGTTGCTGTTATCTTTTTTTTTAAATATAATATATACCGATAATAAAGAAATTAAAACATATTTTTTATCTTCAGGCAACCAAAGAAATGGAATTGAGTTAGATGTTGATGCATCATTACACGATATTGCAATAGATAAGCTCACTATAAAAAAAATAAGAGGTTTAATTTTAGAACACTATCAAGTTGCAGTATCTGAGAGAAAACTTATGCAAATGTCTCTATCCAGGTAAAAAATATCAAAATGGTAAATAATCAAAATGCACAATAACTTTTAATTCAACAATTAATAAAAAAAAATCATTGAGGGTGGATGGATTTTTTACTCTTTCACGCTAGAACAGCTAAACAGATCTGGATAAAATTTGGCGCAGAGATAGATTATAGTCTGAAATAGCACATAGGTTTGTGTCACATTTATCTCGAAAATAATGTACGGTTTCCGTGAAAAACATTTATCTTTGTGTAGGGACGAACCCGAAGCGAAGCGAGGGTGAGTCACTAGTAGTAAATAATAATTAAAACTAAACCAATATACCATTAAATAAACGCTTACTTTCAGTATCCAGAATGTTGAATACTATTTAGACGAATTAAAGAACAACATTGGGCTTGATGCAATAATCTCGTACGTCAATGATGATTCTCATGAAGCATGTGATTCATTCAAACAAATGTTAACGTTGACTAATAATATTCCAGAGGTAATTTTGAAACGAAATATTTTTGTATAAACATATTTTAATATGGTAGGCATATTTCAAAGGGCATAAAATAAATTGCTAGAAGACAAGGCTAGAAGGATAAAGGGCAAATATTTATTTGTATAGACTATGTAAATGTTAACTCGGACTGGTTGACATCAAGTGTTTCATTATGGACGGCAAACTAATATAAATAGACTCATTAAATGTATTTAATATGGGAACTGATATGCGAATGATGCGAAAGATGCCTTTGGCTAAATTAATGGAAGATTGCAGAATAAATATTAATGGTAACTTCACGAGTATACTAAATGTGTTATACGGATCTAGGTAATGTGACAACAGGCAGTATTGAATACTGTCGGGTAACAAAAACACTATTATAATACTGGCAGAAAAACAGAACAGAATTATGTGTAACTAAGGCAAGAATTCAATTATTTTTATTAATTTTAGAAACACTTTGACATGGAAAATGTTGACCCTGTAGCTGATTATTTGATTTTGATTCCTGGTTTTGAAGGCGATTGTAGCGTGTTTCAATCTTTATGCTCCACTCTCAAAATTAAAGCAATAACTGTCCAACTTGGACCAGATTTGGCAGCAAATACTATATCAGAAATGGCTGAAAGTGTATTGAAGGTATATATTAAATATTTTAAATGTAAATTTCTATAACTAAAGATAAGCAAATAACAATAGTATACAAAAAAGTTTTACGAAGTAAAGATAACAATATTTTGATGACAAGCTTACTCATTTATTTTAATCATTTCTGATAATCGCTAGATAATGATGAGAGATCTCAAAAAACTGATCAAATTATATATAAAGAATTACTCTAAATAGAAGCAGGCCAAACCGCAACACTAATTACATTTCTAATCATTACACTATACAAATTATTTAAACTTGTATCATTTTTATCTTATTTAGAATGCAGTTATAAGATTAGAAGAAAAGAATAAATTTTATCTCTTGGGATATTCGTTTGGTGTTAATATTGCTTTGGAAGTTGCAGCATTATTAGAAAAGAAAGGTAATTATTTATATAATAAAAACACGTATTTGGATTTATAACTAATTAGTTCTAAAGTAAAATAACATACAAAAATTAATATTACAGGTATCGTTGGTACAGTTTTTTGCCTAGATAGTAGTCCAGATGCATTACGTGTACAACTAAATGCGTATACCAGCAATTTGGCAGACGAAAAATTACAAAACGTACTAATCGATCATATTTATTACTTAATAACTAAGGAAACAAACAACCAACTTCAAGAAGAAATAAAAACAATTAACACGTTTGAAGAAAAAGTTAAGGCATTTGTTATAGCAACAAAAGAACGTGTGCCATATCCACAAGAATATATCAGACTAAGTGTAGAATCAGTTTATAATAGAATTTTACTGGCTTTGAAGTATAACCCTACATTTACGCTCGAATCTGAAATAGTTTTGCTAAAAGCGATCAATGATTCAAATGCTGAAGTTTTACCATACGATTATAATTTGGCCAAATATACCAAAAAACCAGTTAAAGTAGCAAATATTGAATCGAACCATACTACATTGCCATTTAATGTTAATGTGCCGAATATAATAAATAAAATGCTTGACAAGGACTTGCTGACAAAATATAAAAACACCAATCTTTGCAAAACTTATTTGATTAATAAGAAGTAAATATTACGTTATATTAGGGGTCCTAAAAGTGATGATTAACTTTTGAAATAACCGTAGAAAGCAGATGTAGTATAATTAGGATCAGTCTACTATTCAAAAATTTAAATTGTTGCTACAATTTTAGACTTTTCCATACTCGTAACAAGTTATGCTTAATTAAAACCGCTAAAATATAAAAAAATCTCATTCAATGTAATATTTCAAGATTATGTAGTTCTAAAATGTTAAAAGTTGTTAAAAGCGTATTAACTTAGTTTATGAAGCCACTAAATTATATATTATTGTAATAAAGCACTTTTTAAAAAACATTTCTTTTAATTTTAATACACAGAATTGAATGTACGAATAATTACGATTCTACGTTAAATTATAAATTATTATTTTTTTGAAAAAAAAAGACTTTCTATAAAATAAAATAAGTTAAATTTTAAAAATTAGATTAGCTTATGTAAACCAAATCATATTTCTATTTTTGAAAACCTTCACAGAAACTTTTTGCCCTGACTGTAGATTTTAAAAACTCCCAAAAATATACGCTTATAAAATATACGCAAATATTTTTTATATTATATTATCTAACTAGAGGGTCACCCTCGCATCGCTAGGTGTCGCCTCTAGACAAACAATAACAAATCTAACCCACGGAAACCGATCATTTTTCCGGAATAAAAGGTAGCTTATTTGTTATTCTTATGTATCAACTATATTAGTGTAAAGTTTCATTAACATCCAATCAGTAGTTTTTGTGTACTAAGCTGTATAAGTTACTACAGTTTTTTAACTATCCCACGGGAACTATTTAATTTTCCGGGATGAAAAGTATCTAAAATGTTGACCGGATGGGATATAAAGTACCACAATGCCAAATTTCATTTAAATCCCTTCAACAGTTTCGGAGATGAGCCCGTACAAACAGACAGACAGACAGACAAACCGAAAGAGAAACAAAAAAATTGAAAAAAATCTGAATTTATTCTACTTCTCTTCTTATATCCCCCTGACTCGGTTTTTAGCATTTTTTTTCTATGTACAGACATTCGACCTCTACAGTTTTATTCTATGTTAATAGCTGTTATATTTTATAACTTAACAAATTAATGAACTGAAGGTTACATAAGCCGCCCGCTGTGTTCACAGTTCGTAACGGCCCTATAAATATTATTTCTTATAGCCCATATTAGTTCTTGTATACTAAATAAGTTTTTATTTCGTTACGCCTTGAAGGAAATTATATTTATTTCTAGTAACAGATATAAAATTAATCATAATTAATTATCGATTAGTAATTTTATAATAAATATAACTTATTTCGGATTTTTTTATCTGTCTCATCAACATTCGTTAGTTAAATGTTCCAAAGTATTGTCCTTCCTTAAACCTAAAATCTACACATATACATAAAATTGTATCTAAGCCGAATCTGTACATTAAATATTTTTTTGGAAAATCTTATTGAGATAGCTTATTATTATGGATACACAGGCCGAATCTATAGTCTTTAGAATTTTTGTCTGTCTGTCTGCCTGTGACCATATCACAGAAAAACCACTGGAGGGATTTTGAGGAAATTTGGTAATTTTTTTTATTATTGGATAACCATAAAGAAAAAATCATAATATAATAATTATTTAAGCCACATAATTGATCTATGTGTAATTTGAAAAAGTTAAGATCAATTATAAATAATAATTTTAATTTAAAATTGCTATTTTTAAAAACAAATTATTAAGCAACACATTACTACATACATTTACAATAAAAAGTGAAAAATATTAATCAGAAATGCTATCATTTTGATCTACACAGTAAGAACTTACTACATCTACCTGTCTGTTATGTTCAGATTTATTATTAGATTTTATTATATTAATAACAGGATCCCATGACGATGGTAGTACCCAGCCATCTTCCCTATTGAATTTTGGATGTTTTTTAAATTCTATGGCTTCTCGAATCATTCTAGGGCGATATCGGTTTTATTTCGCGAGGATTTCAGGTCTATCGAAGCGAATATAATGGCTTGGGCGGTCCTGACTATGTTTTCAGACAGCAGATGTTGCAGATTTGATAAGTTCTTACTGTGTAGATCAAAATGATAGCATTTCTGATTAATATTATTCACTTTTTCAAATATAAATATATGTAGTAATGTGTTGCTTAATAATTTGTTTTTAAAAATAGCAATTTTAAATTAAAATTATTATTTTTAATTGATCTTAACTTTTTCAAATTACACATAGATCAATTATGTGGCTTAAATAATTAATATATTATGATTTTTTCTTTATGGTTATAAATATAATAATGGCAACACTAAAAATGTAGATTACTAATTAATATTTTTAAAATTGTAATAATTATAATAATAACAGCTCAAATTAAATAAATAATATTCCATATTCAATTATAAAGCTAATTAAAATTATATAAAAATGTTTAAAGTTAAAAGTTAAAATATTGTAAGGTACTTTGGTGCCATTTTTCAATTTTTGAATTCATTTTGTTATTTGTGGGTAGGCTGTCTGTAACAACTATATAATACCTTAGAGACATCTAACACCTCAGTCTCTCCCGTGACCATGATTGCTGTAAAGCATTCGAAACGTCGGGAACCAAAAACCAAAATAAATTCGCGAAAAAATCTGACAAGATAGTTTTATTTGAAAATTTTAGCAAGATATTTTACTAAATATGGAAAAAATTATTAAAAAGGCTTATCTAGATTAAAAAAATATCAATAGCGCTATTTCATTCATTAAAATTAGTCCAAAAATATTAATTTAAGTGTTATTTAGATATTCGTCAATAGATGTCGCCATGTTTTTTCAAAATGCGTAGTTTTAATTCCAAAAAAATAAATTTACAGATATTGAATGTACATACCTTTCTATGGTTTTATTAGAATTCTATTAAATTACCCGCGGCTTCGCCCGTGTTCAAATTATTAGTAAAACAAATTTTTTGGCTTTGTAAATTAGTAACATATTAGTAATATTTTGTTAGCCGAAATAATTTTCAAATGAAAATATTTTTTATTAAAGTAAGCTTAGTAAATAATGTTAATGTTTGTAATCTATTAATGTAAAAAATGCAAGTCCAACTCGCGCATTGTAGGGTCCGTATAGCAAAATACTGTGTTGTTTTTCTTACTTACGTATTTTGTTAGGTTAACACTAATGGACTAAGATCCCACTGCAAGATTGCTACATTCATTGCGTATTTAATCGAAATCAATTTTTTATAATGTACAATAATAAAAGGGACTATGTTTTGACCGGGGTGCCTATTCAAATGTGCCCGCAAGTATGTTTAATTAACTAAATAATAGTTGACTTTTTGGAATAAAAAAGATACATTTGTTATTACAATGAATTATACTCAACTTCACAGAACTATACGTAGTAATCTTGAAAAATGATAGCTGCCGTTGCGCATTTAGCCGCATCCTCTTCGCAGCCAGGTATAAGCGGGTCATATTTTGGTATGTTTATGGGTTCATAACGTACATGCATCATTTATAAATCAAATTAAAGCTAATTTTTTTCTGTACCTGATAAACTACGTCTGCCTATGTAAAAGTGGCCGCAAAAGTGGTTGAGAGTCATTAAAAGTGTTTTTGTTACATTTATACGTTCTTGGTGTATATTCATCATTTATATATCAAATTAAAGCTATTTTTTTCTGTGCATGATAAAATACTTCTATCTATATAAAAGTAGCTGCAATGGAAAGAAAAGAAGGAAAGAATATAATATTATATGTCATTTGTCAGACAATAACAACATTTGCTTAAAATTATGTATATTTGGAACTCTCACTTTCCCCCATAACTTTCTTTTTAAAATCATTTCGAAAAATATTACTAACTAGCGCTAACTCATCCCTGTTTCGCGATTAAATTAACATTAAGAAAAGTTATTATTATATAATTTAAATAAGCAGCTAAATATAAATTAATTAATAGCTGTCTATTAGTAAATAAATGATTAAAATTAATTCAGTAGATTGAGAATTTATCGCCCAAAACTAAACAAACTAACGAAACAGAAGTATAGACTTACTATAAACGTTATTGTTAAAACAAAAAGTGCAATATTACTAAGCCAAATAAGAGATAAACGGAGGAACGTTTATGGCATAGCTAAGCACCGCCATTATTTACCGATGATGTAGTGCGCGGGACACGGAGCATACTCTGCTGGTTTCCAGAGGTACCCAGTCACACTCTTGCCTTTCTCTTTTTTTTAATATTGGGAAATGCATTTACGTATACCACCTGTAGGACCCCAATAACCATGGGGCTGCTCCACAGTCCACTCTGCTATCAGAGAAGTACCAGATAACCCGCATGGTACACCGCCCACCGAAGTGGGTACTCCGGTGTTTCTACTCTGCTGGTTTCCAGAGGTACTCAGTCACACTCTTGCCTTTCTCTTTTTTTTAATATTGGGAAATGCATTTACGCATACCACCTGTAGGACCACAATAACCATGGGATTGCTCCATAGTCTACTCTACTATCAGAGAAGTACCAGATAACCAGCATGGTACACCGCCCACCGAAGTGGGTACTTCGGTGTTTCTTGGCTTCGCACCCGTCTAAACTACCGGACGCTAATGAGCCTTCCCCCTCCCCTTCCTCACCACGGCAACGTGAACGCACGTTGGGGGGGATACTATTGCCTTTCTAGCTTAACTATAGCTACCCACTTCTTTTGCCGAATTAAATCGGCAGGGAAATTAAAAGAAAACAAAATAAGCAAAATACATGACTATTATAAAATAACTAATCAGGAAGAAAAAATTAATACTTTCTAAAGTAGTTCAATTTATTGACTTCATTTTACATAATATTGACCATCTTGGTTTGACAGCGACAAGGGGCGGCTTTACCTATAGTGCACGGTGTACGGTGCACACAGGCGCAGGGTCTCAGGGGGCCCCAAGCGCCGTTTGCGACACTTCAAAAGAGCATTCGTTGTTCGCGGCGTCGCCGGCGCTCTCAAAGACCTTGTGCCCGTGTTATGGCCGACTCCGGGCGGTGATAGCAAAGCAAGGCGCGCGTAGTTTATACAAATTGGCAGCATTTGTCTATAGCTTTAGAACGCCTTGAAAAGAGCTTAGGGCACCTATGTCTCGTAACAAACTAATTACATTGAGAACGGTTATTTTATGTAAAAGAAAAGACGGTAGTCTTCTTGAACAAAGTTGAATGGACTGAACGGGAAAAAGCGGATGGCAGTACATAAACGAATAATCAAAATAATATTTTTTTTAGCGAGGCAATGTCTGGCGATAAGGAAAAAAATAGAAGAAAAAAATTATGATACTGATAATGGTTATTTTTTAAAGCTGCTTGAATATAGCTTTATAATGCTTGCAGAACACATTGCCTTTATTAAAAAATCTGAGTCATGCCTAACTATCTTGACTACAATATTTAGAATAAAATAATACGATTGTTAGGGGAAAGAAAAAAAATTGTTTTAGAATTGAAACAATCCAAATATTTTTCAATTATTTTAGATTGCACTCTAGATATTGTACATGAAGAACAAATATCGGTTGCCGTACGGTGCGTTCTTTTTAATGCAAGCAACAAGAAGACTGAAATAAAACTGGGATTTATAAAGTTATACTTCTTTTGGCACGTTTGGAAAAAAATATGAAAGTAAAATTTTAACGATGCGCGTGCGCACCGACAGCCAAACAGCAACATGAGGAAATTAGCTGAAAGCGACATAATGAAGTTAGCTGCATTCCTTTTACAGAGATTTGTGACATACGAGATGAAATCTTTAGCTATTTTTGTTCTGTTACGGAAAAGAAGTATAACTTTTTAATCATAAGTACACGCATACGTTTTTTTCCTATTAGAGACACAACTGCTCAGGTCTTAGCTCATTTTTGTTAGATTGTTTAACGTCCAATGATATTGACATACAAAATCTGCGTGGTCAAAGTTACGATAATAGTGCAAACATGAAAGGGTAAAAATATAGGTTTACAAAAACGAAGTTAGTGATGCTACTAAAAGTTCATTAGAAAATGTCGATTCCTTTTCAATATATGTGTTTGATTTAAATAAAGGTGAAATATTTTTTTATAATCTTTATTGCTTTTGAATTAATGCCTATACCAATATTTTTTAATTTAATTTCTTTTTGATTAAGAAAATGTTTATTAAATAGTGCAAATATATTTAAAGTAAACATAACACCATTGGTCAGATCGAATATGACGTCAGAATATATCTTAGAAATTTATGTTTCTTTTCGGCGTCAATAGAATGTTAGCAAAAAATACTTACCAAAGAAATGCTGTGCCGCCTTTAATACTAAAACCACTTTCAAATAATCGATTTAGGGACAGGGTTGAAGCAGAAGAAAGCTCTACGTTTTAATCTGGGAAGAGTGTATGATGCCTTGCTTACCATATATTCCGATAGGAGCAAAGATGCGGAGTCAAGAAATATGGCAGAATTCATTATTGGTTAAACTTTATTCATTTAAAGTTATCTGTTTTCTGCTAATTTGGTTCGAAATTTTAAGCAAGATAAATATAGTTAGCAAGGCTCTTTAAAAGTCAGACGTCGTATTGTCAGTCAATATGTCGTAATGTCAACAATAAGTCTTAATTCTTAATTGGTAATTGTCTGAATTCTTTAATGAGTGTGCTTTCGGGGAGTTCATGAAAAGCGCTGTAAACTGTAGCAGAAGAAGTCGTGGCAATAGCAGAATTTTCCGCACCCGCATGCTTTCACACTCATAGAATGTTTTTTTAATTATATGGCAGAGGATGAACCGAAATGAAATTTTTACTACTACATATTAGATACCTCTATTACCAAGTTCGACGAAAGGTTCCAACTTTTAGATCAAAATAATGTACTTTTTTCATTTCTTCAAAAATTAAAACACTGGAAGGATTTGGACTTAGATTTAAAAAAGCGCATGGTTCTAATTTAGAAAATAAACTATGCCATGCTGGCACTTCAGATTTGGAGAAGTTCGAGCTTTTAATGAAATCGAATAGTTCCCGATGTTGATTGATGATATTTTAAATTATTTGTTTACAAATAAATTAATTTCAGTGTTTCCAAATCTGTCCACAGCGTTTAAAATTTACCTCACATTACCAGTCACTGTAACACATAGGGATAGACATAATTGTGACATAACACATTTTCTAAACAAAAAATATTTAAAAACTATCTCAGATCAACGTTGTTATAAAGAAGATTGACAAATATCTTATCGTTACTGTACTCATGGTATTGGACATGAAATCCAAATTGAAGTCGTTCGTAAGAAACGTTTTCGTTCGACCGTTTTTTCTCCGTCTTACTTTGCAAATCCGACTACCATGAAAAAGTATTTTCATTCATCGGGTTAATATATAGCCTATGACACTCAGAAAGAACGTGGATTTCTATTGGTAAAAGAATTTTGAAAATCGGTTCAGTAGATCCAGAGATTACCCCCTACAACGTCACAAACTCACAAACCCACAAACTCACAATATCACAAACTTTATCTCTTTATAACATAATATAATAGTATGGATTATTGCCCGAAACAATTTTAAAATTAAAAATGTCTGTAAATTTCTGTTCTCATAATGAAAAGGCAAGTGATAGTTTCAGGAGTACATAAGATAAAAATTTCTAATCTATTTTTTTATCATTTCATATACCTCGGCTGATGTTGGTCATATTAACCAAGCTATGTAACTCTAAAGTCATAAATATTGTAGTTTAAAAAAAAATAAACGTTCCTTTTTTATCTTTCAAAAAATGCTATCCAAATAATCTAAATAGTAGAGGTATAGGTATCTTCCAAAATACTTTTAATGAAAACTGCTTTTTAGAATATATTATGTTCCGTAGTATTTAATATTTTCAATCACCCGTTTTGTCAGTTTAGTAAACGAAACTTTGTTTTCTATAATATGTTAAAAAGATAGAATGTATGAAACACAAACCTTTTTTTTATCATAAATATTCGTATTTTATTTTATTATTAACGATACGTAAGTAATTAAAAACAAAACAGTATTTGGCTAAATGGAACTGTTGATGTGCGAGTTGGACTGGCACTTGCTTACCCGATTTATATATTTAAAGATTTACAAAAGCAATTTTTTCTAAATAATGGCATATATTATTATTTGAAAATTGTTTAGGCCAACAAAATATTACTGATATAGTACTAATTTATAAAGCCAAATAGTTTAAATTTCATTTATGTAATTTTATTTTAGACTGGTTTTTGTATTTTTTCTCAGAAATGAGATATTTTCCTGCGGTAAAAAGTATACTATATGTTGACCCGTAACTAGCTATGATCATACAAAATTTCATCAAAATCCCTCCAGTAGTTTTTCTGTAATGCGGTAACAGACAGACAGACAGACAAAAATTCTAAAAACTATAGATTCGACCTTTGTATCGATAATAATGTCTATTTCAATGAGATTTTCCAAAAAAATGTTTAATGTACAGATTCGACTCAGTTAGAATTTTATTATATGTAAAGATATTGTTCGAAAAAAATATCTGTTTTTCTCAAATACAGTTCAAAAGAAATTTTGAATTTAACTATTTCGTCTTTTTTTTTAAAGATCAGTGACGAGCTCATAAAATATATATTTTTTTAATTTTTCGTATAATTTTCAGATTCACATGTTATTTACTATCACGTTGTAACATTCAAATCTGATAATAAATAGATTTTTACACATTATATTGATCCATGAAAATGTTTTGCACATAATGTTGCAATAACAATGATAATATGTTTAATAATTGACTCACAATACTGCATAATTAATAAATAGAGGGGAATGCTATTCGGTTGTGAGTCAGTTATGTATATAATTCAGACTAAAAATATAACAAAATTTAGTTCAAAGGTTATAGAAGTAGTAACTAGTAATACTTTTGCACTAAAAGTCAAAGGTTAGTCTAAAAAATTTGAAATGTTAATGTATGATTTTACTTTGTTAACGTGTTGTTTGTGTTTAATATGTATGTATATTTCGTACAGTTTTTTGACCTTTTAGTTACCTATTGTGAAAGTAATTAGTATCAAGTATTCTCTATATTATATATTAAATATATTGTATTACTTATAAATAAAATTTAAGTGCCTATTTAAGATAATAATAATATGATGATAAATGATATTTTGCTTTTTCGTTTCCGACGTTTCAAATGATTTACAGTTAACATAGTTAAGATAGTCAAGGCAGTGGTAGCCCAGTGGTAATGCGCTTGCTTGGGAAACCGAGTGAAGCGGGTTCAAACCCCGGGTCTCACAACTCTGATATTTTCATGTGCGAATCATATCTAACTTGATTAACATTAGCATTACGGTGAAGGAAAACATCGTGAGGAAACCTGCATATCTGAAAAAACCTAGCAAGTTTTCCAAAGACATGTGAAATCCGCCAACCCGCACTTGAATTTGATTTCCATTGAATTTTTAATATGTTGTCATATTTTAACTTATATTATTAATAGTTTTTATTTGTAATATTATGTGTACATTTATGTTATCACTCTAGATTTTGTTAACTTAGCCTACGCTGTGAAAGTCGCGAACAGGAAGTTAGGATTTTAGGATTAAATTAAGAACTTCTGTGTTTACCACATTGGTGGATGTTCTGTCTGGTTCTGCGGTTTACTAAAATGATTAGATAAAAACTATCCTATGTACTTCCTTTGGTCTCAAACTATCTCCATTTTAAATATCATTTAAATCAGTTCAGCGGATTAAGCATGAAAAGGTAACAGACAAACAGACAGACAGACAGAGTTACTTTTGCATTTATAATATTAGTATGGATAGTATGGATGCCACCATTGGCAAATACATGAATAATTAATTTACTTTTTACTTAATTTGATTTGAATATGTTTAAAGCTAAATGTATTTAATGAGCGTGTACTAGTAAGCGTCATCACTATTGTAGTGATTCTGCAAGGTGAAGTAGCCACAAGTAGACCTTTTTTCTTAAAAGTGATTAAATAATGTCAAACATGCAGGATCAGAGACAAGATGAGTTAAAAGGGGATGAAGTGGTTATAAGTGGAATATCCGGAGTATTTCCAAAATCTGATTGCGTTTTGGAATTCATGGAGAATTTGTATAATAAGGCAAGGTTTTTTTTTAATTTTCGTATATTATCTTTTTACTATTTAATTAACTTAATGCGATTTTTTCATGTTTAATCTTACAAGTACATATTTTGCATTGTCGTGACTGACTGTGAATACAAAAATTACTTTACAATAACAGTGCTGATGTTAAAGATTATAGCTTAAGCTTCAGATTTAAAAATATATGTTACGTAATAAGACCAAATCGTAAAATAATAATATTTTAATGGCTACCAAAAATGACATAAAGCAAATAAGCTTATAAAACGTATTCATACTTCAAATATTCAAAATTATTACTTTATAATAATACCTACCTACTGCAATAATAAATTAAATTTAAATATAATACCAGCGAATTTGCTTGTAAATCATATTAATAAAAATTAACTAAATAATATGACTACTAACTAAAAAGTGTTATCTAAGATATAAAAAAAATATTGTTGATTTTATTATTTTGTTCTGACTACAGGTTGAAATGGTGGTATGCGTCGACCCTCATTTTGTTCATCCAGATGTTCCACATCATATAGGAAGAATAAATGAACCGAATAAATTGGATGCTCAATTTTTTAAAATCATGTTCAACCAAGCCATGTCTATGGATCCTATGTGCAGAAAGTTATTGGAACAATCGTATAGCGCTATTTATGATGCTGGTAATGCTTATACGAGTATATCTTTATAGATAAAAAAAAATAATTTGTCTGTTAGTAATAAATTAAAATAACAGATTGTTACTAATTAGATATGAAATTATTTGCGGTATTTATACGAAAAACACAACTTTTTTTATTTTCTGTCTGTCTGTCAGTTTGTCTGTTTGTTCCGGTTAATCTCCGAAACAGCTGGACTGATTTTAACGGGACTTTCATTGGCAGATAGTTGATGCTATACGGAGTAAACTTAGGTTACTTTAATTTTAGAAAAAGAATTATAATTCTTCTCAAAAGAAGCTCAGATGAAGCTCCAAAGAGAGGGTAAATCGCTAGTTAATTATATGAAATAACTTCAGTCGTATGGTGAAAATCCGCTAGTTAAAGTCCTGTTAAAATCTGTTGATCTTATCTTTTCTTTTTTAACTGCTATGAAATAAGAGTAACTACTTTAAACAACAGACCAACAATTTAATTTAACACAAGCTAGATCAAATATCACTATAGTTAAAAAGTCCTTACAATTTCTTATGAAGACTAAAGTTGGAGCTTTGACGAGACGCTAATAAGGAAGTTTTTCACTTTCTAACTCCCAATTATTTAAATTAGCCAGCAATGTAATTTATGTATACAAAATTTTCGTACTGACATTTGCATTTTGAAAACTTTAGAAATCAATCCACCTATTATAGTGATGTTAAAATTAACTTTTAAGATTTAATTACATAAGTAGTATAAATAGCTTCTTGAAAGAAAATCTAAAAAAGCTCATCAGTCAGTTATAAGGTCTAAAATTATTTACATACATTATTAATATTTGTTGTATTTTCTTCAATAGTAAACTAATTTTAATACGCTAATTCGATTTTTTCAATACTTTTGTTTTATATGAATAAGTTGTGTAAGGTTACACAATAATTTTAGGCTGTTGCTATTCGTACTTAAAATAAGGACGAATAAAAAATAATTATTCGTTCTTGAATATGAATAAAAGATATATTATTCATCCGACTATTGTAGGTTTGTATGAATATTTACCACTTTTTAGTTTTCTAATGTCAAATAAGTGATTTTTAGGTTCAGGAGTTTCTATATGCACAAAATATAACCTTAAAACTACCGAGCTGCAAACTTATTCTTTTAAATCCCAACGATTTTTAAGTTTCAGAACGCCGAGCCGAGCTGCTTATTCTACTTACATATTAATTAGTTTATTCGTCCTTTCTTATAATATACTTTCGTCCTTAGGTTCGTCCTTAGGTTGATTCCCCATACAAATTTTCATCCCCATTTTCAACCCTTAAGGCATGATTTCCGGGATAAAAAGTATCCTATGTCCTTCCTAGGGTCTCAAACTACCTTTTTATCAAATTTCATCAAATCGGTTCAGTAGATCCAGAGATTACCCCCAACAACGTCACAAACAATTCACAAGCCCACAAACTTTACCTCTTTATAATATTAGTATAGATGTATTTTATAAAGGATGAATAATTATTTTTTATCTGCCCTATTTAAGGACGAATAAACACTCCGATAATTTTAAATATATGTAATTCTACCTCTAAGTCTTGAAGTCAGTGTGGTATAACTTGAATATTTTTAAGGAATCAATCCACTCACGTTGGACGGTAAAAAAGTTGGTGTATACGTAGGAATAGCTTACATGGATGTCCTTAATTTTTTTATGGATTGTGACAACTCAACAAATATATATTATCTTAGTGGGTAAGTTGTTGAGGTTTTTATTTTCAAGCCTAAGCTACCTATAATATATATTTTTTACTATTATAATTTAGTGAAAAAATATCTGTGGCATTAGTATCATATCTAGTCTATATATACATATAATAAAATTCTGAACCGAATCTGTTAATTAAATATTTTTTGGAAAATCTTATTGAAATAGTTATTATTATCGATCCAGAGGCTGAATTTATAGTTTTTAGAATTTTTGTATGTCTGTCTGCCTGGGAACGCATCACGAGAAAACCACAGGACAGACTTTGATTAAATTTGATATGATGATAGCTGATTATCTGGGTCACCTTATACGACATATTTTTACTGCGAGAAAATATCTCGACTCTGAGAAATTTATACTAACCATTAAAATGTATCCAGGGACGAACCCGAGCGGAGCGAGGGTAAATCGCTAGTATATACTATATAGTAATACATTTGCATGATATATAGTAATATTATGTATTATTTAGTATTTAACTAATTCTTAACTGACATCAATAGTAAGAGTCTAATCAATGCATAATTTCGGTGTATTTTTTATATATTGTGTATTTATGGATTATTTCAATGATTCGGGAAATTTAATTTGGGGAAAGCAAACCACTGAGGATGTAATGATTTTTGAATTTATTATGACGTTGATATATCGACTTCAATTAAGAACGATTACCTTTAAAAGTAATAACATCCTCAGTAGTTCGCTTTCTTTAAATTACAATTTCTAAATATTATTCATTATATAATTAATCATTTAATTTAAAATAGCACAACTAATAAAATGATTTACTTTTAGCTCATCCAAAACTATGCTGGCAAATCGCATATCATATTATCTCAATACAAAAGGCCCATCTTACGCTATCGATGCATCTACCGCTAGTTCATTACTATCCTTAGATCAAGCTTACCAACATCTACTTTCTGGTGAAATTGAATCTGCCATTGTTGCTGGATCTAATATTTGTAAGCAGCCAACATTCGGTGTTAATTTAAGGAGGTACAAATATATTTTGTTAATTTTACTTATTCTTTCATAATATTTTCTTTATTTATGGAGGGCATAACGTGAGTACGTTATGGGTGAATAATATTTTTAACATGAAATGTCTTTAAAATCACAACTAAACATACGGGTACCAGGTTAGAAAAGTGGACCGTAACGAAATCGTCTATATCGTCTTACCTTAATAATTACAAAACTGTTGGTCATTGTAATATAAATCTAGTGTCATTATTTAGCTTATATAGGCAGCTCACTCTTGACTTTGACTTTGCATCAGGATTGGGTGGGGTCGCTGAGATAGGGCACTGTGTAGAATAGCGGAAATCGCTGTTCTTAATCCTTTCTATGTGGTGAAACTCACGATTCACACGTGATAGCGCATTTATAGAATTTATTCCAACCAAACGATTTAAATAAAATACGTGTAGTTTGGATTCAATATGTCGGCCTCAGCACGTGCTGTAGCCGGAAATATAAACACGACTGTCATCGGAAAGAGAGGGTTATGAGCTACGCATAGGTATCTGAATGTCCAGCGCTGAGCGGACGAGGCGTTTCTGAGAGCATCTCAAAACTGCCAGTGCACGCTTAGTAAACAACGCCTTATGTTCTTTATTTCTCATACCACAGACAAATTTTTAAGAAAATTAATCGAAAGAACTTTATATACTCTACTATTCAGTATCAGTATTGTATTGAAACAATTAGAACGAAGTCAATTTTGCTCTCATTCCAATCTTTAACACTTAAAGGGACTCACTGAAATAGACGTTTCACTGATGACAAAGTGCCCCGACACAGCCCCACCCAATTTTTATTTTATTCTTCAACCTTCGATCACTCACGCAGTTTTTTTAACCACGTGAGCACTTACAGGGTACTGTGGCCTTCCCATAGACGTATAATGTCTTAGAAATACTGCACATTATATGAGATTCAAAGTGTTTCTTTTTTTCATTTAGAGATCATATAAACAAACTGGGGTAATATTTTGTAGGTACAAAATGGTCGAGTTAAAAAATTTTAATACACCAATGGCAACATGTCTTTTATCCTAAGGAAATAATAATTAGCAAATTGCTTTATTTTCAGAGCAGGACTTGTATCTCTTGATGGTAAAACAAAATGTTTCGATGAAAACGGAGATGGCAGCGTAAGATCAGAGGCAGTCAGTGTTGTATTTTTACAAAAAGCTAAAGATGCGAAAAGGTACATTTATTGTTATTTTGGACTAGCATTGCCCGCGCTTCCGCCCGCGTTCAGATTACCAAAAACCAAATTCTTAGGTTTTACATATTAGTATGCTCTTACATAGCAGTTTTTGTATTTTTTCTTAGAAATGAGATATTTTCCCTTGATAAAAAGTATCCTTAATGTTGACCCGGATAACCAGCTATAACCATACCAAATTTCATCAAAATCCCTCCAGTTGTTTTTCTGTGATGCGGTAACAGACGTACAGACAGACAGACATAAAAATTCTAAAAACTATAGATTCGGCTTCTGTATCGATAATTAAGTCTATTTATTATCTACTACTAGCGACTCATCCTCGCTTCGGTCGAGTTCGTCCCTACGATGATTCCCTATACAAACTTTGATCCCCATTTTCACCCCCTTAATGGATGATTTCCGGGATAAAAACTATCCTATGTCCTTCCCAAAATGTCAAAATATCTTCATAGTAGATCCAGAGATTGCCCCTTACAACCTCACAAACTCACAAACCTTACATCTTTATAATATTAGTATAGGTGATGATCTAAGCAAGTTTTATATCTTTAGCATAATATAGGGCATATCAGTGAGATTAAAAACAAGCAGAGGTAGGGTACGCTATATCCCTTGCGAAGCAAGAGATATATCGTACCAGCGAACAAAAGTGAGATTACAAATATCATTTCTATCATCCTTTTGTATTTTCTCTGGATTCCTTTGTCTTTATAACCATCATCTATTTACTCATTCTTTCTATATGTGTAAACTATCATGTATTTTTCAGGATTTATTCTCAAGTATATCACGTAAAAAGCGGTTATTCAAAACCAGAAATTCACTGTTTCCCAAATCGTGAAGAAAATGATATTTTAGCATTCTTGCAAGAGTTCTATTCTGAAATTGACGTTGCACCCTCTTCCGTTGAATATGTAGAAGCCAACGCTCCTGGTACAGTTTATTTAAATATTTGTATTGTTGTTAAGTCGTATTCTTGAAGGCTCATTCTAATCGAGTTTTCATATAATATTATAGCTATTAGAAAGATTTTTGTTTGTTAGTAGCCAATGATCTTTAAAACTACTGAACCAATTTAACATTTCTTTCTATTCTTTCGCTAATAGAAATATATATTATACAAAAGTGTTTCTGTCAGTCACTATTATATTTCAGTAATATTTTTTCCTTGAAGTATCACGACTGAGTTATTTTTTAATTCTTCTAAGGTATTGCTTCTCACGATAAAGTAGAACTTAAAGCAATTAGTAGATTTTTTGGAGATAAATCACCAGTTAAAGTTGGAAGTGTGAAGTCTAATATGGGTAACAGCGAGGGAGCCTCCGGCCTGTGCTCATTGACTAAGGTTAGTTAAAATATATCTGCAGGAAAGATAATTAATCAATATTCTTATCAAATGTCATATTAAAAATATAAGGGATACACTGTTAAACCATAAAAACCATACGGTAAGTATAATCTGATCACTCCCTAATCTAACAATATATTATTATTATTATTATCTTTTTTAACTATTGCAATTAAAAGGTGTAAAATCTTAAGATTAAGAACAATATTAAATAAAATTTACGTAGCGTATAAATATTAAAAACTTCACAGAAAATTTACTTTCAATATATCATAATATATTTACCACAGGGTCATGAAGCTTCCTATACTAGAAGAATAATACTACTATACTATAACTATATATACTATACTACAAGTATAATATATACTAGAAGAAGAATGAAGATTACTATATATATTTTATAATATTAAGTGAGCAATTCTTATATATAAATATATAAAAAATTGCGTTTCTAGGAAACGGCTTTAACGATTTAGATTTTTATTTAGATAAGGTTTTTTTTAGTTTATCTATATCGGTGTCTTTTCCTAAAAAAACACGATTTTACTATTATAAAATATATCATAATGTCATTTCATCATAGTGTACAATTGTTATTTTTTTTAATTGTATCGTATATTATTGTTTGTCATCACACGTAACTTTTGGAATTTTTTAAAATAACAATGTAATGCTATAACAACATTGTAAAGAGGTCAAAATGTCAAACTAGATAATTATGCTAATTTTTTGTTGTTTTCACGGTCTAATTTTCATTAGTAATGTATTTTTTGTATTGTTAACCTATGAACTTTAATGAACTATAGGACCTACAATCGACTTTCTCTGTAATATGGAAAATCCTACTAGGTACTTATTTAAGTAAGATATTTTCAGGTATGTCTAGCATATCACACTGGAACTATTGCTGGTAACATAAACTGTTCGAATCCTATGAAAACTGAGAAGGCAGTTATATTAAAAGAAAACGTACCATTTAATAGAGGATTCATCGCCATAAATGAATTCTCGTACACCGGAAATGATGCTCATGCTCTTCTTAAAGGATATTACAAACCAAAGGTTTGTAATTCAAATTGTGATTTTAAATGCAGTCGTATGTTTTATTTGGAAATACTAAAACTTCTTAAAATATAGCTATTCTTATAAAGTACCGATGATATCACTAAGTATTGTTAGAAAGATATGATGATGTTCTGACCGATTCCGGCCACGGCGGCCAATCTCATTGAGACTAGCCAACTGCGCAGGAGATATTATAGTGCACAAGTGTACGCGCAGACACACTCTCTATTCCTGTCACTCTCATACTTTGGTGGGACGACCACTCGACAAGACCAGTAAGAGTTAAGGCTCAGGACCGACGGCTGTACGTGCTCTCCGAGGCACGGGGGTGAAACACCGCCAACTTCCCAACTCCGGGCTGTTACTGAGGCTTACTATATAGAAAGACTCAATAACTAAACTTCGCCCGACCCTGAACTCGAACCCAGGACCTCCGGGTGTGCAGCCGTATATGCTAGCCACTACACCACCTAGGCAGAAATATATACAGGCGTTACAACTTTATCACAATCAATTTTGCTATACGTCATATTATTGTGTACCACAAAAGGTACCACCAAAACTTATTTTTTTTTGTATATATTTTGTTATCATTTAATAATTATATAATTTAACATGCTTAAATTAATATACATAGTCTTTCCATAAATATTGTTACTAAGAAAAAAAAACATTTTTTTCTATTGCACGTAACATTTATTACTATTACAGTGTGTTAGTTTAATACATGAATATACAACCATTAAAAATATGTAAAGCTTATTCGAAGTGGTCTCGATTGGCTGTAATGCAGCCCTTTAAACGTTGAGGCCAGTTATGAATGGAAACACGCACACTTCACTGTCACAAATTCTTCACTGCCAATTGTATGGATTGTTTTAGGGACTCCAAAATATTATCATGGCATTTAGAGTAAGCCATACTCTCTAAAACTGACCATAAATCATAATCCAGCGGATTAATATCGCGACTAAATTACGGCCAGTCTTCAGCCCTGATGAAGTCCGGTACGTGGGTTTCTACCAAAATTGCCTGGATCGAGCTTTATGACCCGGCGCCGAGTCTTGTTGAAAGGACCATTCTTTGTTATTGAACATGGTGTTGTTAAGGGGCTTAACTAACTTCTCAAAAATGGTATCTTGATACACTTTTGCCGATATTCAATACCTTTTTCCCAAAAATATGACTCAGTCACTCCTTCATAGCTAACACCCCACCAAACCATCACTGAAGTCAGATAATGCCCACGTTGTACTCTGTTGACTGATTGGTAAGCTTCATTAGACCTTTGAGCATAAATACGGTCATTTTGTTTGTTAAAATATTGCTCAATTGTAAAAAAAATCTCATCCGTAAACAATTTTTTTCTGTGACCTCACTTTGCGTACCGCTTAAGTAGTTGTTTTGATTTTACCACCCTATTCTTTCTTAAATTGTCTGTTAAGAATTCAAATTAAATAATCAGTTACAAAATGACCAGTGCGTCTTATATAGGCTGCAAGTCCTTTTTTTTTTAACGTTGGGAAATGCATTTACGCACGACGTGTGGGACTCACCGGCGTAATACAGCCAGTACTACCCACTAAAACCCAACAAAACCTTCCCCCGTCTTAATGGGGCGTCGCAGGATCGCTTACGCATTCAACTACGACGCCCCGACGGCAGGTCTGCCAAAGCAGACCACCACAACCTTGGGGTTACTCCAAGGTCCACTGTGCTATCAGAGAAGTACCAGGAGCAACCCGCAAGGTACACCGCCCCCCGAAGAGGGCTACCTCCCACGGGCTGCAAGTCCTAAGTCATCTTTAAAAATACGCGACATGGTTCTAGGTGCTATGTTCATCTCCCGAGATAAATCTTTTGCTTTCGGACAGGATTTTTTCGAATTCATCTCCTTACTGCTTTGATCGCCTTTTTCGTACGAACACTACGTGAGCGGCCGCATCTTTTTCTCTCACAAGCAGAGGAAGTTTAATTGTAGCTATCAATAGCCCGGTACACAAACATTTGACTAATACCAAACATATGGAGAGTTTTAAAAATTGTATTTGGCTCCATACCTACTTTGTGGAATGCAATCACAGCGATTTGAATATCTTTGTCACCTCACTCATTTTAATATCACATAATATTTTACAATATATTGGCGCAAAAATGAGAAAACACAATTAACAATGATATAAAAATGACAGATTCCAAATTCAAATGTAATATTTTGTTTATTTTTAATTATAACAGTATTTATGGCCAGACTATGTATAAATTTACAATCAGCAAGGGTATCGTTTTAATGTATTAAAGTTATTTTGTTTTAGGATCACAATCGTTACAAATGCAGTATACCTTATTTAGTTTTGATTTCTGGAAGGGATGAGGACTGTGTGAACCATCTTTTTGATATTTTACAAAGCTATCCGGTGGACCCTGAATATGTAGGGATGTTACACCAAATTCACAATTTCGAAATGAAAGGGCACACATCGCGAGGATTTATTATACTAGGTATGCTATCTATATTTAAATAAGCGGAGATAAAACAGTTCAGTGCCTTTTTCTCTTCTCTTTGTCCACCGATTTTCTTTTTTTCTGGTTTGCAGCTTTTAAGGAGCTTTAGTTTAGTCTTATCAATAAAAAATATATTATGGTTGACTTTCGAGCATTCGGCGTACACTAGAATAATGAAAAAAAAATGTATCATGACTCATCAAAATGAAAGTTTTTATTCAAATGACATCGTTTTTAAACTGTTTAAACAGTAATATAAGTAAATAGTTATTTAAATGAATATTATAACAATATTATTTTAATATTTTTCAGATGGCAATGCCAACCAACAAATAGAAGCACTGTCAAGAAGCGTAGATTATTATGCAGGAAACAAACGGCAAATTTGGTTTGTGTTTAGTGGCATGGGGTCACAGTGGGTTGGTATGGGAGAAACCCTGATGCGGATACCAATATTTAATGAAGCAATTCAAATGTATGTACTGATTGAAATATGTTAACTATCTAGTTTTAGTTAAAGATACTGATTAGGTTTCTTACAAACTTCTTCACTTAAACTTACACTGACTTGCAAATAAAACTACTTTTGCTGATTTTTTCACGGGTTTATTTTGATTTTTGGTTCCCAACGTTTCGAAGGCTTTACAGCAATCAATAGTTACGGGAGAGACTAAGGTTTTAGACGTCCCAAAAGGTGTAAATAATTGTTACAGACAGCACTTACCCACAAAATTAGAAAATAATATTCAAAAATGTAAAAATGGCAACAAAGTACCTTACAATATGTTATAATTTTAAATAACTTTTTAATAATTTTAATGAGTTTTATAATTGTATATCAAATATTATTTATTTAACATTATAAAAGTTATACCATTTATTATAAAAGTTGATGAGAAAAAAATATGTTTCAGATGCGACAAAGCTCTAAAACCTAAAGGATTAGATATTATAAAAATAATATGTGATAAAGATGGTACTATTTTTGATAATATTCTACACTGTTTTGTGGGTATCGCTGCAATACAAATTGGTCTCGTGGATATATTGAAAGCTATTGGAATAGAATGCGATTATATGATTGGTAAGCATTTAGAGTACGTGTAATATAGAAATAAGCAAAGCAAAGCATTGGTTTCATTCAAGAATAATCTAAAATGACGACCCGCTTGGCTCAGTTTGTAGTGACCCTACTTGCTATGCCAGCAGTCGCGGATTCGAGTCCCGCTGGGGGCATTCATTTGTGTGATGAGCACGGATGTTTGTACTCCAGTCATGGGTGTTTATATTTATAATATGTATGTATTTAAAGTTATATATGTGGAGTGTATCAACTATCTGGTATCTTTAATACAAGCCTCGGAGCTTACCATGGAACTAGATGGTGCTGTGTGTTAATGTCCCAACATATTATTTATTTATTTAAAATGACACAGCCTAGATTATTTACAAATATTTTTTTCATAAAATCTCAGTTTTAATATTTTTTTATTTCTAAGGTCATAGTGCTGGTGAAACAGCATGTGGGTATGTCGACGGATGCTTTACTAGAGAAGAGATGATCCTTTCCGCGTATAGCCGAGGGAAAGCGTCTTTAGAAACCAATTGTATTCCTGGTGCTATGGCGGCTGTAGGAATGGGGTATAAAGATGTAAGTCTTAATAATATTTTTTTTTTATTAAAAGGGTACTAAAATCACTAATAGTACCTACTTACCATAATTTGAAATTTAAAAAAATGAGTGCGTGTAACTTTTACGCGTGGTTGAAGTAAAATTTCTTTGGCAGTGTGGGCTGTGGCAGATACCATAATAAAATTAAAACAAATCAAAATATAAATATAACAATTTTTATAAAATTATTAGCCACCCAGGAGGTGGAAAACGTACGTAAGGGATGATTTCCGGGATAAAGATTATCTTATGTCCTTCCCAGGATCTGAAACTAGCTTCATACTAAATTTTATCTAAATCGATTCAGCAGACATTTAATTTATCCATTACAAACCAACATACAAATATAAAATTATTAGTAATGCGAGGTTGAGGATACCAGCAATAAAACCACCAGACCACAATTACCTTAATAGGTACATTTATTAATTTTTCAATAGTTTATTACGTTTTTGCAGTTTGCAACCTTTTTTGAAACTTTCTCATTCAACATGGCCGAACACACTCTTTCCCTTTCATTCATTCTTTCTTTCATTAACATTGAACAATAAATATTCGTTTTTATATGTAATAATTATTATAAAATTATTCATAATAAATACATATATATTTTTAATTGTTATAAAAAAAGGCAGTGGTAGCCCAGTGGTAACCCTCTCGCTTGGGAAACCGAGTGAAGCGGGTTCAAATCCCGGGTCTCGCACCTCTGATATTTTCATGTGCGAATCATTTCTAACATGATTACCACTTGCCTTACGGTGAAGGAAAACATCGTGAGGAAACCTGCATGTCTGAGAGAACTTAGCAAGTTTTCGAAAGACATGTGAAGTCCGCCAACCCGCACTTGGCCAGCGTGGTGGACTATGGCCTGATCCCCCTCGTATTGAAGGGAGGCCCGTGCCCAGCAGTGGGACGTTAAAAAGGGCTGAATACAATACATACATAAAAATATAACATTTTTTAAATTATTAATAATGTATTTGATTCTCACTTCCGCGACACTCATTTTTCCAATAAATTGACTTACTCCTCAGTCACGCCTAAAGAAGTTTTACTTCAAAAATTTTATGAAAACTAAATTACTATAATGTACGTCTGTTTAATTCCTCTCACTTTTGAAATATCGTATATAATTAATTTTAACAAATCTAATAGGAAATAGCGTAATTAGTAGTAAGTAGTATGAGACTTATAATTATTATAAAAAATAAGTTTTTAGCCACATAAACAGATTTAAGACACATACATATATTAGAAATTTATTAATTTAAATATTAGATTACCATGTATATTTTTTTTAGAATATATATTAGTGCCTGTATGTTTTTAGTTATACCCAATATGCCCTCCAGAAATTGACATCGCTTGTCATAACAGCTCTGAATCATCGACTATATCAGGACCAGCTGACGATATCACACAGTTTCTCAAAGAATTGACAGCGAAGGAAATATTTTGCAAAGAAGTGCCAAGCAGTAACATTGCCTTCCATTCTCGGCACATTAGTGTAGCTGGTAAGATATATTAAGAGAAATTAAATGTTTTGTTATCTACATAAATTTAAATATTATTTAGAATTAACATAATGAACAAATAATTTGAAATTTTTATGATGAACTGATTAAACTGATTACTGAACAAGAGTTCAATGAAATTGCCCTTGGTATCGGCCTTCCATGATGGATTCATAATAAAAATCATGAAATATTACAAGCTATTTTTATCCACACACGTATTTTATCCCACAGGAACTGTACATTTTTCCGGGATAAAAAGTAGCTTATATTATGTTATTCTGATGTATGAGCTATATTATTGTAAAGTTTCATCAAAATCTATTCAGTATTTTTTGCGTGAAAGATTAACAAACATCCATACATCCTCACAAACAAATATATTTTGATTTTGTATAGCTCCATCTCTAAGAAGCTATTTGAATGAGGTCATCAAAGTACCAAAATTGCGAAGCAGTAAATGGTTATCTACATCAGTGCCAGAAGATAGATGGGAAGAACCTATTGTTAAATTTTCTTCTCCTGAATACCACACCAACAATTTATTGGTAGATATTCTTCTTACATTTAAACTATTATATAATATGGTGATTGAAATCATTTAACACTTCCAAAACTCTACAAGTCATTCATTAAATTCATTATTATGTTGCAATACTCTATAATATATTTCTATAACTAACTCACATTAATAAGAACAATTTTCACTTTATCTATTTACAACATCCATTCAATATTAAATAAGATATTGACAATATATTAAGGAAAACATCAAAAATATAAGAATATTATAATATGTTTTATTCAAATAAAAATATTATATTTTGTAGAATTATGTATACTTTGAAGAAGTATTACAACATATTCCGTCTGACGCGGTAGTTATTGAAATTGCGCCGCACGGCTTACTTCAAGCAATTTTAAAACGTGAGCTTAAAGACTGTTTACATATTCCTTTGACGAGACGAGGACATGAAGATCAAGTTAAATTTTTACTAGAAGCAATTGGAAAGTAAGATATTGTATCAAATACTGTATGCAGTCCTGAAACTATCAATATTTGATAACCATATTCTTTCAGAATTTACGAAGCCGGATATAATGTGAAGATTGATGCTTTGTATCCAAAAATTGAATATCCTGTTTCTACCGGAACACAATTTCTATCGCATTTAGTTAAATGGGAGCATAGTGAGGACTGGTATGAGTTAAATTTATTTATTTATTTAAGTTAAATACTTAGTGCATTTTAATACAACGTTTTAGATAGTAAGCAAGGGTTTTATTTTAATTTAGAATTTATTATTTTAATTTTTTTAGGCACGTAATGGAACGTTTTGAGCAAAGTGTTGTTTCAACTAGGAATCGCGATGTCGTTATTTCTCTTAGTGATGAAGACTATGCTTGTATCAAGGATCATGTGAGAGATGGTGAGTATTAAAATATTTTAATTAATGTTGTATGAAATACCCCTTTGAAAAAAAATTATCTCCCTAAGAGTAATTCCAAAATTTCCTAAAACTAACTGATAATTAGAAAAACTTAGGTTTTTATCTAATGCACATTTTATTCATTTTTAATAATTTTTTTTATTTTATATGATTACAAGTAGCGTAAAAACTTATTTATGGTTATTATTATAATAATTATATATGACCATTTAATAATAATAATAATAATAAACTTCATAGATAACTTAGAAAATAATAATTAAAAAAAAGGATAAATGGTGCAAACGATATTTAAAGATATATAATTTTTTAAGTGTTTAAAAGAAACTTTACGAAACGTTTTTTATATTTAAGTCATGCTTATGAAGCTAAAACCCCGATGCGATTTCGTACCCCTAAATTTGGAGGAAAGCCTCTAAGTGGCAACACTGTCAAAAAATCAGTAGAGGAATTGGCCCAATCACGCTACACACGTGACAACGCGGCAGGGGCAATTTAGGGACCAAGGGTGGTCTCGCGCTCCTGCGGCCCTGCCGCAGGGACAATCTAGAAAATTGTGCCTGCTTGACTATACACATCACAATTTAGGTTCCAATTAAGGGTCATCCCGACTATTACACCCTAGATTTTCTCTGCGGCAGAGATGTGAGTAGCATCTCTAAAACTCAACAACACCTCTCCCGTCTTAATGGGACGTCACAGTATCGCTTACGTACTCAACCACGACGCCTGACGGTAGGTCAACGATGCAGACCGCAATAATCATGGGGATGGTCCAACAGTCTACTCTGCTATCAGAGAAGTACCAGAAGCACCCGCATTGAACCCCGCCCACAGTTAGCCCTCCTCCCAGTGCGTTTCTTGGCTTTGCGCCTGGCTGAATTGCAGAACGCTAATGAGCCCAAAGAGTAGGTGAACGCAGATTGGAGAGGTTATTATTATAAGCCTGTCCAACTGCAGGGCAAATGCCTCCTTACGCTTCTTCTACTGCTCCCTATCTTTCGCCACAATAGACCAGTCTCTCTGGAAGAAGTTCAACTCTTCCCGCCATCTCCGATTTGGCTGTCGTCTGATTAAAATATATTATTAAAATTAAAATAAAGAATATTAAATAATAACATTAAAACATAACATTCGTCGCCAAATTCAGATTATTTTATGATTATCTTATAAGTGATGGTTTTAATGAAGGATACAGCTAATTTACAACATAATTAATCGAAACATATACCTTTTACTATACATGTTCTAATAAAGATTTTATTTCAACTAATAAATAAAAATATTCAATAAATCGAAAAAAGTAGCTATTTCATACATTGACGTGCTTTGTAAATAGCTTATGGATCATATTATTACCACATATGCTTGAGTGTGGAAAGGAGGCTTACCTATAGTTAATTTATGTTAAAAATATTGCATTTACTTACAGGAATGATCGTTTTACCTGAAAGTGCATTACTAGTATTGACGTGGCAAACGTTGGCTATGTCGATGGATATGAATTTCGAGAATCTTTCAGTAATATTCAAAGATATAAATTTCAACACTCAAATAGAATTAAAACCAGAAAACTTACTAAATCTAAGCATATCTATAACAAAGAAGAATGGCAAGTTCGAGGTAATATTATCATTACAATAAAATTAAAATGACGTTTGAACACCAAATATATTTTTAATTAATTGTTTTCACTAGATAAATCATTCAAAAGATTAATAATTGATAATTTTTAGATCTTTGCAATATTTGCAATTTATACACAAACATACGTGTTGTTTAAAGAAGGAGTAAAATAAATGTTTTTCATAATTCACAAAAAATAAATCTAATAAAAAATAAACTTTTCAGGTAGTCCATAAAAATGAAATAATTGTAACTGGTTATATAGTTGAATATGAAAACGAGCCAATGAGAAAGGTTAACCATTCTAGCGCCAACACAATAAACGACGTAACTTTATTTGCAGTAGATATTTACAAATTCCTTAACCTTCGAGGTCACGTATACACGTATGTATTTAATGTATAAAAAACATTGTACGTTTTGATCATATTATTAGTACTAGAATATTTTTATGTATGTTTTTATTTATATACAATGTCTGTCGGAGTTGGCATTACTAGCCAGTAACCATACTGTTCATTGCACTATTATAAAAATTAAGTAATTTAAAGGTCATTACCCAATAATTTAACTCTTTCAGAAACCAATTTCAATCTCTTCATTCGCTAAACCTAAAATGCAGCGAAGCATACATAAAATGGGCTGGTGATTGGATCACGTTCCTCGATGGCTTAATACAGATCAACATATTTGCAAACAATCACAATGATATATCTAGACCGAAACTTATAGAGAGTTTGACTATTGATATTTATGAGCACGCCAGTGTACAGTACAAATCTAACATTGACAACGCTATTTGCTATAAAGCAGACTATTATGAGAACTTTAATATTCTAAGGTACTTTTGGTTATTAATAATGTACTTTAGAAAAGATCATCATGGTACATTAAACATGTAAAACTATTGTGTTGTTACGTTATTCTTGCAGAAGTGGCGGCGTTCAAGTTGTGAATATTAATTTTGAAAATCTTATCCCTCAGCGGGTCGAATCTGATTTCTTAGGCTTGTTACAGTTTTGGCCACACTTTTCAGAAACAGAATTCGAAGTTAGTATTTCTATTATATTATTAATTATATTATAGTACATTACTTATGACAATAAATTATATAATTATTATTTTTTTACAGTTAAATACAGCTATCGCAATAAATATGCAAATTATTGCTGATGCTATTCTGCAAAAGGACATTAAAGTAACAGAGCTTAGAACATCAAACATAAATATCATATCAAATGCTATAAAGGACGTATCAACTCAGCTCCCTATAAAATTGAGATTTAATCATATCAATATTGAAAATGGAAAACTAAATCTTCTGAGGAAACATGATTTATCTCAGTCACAAGTATTAGTAGTTTATGACTTTGTAATGGATACCGAGGTATTTATTGTTCTTCTGTTTCATCTACATATTTTATATATAATTATAATATATTCTTACTATAGCTTACCAACAAAAACCCTAAGATTTTCGAGTGAAAACAAACGTATAATCTCGTTAAGATCTAAATTTGTCTTTTAAAATTGCTAATTTGGAACCACTTCTAGCGTTAACTCAGTAAAGTTTTTATTTGAAAATTTTGAGGATTGTCATAGTATTATAATTATATTACAATGTTATTATGAGTCTATGTTCTCATAATTTTTGATATATTCTAATTAGAAATTTAATAAGAATGATTGAGTGTATATTTTAACAAGGATATTGATATACAAATAAAACGTATTTTGTTTTGAAATTAAGAACAGTCAAATATATTCCCAAAATATTCCCATTTTTCGAAATTAGACTAAGCTTTTAAATAGGTCATGTAAAATTGTTTTTATTGTAGACGATGGCTGCAATATATGATCATCTACCAAGAAATGGATTTATTTTATCGTTAGAAAAAAGAAAAAATAAAAAATACATCATTCAAACTGATTATTTTAATATTTTAACTGTATTTCCTACTAATGACGATTATACATTAGTTTTAATAAACAAAGTTAAAATTGATCAAGTTGTAGAAGATAAAGTTGTTGTAAAAGTTTATGATGATAGCTTCTCTTATATGAATACATTAAGAAAAGAACTTAATAATAACAAGCGAATTGTGCTACTTTACGAGAAACAACACTATTGTGATCTAAAGGGTAAGAACGTAATTATTCGTTTAATTTTGTTTTGATCTCTATGTGGCTCGGACTTATAGATAAAAGTTCTGAGAGATTGTTGTATCTGTGATTGTGAATGCATTCTAAGACAATGAAAAGTTTCTAAGGCAAATATAAAGTTTTGTTTATGAAATATATGGTTTACTAGCTAGTATTAAATTTTAATATTTATAGCTCCCTATTATCTATATATATAAAAGAAAGTCGTGTTAGTTACTTCGCTTATAACTCAAGAACGGCTGAACCGATTTAGCTGAAAATTGGCAGGGAGGTAGTTTAGAGCCAGGAGAAGGACATAGGATACTTTTTATCCCGTTCGACCGCGTTCCAATTTTTATGATATTTTAATTTTTGGATTTCTCTTAGTCCGGAATAGGTAAGTATTAAAACATATAATTAAAATGTGAGAAAGAAAGATTTTTTCTTTTTATATCTATTTAAAACGTACCTAGCGACGAACCCGAGCGAAGCGAGGGTGAGCCGCTAGTGTTTGATAAAGCGAAAGTTTATTTATTGGTTGCTTTTTCTTATTCTAAGTAAAGTAGGAACTGTTTTCTTTTGTGTTATGCATCAAAATCAAAGAATAAATTACTTTTCAATTTTTAGGTTACTTGAGAGGCTTACGAGAGGAATATCGAAACAAAATTAGTTTGTTTATGATATTAGATGAAGCATCGCCTGATTTTAATGTCAACAATAATTTCTACAGTAAACAGATGCAAAAGAATCTACCATTTAATACACTGTATGATGTAAGTAACGAGTTAGTTACAATGTTCTGATTAAATTTTAGTACCTGGTATATTTTCATTATTATTTTTACAGGGTGAATGGGGAGGATATTATTACACACCGCTCAATAACTACAAAAGTGTTCCCCTAAATTCTAAACTTAGTCTACCAGAACTTGGAAACATAAATAGTTGGCACTGGGAGGAGATAGACAATCTGAATAAATCCAATACTGTTGAGGTAAAAATATATTATGTTTTATATGCCGAAATGTTTTTAAATGTTTATTATTTGTAAAACCGTTTTTTACAGTAATAAATAATCTTATAAATAGGGGTATGTTGTTGTAATTGCAGGTGCAGTATGTAGGATTGTCATTAAAAGATGTAGAAAAAGTTATCTGGAAACCAGTCAATAACAAAAAAATATCTTTTGGTATGGACTATAGTGGTTTTGATACTAGGTAAAGATACATAATCACTAAAATTATAAATAAAATTAATAATAACAGAAAAAAAACGTAACACTTACTTTTATATTTTAGAGGTAATCGGGTGATGGGAATCATTGCCGATGGTGCAATTTCTAAGGAAATTGAATATGATTTAGATTTACTTTGGCCCGTTCCAAAAACTTGGTCTTTAGAAGAAGCTGCTACAGTTCCTCTACCGTACGCTCTCGCCTATTATTCTCTGGTAAAGAAAGGATAATTTAATTCTTAACGATTGATGATTATATTTGTAATTAAATTATTTAAAACTTTGTTCATAAGTATATGTTTATCTTAATATATCGATAATGTTTATCTTTTCTTTTTTTAGGCACTTAGAGGAACTTTGTATGCAGGAACAACAGTTTTTATTAATGGTGGAGCTGGAGCACTTGGACAGGCCGTAATATCGATATGTCTAAGTTTAAATTGTAATATATTTACCACAGTTAGCGATCCTGGCAAGAAAGCGTTTCTACTTAAGCTATATCCTACATTAAAAGGTACATGTGTATAATTTCTACAAATCTAGAGTTCATAATAAACGTATTTTAAAGATTAGACTTTGCTTAAATAATTAAATCGAATAAATGTTTGGAACACATTTTTCTATACTATAACAGCTAACAACATAAAATATAGTCTAGCTCAATAAGTAAGACCGAGGAAATCTAATATATTATGTATGTGTTGAAATTTATTTGAACTACATATATTAATGGACGTCATTCTTTAGATTAATAATGTCATACTAGCGTAATATATTATTTAATAATAAAAAGAAAAAAAAATCTCAACACCTAATATAAACTTGTTCATAATGGTGTAATATTAAATGGGGATATATTAAAACTAGTGGAGTCCACTAAATTCCTAGGTATTATCATAGACTTGATATTGCAGTGTTTGCGGTAAAAAAATAAGACTTATTACTAACGTAGATACAGCTCGTATAGTATATTTTAGTTATTTTCATAGTGTTTTGTCCCATGATATCTTGCTATGGGGAAATACAGCTGCTAATATTACGATTTATGTCCTGCAGAAAAGAACTTCCGCAGTTGATTACTTCATGCAATTTATAGTTTAGGTCCTAGAGTGTCATTAAAAGATAAATTTAAAGAAATAAAAATATTGACTTTTGCTTCTCAGTACGTGTGCGAAAATGTTATGTATATTCGTAAAAATATACACGATATTCCGAAAAAGTGTAACATGCATAACAATAATACTAGGAGCAAACACAAACTTGTAATGCCTGTGACACGTTTACACAAATTTAGTAATTCATTTTATGGACAATGTAATATGTGATATCTATTTATTTATATATAATTATATATCGCCAAATTCAAAAAAAATGTTAAAGAACGTTTGTGTGATAAAGGCTATTCAATTAATGATTTTATAGAAGATGGCACGCCTCGGGAATGAAATGACCGCATCTAGGCTACTTCAACTTTATAGAAATATTGTAAATTATATTTTAACTTACAAAAAAGATACCGAAATAATATTAGTCACGCTGAGTTTCTTTCGCCAGATCTTCTCAGGTCTGAGGCTTCTTCTTTCCGAACTGGTAGTAGACTCATGACGTTCAGTTAAAAAATTGTAATAATTTAATGCTAAATAATTTGAATTTCCTTTAACACTTGAACAAACAATATATTTCTTTAAGTAAGGGGTTTTATAGACTGAGAGCGGGTCCTTCGTCTGATCTCACCGATACTTTTGGAAAGCCATACTATATTAGATACTTATATCATGAAACTAAAAGAACACACTATGTGCCTGTGGCTATGCACACACTCGTGCTTTATATAACACTTTTACGTAGATGTTTACTTACGTGAGATTCGCCGGCAAATATTTATGGTTTAGAAAACCTTTTAGGTAACTTTTTATGTATTTTCAGAAAATCAAATTTTAAATTCAAGATATGATGACTTTTATGCATCTATTATCAGGCAAACCAACAACAAGCGGTGCAACTATGTAATCAACTGCGAAAGCGGTATATTCCGCAATGTAAGTCAACAATATTCCTTAAAACGTTTTTTTTGTACAAAACATATGACATGTCATAAATGAACTTTCTGAATTTATAGCCTCGCTTTTTTAACCCCCGACGCAAAAAAGGTTGTTTTTCTGTCTTTTTCTGTTCACTAGTTTAAGAGAAATGGTGCCATTTCTCTTAAACTAGTGAACAGATTTTGACTTGGTTTTTTTATTTGAAATATAGTTTCTTGGCAATGGTTCTTAGATAGGTTTTATCAAAATTGGTGCAGCTATTTACTAGATATGGGGGATGAAAGTGGGTATTAGAAATCGAATATTTTCAAATATACCCAAGTGGGGTATTAAATAAAAGGGAACTATGTGTTTATTTTTAACCCCCGACGCAAAAAGAGGGGTGTTGTAAGTTTGACGCGTCTGTTTATTTGTGTGTATGTGTATCTGTATGTCTGTCTGTTGCATCGTAGCTCCTAAGCGAATGAACCGATTTTGATGCGTTTTTTTTTGTTTGAAAGCACATGCTATCAAGATGGTTCATAGGTATAATTTATGAAGACCTGTTAAGGCTTTTGATGATCATCACTTATTTTCTACTTGACAATAGGGTCTTACTAACTTTCACAGATCTGATTGATTTGAAATTTGGTGTACTATTACTTCGGTCGTATTTTAAAAACATGCTAACCTTGAGCAACTGCTGTAGCATCAAATAGTCTGCAGGATGCTTAATTCCTCAGAAACTTACAGCAAATATTATAGCGTATTTGAGCTCATAAGTATAATATCAATGAGAGTTATCTATGAGAATAAGTGTCTGCAAATAATTTAAAAAATTGCAATAAAAAAAAAATTAAGTAACCCCAACACAAAAAAACCACTTAAAAGTAAAAAAAAATCTCTCTTAGCCTTTTAACTTCATTAAAATACCAATTATTAAATATTTTGATGATGAGCATCGCTGCGTTGGGGAACCGCGAAGTAAATAAAATTAAAACGAGAATACAAATAAAAAGAAGATTGACAATGATAAAGTATTTTTTTTTGTTTTTATAGGTTTTCTTTGTGTCGGGGGTTACTTAAAATTTTTGTAGGGTTTGCTCAGTAATAAGAAAATGCTTAGACTTGCTGACGTTTTCATAAACGAATAAGCTACACTGGAGTAAACTAACCCATGGAGGGTACTGCTGCTAATAATCGGATGGTCTTATACTTATTTGTCTTATGGGAAAATAAATAAAGCATATTTCAATTAAATGAATAACATTATATGCAACTTAAATACTGAATTCATTTTTTAATAATATAATTTTTCAGTCTGCGATAAAATGCCTATCACCTCTTGGCACCTATTTAGATTTATCTAATAAGGATATGATAGACAATAAACCTTTGGGCATGAGCTTCGCAGCCGAATTTAAATATTACTATAGTGTGAATTTTTCTAATATTTTTAAACCGGAATATTCACATGAAAAAAAAGTAAGTCATTAAATATTTTATACTAAAAACATTATATTATGATCTATTCTTGATTTTCAATAATAACTTAATGTACGAATTCCACAAATAAAAAAAAAAAGAAAAAAAAAACAATTGAAATGTCATAATATTGTTACCCTGTGGATCTTTGATATTTAAACTGTTTCTTATAGTTATTACAATCAATGATAGCAGATGGCATCGCTACGGGAGTCGTTAGACCACTAACTTACACCATGTTCTCATCTTCCGAAGTATCCAGGGCCTTCAAGTTTTTATCTACTAGAAGACATAGAGGAAGGGTTCTGTTTGATTTAAGAAATTCGCTAAATAACAATGTGATGCCAAGGTAAAGTGTATGGACATATCGTAAAATTAAAACGAAATGTGTCTTATGAGTGCTTACTAAAATATAAATAATATTTTATTTGAATGGATTGATTGCAATTTTAGAATTAGCTTTTGCTACACGCACAATATTTATGTATCATGATATTATTTAACAATAATACCTAAACTAATATATGTCTATACATTGAACATTTTTATGCAGTCATGGGTGTTTTATATTTATAATATGCATGAATTTAAAGTTATATATGTGTAGTTATGGATACCAGATAGTTATCAACTATCTGGTATCCATAACACAAGCCTCGTAGCTTACCATGGAACTAGATAGCGCTGTGTGTTAATGTCCCAAAATTTATTATTATTATTATTTGTCCAAATATCCGTAAAGTACATAATAGACTCAGATGATAATTTCATAACACTTTTTCTTGTACGTATTTTCTAATTTTTCAGGCTTGTATTGAATCCTCAATTTGCATATGTCGTAATAGGAGATCAAGATGAATTATGTGTTAGTTTAATGGATTTATTAATAAAACGTGGTGCGAAGAAAATTTACTTACAAATGAGATCCAAAGCTGTTTCTCCGTTCATAGAGGCTAAGATGTTGTAAGTACAAAAATACTAGTACATTTAATAAAAAAACTATTCTTAAAAAAATATTCTTTATCAAAATTAATATTCCTCGTTGTTTCTTTAAAATAACAAAACTAAGCCAGTAAGCAATAAAACATTCACGTTAGTACTCCAAATTGAAATATTTTATTTCAGACTATGGAGGACTCAAGGCATAGAGGTAAAAGTAAGCCGATATGGAATTGAGGACGAAGAAAAATGTAAACTTTTTATCAGTGACGTCGCAAAATTAGGCCCAATTGAAGGCATATTTATTGTTCTGTACAAACTAACTGCTCCAGCATATACAAATGTGCCAACATCAATATCTAATTTGGATAAATTATCAAGAAACATGGATTACCTTAGGTACAATTATATTTTATCAATACCAAAAATCCCAGCAAAATTTCTGCGTGCACAAAAAGTTTATGTTTATTTATTAATTAAATGATTGATATAATATTGCAGATACTTTGTAATACTATCGAGTAATGTTAACAGTTCGGAAGATGAGCGTGTGTTCTCAATGTGCAGTAAAATATGTCACTATCGTAATAACATTGGTTTGAATGCTCTTCTATATCGAGCGGAATTCGTAGATGAGGTAAGTAATGGGAATAAGTATTACGTTGTTGTCCACCTCGTTGTTAGAAATTTGGTATATTGGAATTTACCTTATTCGTTATTTTTGATTAACATACCTATCATGCAAAATTTTATGAATTCATATTTTATAATAAAATAGAGCGATTTTTAAAATAAATAAGTTTGTAAATAAATGTCTTAGATTTCTTTCATTTACTTAATTTCACAACTTCTTTATTTACTCTTCACAACAACACGTTACTAATGTAGAATAATTGTGCCAGTTTTCTGCAAATTAATTTCAGGCTAATACTTTCTGTATTATGTTAAAAAGTTTTGAAGTTTTTTCTAATCATTCCCTTATTCATATCTAATAGAGCCGATTTTATTATAATAGAATCTGCTAAAATATCGTGTTGAAAATCTTTAATATACTAGCGATTCACCCTCGCTTCGCTCGAGTTCGTCCCTAGGTATGGTTTTAACAGTAAGTTGCTCCCATACAAAATAAACATCTCTGAATTTTTCGATTTTCCAGCTGTTATTATGAGTTTGTTCTATTTTTTTATAACTAAACCACCTCTGACATATCCCAAAAAAAAAACACACAAAAGATATTATTCAAATCGGTACAGCCGTTTTTGAGTTTTAGCGAGACTAATGGAAGGCAATTGATTATTATATATCTATAATATATAATTAACTCTTCTTACAGTTTCATCTGGATTTTGCTACTATGAATAATTTATTTGTTGTTTTATTCACACTATTTTATGAAGTTTATTTTATTATGCTTTTAACATATTTTTTTTGATTATTGTGGTCTTCAATAAGAATTCAATTCAATTTATTGTATTGCAGTTCGAAGGTCTTGATAAAAACCAAACAACGTATCAATCGATACACCAAGTTTTAAATGGTATGGAAAATAGTATAAAACAAAACTGCAGCAATGTGATATCATATAACACAAACAAAAATTCTAAAATGGAATATTCAAGAAAACTAAATTACATTTTAGGTATGTTCAAACATTGCTTACTTGCTGCTGGCATGTATATTTCATATGTTGGTTTTATCTTTTTTTTATTATAATATTATATAAAAGAAAACAAAAATTATTTTCTATCTTCAGGCAAACAAACAAATGGAACTGAGTTAGATGTTAATGCATCATTACACGATATTGCAATAGATAAGCTCACAATAAAGGAAATAAGAGGTTTAATTTTAGAACACTATCAAGTTGCAGTATCTGACAGGAAACTTATCCAAATGTCTCTATCCAGGTAAAAAATATCAAAATGGTAAAATAATCAAAATAGACAATAAATTTTACTTCAAGCATTAATAACATAAAGTTTGTGAGGGTAGATGAATGTTTCACACTTTCATTCAACATTACACTTACATGAACGCTTACTTTCAGTATCCAGAATGTTGAATACTATTTAGACGAATTAAAGAACAACATCGGGCTTGATGCAATAATCTCGTACGTCAATGACGATTCCTATGAAGCATGTGATTCATTCAAACAAATGTTAACGTTGACGAATAATATTCCAGAGGTAATTCTTGAAACTAACTATTTTAATATAAACATATAATATTTTAATATAGTGGACATATTTCAAAGGGCATAAAACAAATTGCTAGAAGACAAGACTTAAAGGATAAAGGGGCAAACATTTATATAGACTTTAGAAATATTTTACTCGGACTCATTAAGATTAAGTGCTCTGTTATGCATGGCCTACTGATGTAAATAGACTCTTTAAATGAATTTAATATGAGAACTACAGATATGCGAATAAAACGAAAGATGCCCTTGACTAACTTTAAGGGTGTTTTCAAATTCAATATTAAGCGTAACTTTACGAGCCAACTAAACGTGTTATACGGATCTAGGTAATGTGGCAACAGATAGTGTTGGGTACTGTCAGCTAACAAAAACTCAATTTTAACACTGGCAGAAAAAAGAGAACAGAATTATTATGTATAACTATGCACTAAGGCAAGAGTTAAAATATTTTTATTAATTTCAGAAACTCTCTGACATGGAATATGTTGATCCTGCAGCTGATTATTTGATTTTGATTCCTGGGTTTCAAGGCGATTGTGGCTTGTTTGAACCTTTATGCTCCACTCTCAAAATCAAAGGAATAACTGTCCAACTTGGACCAGATTTGGCAGCAAATACTATATCAGAAATGGCTGAAAGTGTATTGAAGGTGCATATATATTAAATATTTTAAAGCTCAATTACAAAAGACAAGCAAAAAACAATAGTATACAAAAAGATTTACAAAGTAAAGGTAACAGTTCAAAATCTTCTTCTTCTCCCTGCCCATTTCCCAATCACGTAGGGTCGGCGCAGTACATCTTCCGTACTGCTGATAGGATTTGGCAAAAGGTTTACGACCAGCCGCCTGCCTGACGTCAACCCTCCTTGGGAATGCTATTGTCTCTCTTTGTCTGAATGGTATCGTGGAAGTCTTGTAATTATTATGCACTTTCCATTTTGCTGTCTTTTAAAACATTTTTTATACTACTACTTCAATTTTTAATGCTATTTTCGGATTTATTTTGAAATGAATTTTGATTACACAGTAAATTTTTTTTCAACACAATAAATTGTTCTAATAATAACTAGATAATGATGAGAGAACTCAAAAACTTTGATCAAATTTTCACACATAAGAAATGACAAATAAAAGCAGGCCAAGCCGCAAAATTAATTATTTCTAATCATCACACTATAAAAATTATTAACATTGTATTTAATTATTACTTTTCTAATTATTTAATTCTACTTGTTTCATTTTTATCTTATTTAGAATGCAGTAATAAGATTAGAAGAAAAGAATAAATTTTATATCTTGGGATACTCGTTTGGTGTTAATATTGCTTTGGAAGTTGCAGCATTATTAGAAAAGAAAGGTAATTTTTATATAATAAAAACACGTATTTGTATTTGTAATATATAAATAATTATTTAATTTATATAATAAATAATTATTAAAAAAATTAATAAAATAAAATAACATACAAAATTTAATATTACAGGCATCGTTGGTACAGTTTTTTGCCTAGACAGTAGTCCAGATGCTTTGCGTGTACAACTAAATACGTATACCAGCGATTTAGCAGACGAAGAAGTACAAAACGTACTAATTGATCATATTTATTACTTAATAACTAAAGAAACAAACAACAAACTTAAAGAAGAAATAAAAACATTTAACAAGTTTGAAGAAAAAGTTACGGCTTTTGTCAAAGAAACAAAAGAACGTGTGCCATATCCTCAAGAATATATCAGACTAAGTGTAGAATCAGTATATAAAAGAATTTCACTGGCTATGAAGTATAACCCTACATATACGCTCGAATCTGAAATAGTTTTGCTAAAAGCGATCAATGATTCAAATGCTGAAATTTTACCATACGATTATAATTTGGCTAAATATACCAAAAAACCAGTAAAAGTAGTAAATGTTGAATCAAACCATACAACGTTGCCATTTAATGTTAATGTGCCGAATGTAATAAATAAAATGCTTGATAAAGAACTGTTAACAAAATATAAAAACACTAATCTATGCAAAACTTATTTGATTAAAATGAAGTAAATATGTAGTTTGAATATTAAGGGCCCAAAAAGTCAATGATCAACTTTTGAAATGAACGTAAGAAAGCAGGTGTAGAGGATACTTTGGACCAGCCTGCTGTTCAAAAAGTTGGAGTGTTGCTACAATTTTAGACTTTTGCATACTCATAATAAATTTTGCTTAACTTAACCGTTGAATTATAAAAAAATCTCAACAATCTAATATCTGAACACAATCACAGCTTTGGTTAGAAGAAGCCGAAAAGCGTCCAATTCATTGATGTTTTCTGATTTCTCAGAGGAGGCATACATCGACTTTTTGATTATACTGAGATAGTCAAGTCAACATCAACTCTACCAAGAAAAGAAAAGCTCTGAAGAAAAAAAAGATCCATGCATATAACGTAGTATAGATTTAGTTCTAAAATATTAGCACGTATTAGCTTAGTTTATGAAGCCACTAATTTAATTATTTGTAATAAAGTACTTTTTAGAAAACATTTCTTTTAATTTTAATACACAAAATAGAATGTAAGAATATATTATACCATATTTAAATTACAAAAAATATATTGTTTTGATGTTACTGGATCGAGATCCCGCTGCAAGATTGCTACGTTCATAGTGTATTTAATCGAAATCAATTTTTTATATACAATAATAAAAGGGATAATAAGTTTTGACCGAGGTGCCTATTCAAATGTGCCCTTTTTTTTTTTTTTTAACGTTGGGAAATGCATTTACGCACGACTTGTGGGACTCACCGGCGTAATACAGCCAGTACTACCCACTAAAACCCAACAAAACCTTCCCCCGTCTTAATGGGGCGTCGCAGGATCGCTTACGCATTCAACTACGACGCCCCGACGGCAGGTCCGCCGCAGCAGACCTCCACAACCATGGGGTTGCTCCACAGTCCACTCTGCTATCAGAGAAGTACCAGGAGCAACCCGCATGGTATACCGCCCTCCGAAGAGGGCCACCTCCCACCGCCCACCGAAGTGGGCAACCTCCCTGTGCGTTTCTTAGCTTCGCTACTGCTACTGAGCCCCCCCACCACGACAAGGTGAACGCACGTTGGGGGGGATTCAAATGTGCCCTCTAGTATCTTTAATTAACTAAATAATAGTCGACTTTTTGGAACAAAAACGATGGATTTGTTATTACAATGAATTATACTCCACTTCACAGAACTTTACGTAGATATCTTGAAAAATGATAGCTGCCGTTGCGCATTTGGCCGCAACCTCTTCGCAGCCATGTGTAAGCGGGTTATATTTTGGGACGTTTATACGTTCATCGCGTATGTTCATCATTTATATATCAAATTAAAGCTAATTTTATTCTGTACCTGATAAACTACGTCTGCCTATGTAAAAGTGGCCGCAAAAGCGGCTCCACCCACGTATGATGACCAAAAACTAAATTCTTAGGTTCTACATATTAGTACCTATACTTTTACATTGCAGTTTATATATTTTTTCTCAAAAATTAGTTATTTTTCCGCGGTAAAAAGTATCCTATATGTTGACCCGAATAACCAACTATCGCCATACCAAATTTCATCAAAATCCCTCCAGTGCTTTCTGTGATGCGGTGACAGACAGACAAAAATTCTAAAAACTATAGATTCGGCCTCTGTATTATTTCAATAAGATTTAAACAAATATCTAATGAACAGATTCGGATTGGTTATAATTGTATTACGAGTATATGTATAGATAATATATTTTATTGATTTACAAATTAATGAACTAAAGGTTACATAAGCCGCCCGCTGTGTTAAACAGTTCGTAACGACGCAAGAAACATTATTTCTCATAACGCATAATAGTTCTTGTATACTAAATAAGCTTTTATTTCGTTACGCCTTGAAGGAAATTATTTTATTGATATTAAATTAATTATATTATTAATCAATTACTAATTTTATCATAAATATAACTTATTTGGGAATATTTTTATATATTGTGGGAATATTTTTATATATATATATTGTGCTCAAAGCTGAAATTTGTTAATTTCCTGTGTCGCTTTAAGTTATTTTTTAGTATCAGGGCGACCGTGATTTGCTCCACGTTTTTCAGAAAAGATATAAAAATAGCATTTTTTCAGGAAGGCCACCTTAAGTAGGTGTCCATTATAGATAAACTTAAACAACTAAACCTTATCTGAACAAAAAAAGATCGAAATCGTTAGAGCCGTTTCCATGATCACACAAAATTTTATATACATATATACAAGAATTGCTCATTTAATAATGTAGTATCTGGGCTACCGAGTTTCGCTTGGAGTTTTTGGCCTAAAGTACAATTTTAAACTTAAACAACTAAAAACTGGAATGAATATTAAAAAAAAAAACAAAAGTAAAAACTATGTATGTGACCGAGATTCGAACCTGGACACCTGTGATTGTTGATCTTGCACCTTGACCGCTTGACCACGACGCTTATGTCCTAGCGTGCGAGTTAGCGACCATATTTTGCGTGGAATAATCTAAAACAAAACCGCATGAAAACTCGAAAACACGCGTTTTTCCAGACATAAAACTAATCTAAATCAATTTATCGCTCCCAAAACCCTCTGTATACTAAATTTTATGAAAATCATTGAAGCCGTTTCCGAGGTTCAGATTATATATATATATATATACCAGAATTGCTTGTTTAAATATAAAAGATAAATTATATTATTAGATCAAAGTGCCTATTCAATCTATATTTCCACTGTTACTTAAAGAACATACGATCATGTACGAGTATGTGACCGAAGTTGAGCTTTAGCTAAGTCGTTAAGCCCTAACACCGAAGCCAGACATATTGCAATATACGCGTGAATTGTCCCCTAGTACTGACTTTTCGCCACCAGAGATGAGAAGCCTTTTTCTAATATTTGATTACTGTAGGAAAAAAATATTTAATTTTGGAACCAAGTTGATTATAAGAATGTAAAATTTTTTCAACCAGACCTTTCAAATTCGCAGGTTTAGTTCCTTCATGCTGCAAATATTTTGATCATAAATAGATATGTCTGTATGTATGTATTCAAGCCTTTTTAACGTCCCACTGCTGGGCATGGGCCTCCCTTCAGTACGAGGGGGATCAGGCCATAGTCCACCACGCTGGCCAAGTGCGGGTTGGCGGACTTCACATGTCTTTTGAAAACTCGCTAGATTCTCTCATACATATATATGTATTATATTTATTTTCGGTTACCGTAATTATTACTTATAAATAAAATTATATTTTTAGCAGATTTGATTTCGGAAATATTTATGGTGTTACATTGAACTAAACATTTGAAGCACCTTCACAGTTGTATGAAATCCCATTGACTAAAAGTAAACTAGAAATATATTAACTACATATAAATGATTATACTTTAAAGTAAATAGTAGAATTTAACATTTACTTCGAAAATGAACCCACGACTGTGGAAAATGAACCCACGACGACGTGTAAAAGCACATTATCTCCACTTTGGTTTATTATTCATAAATCGTTACTTATGAAGTTACGTTACGGTATTTCAAAGATAGTTTTGTATATGTAAATTGTTGATCACCTCTGACAAGTTTATAAAGTACTTTTATTTAAAGTCTTTGAAACCGCACTAGCGGTAGATTTAGATGTAATTTCAGAAAGGATTTGAGTTTTCTAGCAAAGACAATGTTTTACGTGTTATAACAAATTATGTCTGTAGTACAGCTCTAAGTGTCTTGAAGCAAATTCAAGAGTAAGCTTCGTTTGTTTATTCCGTTACTTAAAACGAGTTTCCTAAAGTAGTTTCTGAAATTGAACAAATAATTAATGTACTTAAATTTATTTAAATGATTTAAATTTTATTTGCATTTTTGCTTTAAAATGCAATTAGTTAATGAAATGCAACAAAATTATTTTGTTAAATTTAAACAAATTTACTTAAATTAGTTATAATATAATATTTTATGATATTTTTAGTCTAATAAGAATATTTTCGGCCCAATAATTGCTTTTCAGAATTATAATATCTAATTATAACACCTCCAGGTAAATTTCTAAGAAATTAATTAAAATTCTAAGAAATCTATTGTTAACTGACCCGCCGGCGTGTCCGCGGTCGTGGAGGGAAAAACTAAGATAATTTGAAAAAGTTTTTGCATATAATTGTTTTCATATTTTTAATAAGCTAAAATGTCGAGAGTATTCTTATGTATAATATAAAGAAAAAAGAAAACAGAATAAAATTTTATAAAGGAATTGATTTCATGACCGGATGACGGATTTACTATATGGAATACGACCATCATTGAAGTTCGCCCTACTTCATTATAGATATTATAAACACAAAATAATTATTCTCTCACAATTGTTTATCTAAATATATTGACACACAATACTATAATGTATAAATCAAATACACAAATGCAATGTAAGCCGCTCACGCATTCTATCAGTGTCATATGTCTGCAAACGTACTTAGAATTGAATCAGATTTAGCTAGCACAGTAAGCTATAAAAAAAGCGATGCATACAGTCTCAGTTATATACGAATAGATCTTTTGATAAAGTTAAGAGGAAATATGTTTCCTTTAACCACATAAACAATGTTTAAAAAGTCACATAAAAATTATTATAAAAAAAACAGGCAAGTGACTAAAATAATTAATAAAACTATTACTTATTATCTCTGATATCAGAATGGACCGTGGGAGCAATCCTTTGGCTGTTGTGGTTTTCCTCGGTAGACCAACGTCCTAGAATAGGGCATCGCGATTAAGTGCTAAAGCAAGCCTGCGACGCCCTGTTTTTAACGAAGGACAAAGAGGAAGTTTCCGTTGGGTTTTAGTTGGTAGTACCGGTTTTTCTAGCCAGTCTCCACAGAACCATTTCCATATATACAGATAAGAGTAAATGCATTTCCCGACGTTAAAAAATGGTCGAAGCGCTTTGTAAGGGTGTTGTAGCATATCATTTTTTTTAACGTTGGGAAATGCATTTACGCACGAGGTGTGGAATTCACCGGCGTAATAAAGCCAGTACTACCTACTGAAACCCAACAAAACCTTCCCCCGTCTTAATGGGGCGTCGCAGGATCGCTTACGCATTCAACTACGACGCCCCGACGGCAGGTCTGCCGAAGCAGACCACCACAACCATGGGATTGCTCCAAGGTCCACTCTGCTATCAGAAAAGTACCAGGAGCAACCCACATGGTACACCGCCCACCGAAGTGGGCCACCTCCCTGTGCGTTTCTTGGCTTCGCGCCTGGTTGGGTTGCCGGGCACTACTGAGCCCCCCACCACGACAATGTGAACGCACGTTGGGGGGGGGGGTGGTGTTGTAGCATACCATAGCACTGTCCCGATAAGATTCCACTGTAGCTTTTGGTGATTAAGCGTCTTGCAGTCTCCTGCCCGTTGACGGCCTGGAGTGATCCTTGATACGACATGCGTAAAACAACCAACAAAATCCATCTACATGAAACAAGTATCTAATTTTATATGACCATGTATTTGAACATAAAGTTGTGTCTTGCTTGTATAAATGAGCTAACTCATTTGAAACTATAAAACACTCTTGCATATAATATAATTATATTAATATTAAGTAGCATTTGGTTTAGTGAGTAAAAGCATCGAAGGCCCAACTAGTCACTTTTGTTACCGAATTTTCTTTTCTTCTTTTAAATCTTCCCCTATTGTCATAGATTTTAAAGCAGATAGTATTTACCTGCTACAGGTGGTAATGTAGAGACTCATCAACAACAAAAGTCAGTAAATTCCACCCACTAAAACCCAACGGAAACTTCCCTGAAACAATCCTTTCACTAACCGCTGCTAAACCATACACATACACTGTACAGTAAGTTTATTTACCATTTATATGATATGATAAATGCATAACAACATGATATCGCCTTTTTCCTGGGCCGAGGCAAGCTGATAATTGTATTGCACGCTTCGGTCCACGGGTGATCAAATTTGACCGATGTTGCATCAGATTACTTACTAGGTCTGAATGTCAGTGTCGTTAACAACTATTTGCTAAAGTGAATAAGATGATTCAACTCATGAAGATTGATGTATTATAGGGCATGTTAGATTACAGATTGATTATATCATTTCTATAATTCTTGAGTGTCTTTTATATTAGGCTTTTATTTGTGTAATGTATGTAAGAAAATAGAGTAATATTATTAAACCATAGCTACTATAATATGAGTAGGTGGAACTACACCAGGTCACAGGTTCAATTCCGGTTTGGTTAAAATAATGCTTAATGATGGAAACTATTATATGTTTATCAAAGAAAGAAATAATTTCATTCCCTCGGAATAAAAAAAGAAAAAAATTGTAATTTACGTGTAAATCCATATTTTTAGCGGTCTGAACATTAATACACTTCAAATAGACAGTTTTTAATAAAACATATTTGAGTGCACTCATATTCTCTAAAGCTACTATTTGTGGAATATTGAAATATAGGTTTTAATTCGTTCATAGTGGCTTACACATGAATTTTATGCAATTGGGAACTACATTTTGAAGTCGAAATAAGTTTATATTTTTATTTAATTTTTCATAATTCAATTATTTATTGATATTATTTGATAAACTTATATACGACAATGATAATACATAATTTATTAAATTCATAAGAATTAGCTATATATAGCAGCTACCATCATCGAGGCATGCATAAGTTATATATACTAGTATTTATCAATATATATATATATATATATATATATATATATATACTCGTATATGAGTCGCTATCTGTATATAATATTTAAAAAACAAAAATCCTAAATACGCACTCGAGCGAAGCCAGGGAAAATCAATAGTAAATGCATTATTAAAAACAACGCTAAACTGAACTATCAAAAAGTACTCGTAACTAAATAGGTAATAGATTATTGATCATAGGAACAGGTTTTTGAAGAATGTTTAAAAGCTATCCCTTTACAAAGTACAGTACAAACTTCATTTTGCTTTGTGATACCGTATTCAGTAAGTACGACACCAAGAACTTCAGATAGTGGTTAAAAGCACGTAAAGTTGCCTTCCACACTAAAGTCCCTCACAAGTTTTGTTGATTCACATATAGTGCTACTTGCTTTGAATTATTTACTAAACATGCTAGTTTTACTTTAATTTGTTTTTGATACAATTCTTACGAATATTATAAATATTAAAGTTTGTTTGTTTTTCTTTTATGGACTTGATTTGTTTTTATACAGATGCTGAGTGATATTGAAATATTTTTAACCTACTATAAAGTTAGAGTTTACTAGTATTAATGTACACATTTTTCATATATGAACGTAACTACATCTATACTAGTATTATAAAGAGGCAGAGTTTGTTTGTTTGAACGCGCTAATCTCAGGAACTACTAATTTTATTTGAAAAATTCTTTTTGCAGTACATAGTCCGTTTATTGAGGGAGTATGCAGTATATAATACAGTATAAATGGTCTAGATAGACTCTATGCTATACTATTCTATAATATTAACCGTTAAAACTTACCGTACTTATATAACAATTCATACCGAGTCTATGAAAGAAGGTTTTTTAAGATATTAAAAAACGGTGAAACTATTCCTCTAAGAGCTTTGAACTTTAGTTAATATATTTGCTTCTTAATTTATACATAATACAAATTTTATACGTCACATACAAATACGTAAAAGGGAGCTAAGTATATAATATAAAAAAAATACTTTTCATGTAAAGTAATATGCCATATCATTTTATCTGTCTAAATCTAAATTGTTTAGATATTTTGCTACTTATGACAATTCCAGATATTGATGTGTTTTAAATTATAAATATTTAAATTAAAACTTGGTCCAAAAGTTCTCACGCCACTATTAATAAACACTGTTCGTGCATGTAAATTTCCTTTAATTATCAGGCTTGAATTAATGATTTAATTTAAAGGGCGCCAAAATCGTTTAACATTACAATGAATATCGATTTGAAATTTTGGACGTGAAATCTGCTGAAATTTTGATAGCCTATTCCTAAAATAACAGGTAATTACTGAGAATGGCTTTTTAATTCGACGACTTAAGGGGTGTTGTTGGAAAATTTTATTTAGAACAAAATATCCCAATGGCAAAAAACTGACTGATAATGCTATAATATTTTATTATGTACAACTTACTAAAGATAAAGAGGCAGTGGTAGCCCAGTGATAACGCGCTCGCTTGGGAAACCGAGTGAAGTGTGTTCAAATCCTGGGTCTCTCACCTCTGATATTTTCATGTGCGAATCATGTGAAGTCCGCCAACCCGTATTTTGCCAGCGTGGTGGACTATGGCCTGATCTCTCTTCGTATTGAAGGGAGGCCAATACCCAGCAGTAAAACATTAAAAAGGGCTGAATACACTAAAGATCTTTAAATTCACTATGTAACTGACAGATAACGCACAGCTTAAACCACTGAGTCCAAAGCATCGCCCAGTTTAGCGTGAAGACAAAAAAACTAGGCTTTCTGTCTCATTGCAGGGTGAATCGGTATATAACTAAGTATTGTGAAAGGAAAGGAAAATAAGTGTATGAATATTTACCTGTAATCCTAAGGGCCGGGAAAATGCATGGTTTGGGGGTAGCAGATTTTATCGCTCGCTTGGAGGTCTGTCTCGGTAGACCAGCCTTCAGGGTATTTTACTTGAATACAAAAGTTGCTTACGAGGTTCTGTTGTTAATATAATTTAAGTGTGTAGTATAAATTATGTTCTACTGGGTGATTAAATAGCGGAAATAGATATTTTTTAAACATAATATAACAAGTACTTCACCTTTCAAAATGCTCATTTTCACCCATCGAGCGGGCATTATGGCTATTCCACTTTATATCTAGTACAGAAGGCATTTTTTTAATACACATCAATTGTTTTGTATAATATACATTGAGAATTACATTTTTTTCATTATTTTTCATTTTGGAACATTTTTAAAACATAATATACAATATATTTATTTTAATACATATTACTAGCATCTGACTTCATTGAAAGACTCTGCAGGCTCGTAAATATCTATTAAAACTCCAATATAGAAATTTTAGTAACGGTATTTCACTTTAAAATACAATCTCATCAATAGCTTTTGAGAACAATAGAATGCATTAGGCACTTTCTACACCAAACTATTGCGGTTCTTCTCGCACTACGCAAACTGAGCTGGACGGTTATTCCCATGGAAATTTTCTAGATATCTTGATAACAGAATGGACTTTTATTTAGGTTTTTATAATATTATTATACTTTACTATTAAATCTACATAATACATATCGAGTTTGAATTTAAAAATGTTGTCCATGTATATGTTATATAAAAATGTTGGACATTTACACACGGCACCATACATGAATAGCGCTGGCTTAAACTGACGAGATACATAAAATGTACTAGAAAATTATAGGAAAAGATCAACAGAAAAGTTCGCAATAACATGTGTCTATCTCCTAAGGTACATTCACAATAAAAAATACCAGCGACTCACCCTCGCTTCTCTTCGGGTTCGTCCTTAAAAAAGTCAAATCTATCCCACGGGAACCGTACATTTTTCCGGGATGATATATAGCCTATAGTCTTCCTCAATAAACGGGCTATCTAATGCAAAAATAATTTTTCAAATCAGATTAGTAGTTACTGAGATTAGCGCGTTCAAACAAACAAACAAACAAACAAACTCTGCCTCTTTATAATATTAGTATGGATCTTATTCTGTAACAAGTAGTTTCTCTATATTAGAATATCTTTATATCTTTTAGAAGGTTTAGAAGGCACTGTTTTATATATGTGCATATTTATGTCACTTGACAAATTACTATTAAGTCAGGCAGATATAGTGAAGATACACATATGACTTCCTCATATATAATACTTTGACCAATCAAATGTACGTATATTAATCAAGATTGACAGATATCATATGTAATTGATCGTATTTCGACCATTACCGATATTGGTTAATTTGGTGAAAGTACATACTACAGACTAATATTATGTCAAATATAATGTAAAACATCGAATTTTGTTCAGTTTAGTGTGAAAGCTAAGAAATAGACATAATTATTTCACATTAATAAAATGTACATCTGAAATAATTAATGATTTTCTCCAGAATTGTATCATAATATTAATACCAGAATAGAATATATGCTGGTCCAAACAGGACTCACTTTTTCCTTACTCTCATAGTCATATGGGGTGGAAATCCGATACGGCGATATAAATAGTGACCAATGATACCATATAAGCTCTTCGAGAGTAATATCAACTTCTCAACTTCGGGCTTCTGGAAACTTCTAAACAAAAAACCGTCTTTGCTCTATCCGACGCTAGAACCTAGGACCTGACTTGTCTGTTTAAGCTTACCAATAAACGAACAAGACAAAAAAAAAACTATAATTGGCATAATAAATGCATATAAATATTGTATATGTACATAAATGAAAGGACTATGTACGGTAGCGCGACAAATAAGCTTACGGTCCAAGCTGGGGATATCGTTTGTCATACAATTAGGTACCAGCGCTTGCAACCTAGTTAGTTACTGTGCAGAAATAAGTTTACTAGATATGATAGCAAGTAATATTTTATAGATGATAATTTTATAATAGTGTTTGTTGGTTCGTCCATTTTTTACGCTGTAACAGAGCCATGGATTGACAAGATTTTATGTATAGAGATAGCTTATTAGCCGGGATATGGCTGATGAGGTTCACTTTTAATATTTCATTTTAGTACGTCGAGTACGAGTCTTGAAATATTATTTATACATATAATAAAATTTTAATTAAGCCGAATCTGTACATTAAATATTTTTTGGAAAAGCTTATTGAAATAGGCATTATTATCGATACAGAGGCAGAATGTATGAGGCTGGACAGTGACATAGGCTATTTTTTACTGCTGGATATTGTATTTTTCCCACGGGAAAATACGTTATAATACAATCCAAAAAATATTTATAATCAGAATTACTTGAAACTTGGTATAAGTGCTCTTTAATACAATTAATTAAATACTGTTTTAGCATTCTTAGAAATTCATCCCATAAGGGAGTAAAATAGCGGTTGAAAGATTGTATGAAACCAAACTAATTTTAGAGTTGTTTTTATAATTTTACATTATAAACTAACTAACCAACTATATAATAATCTATGTTATGTATGCTAGCTACCTTTCTTCACATAGATATTTTTATTCATTTCGAAAATTTAAATCAATTTTTATTTATACATATGTTTATGAATGCAGAAAGCTGATGTTATAAGGAGTAGATTAGGGTCTTTTTATTTTAGAAAAACAATCAGGGTTCAGAAATTAAAACCCATGAAATTGAGTACAAAATCCACGTACATAGAGATCCGAGGAAAGTGAGGGCAAATCGTTAGTTCTTGTAATAGAAATGGCTCCTACACGTACATAAGCATATGGAAATCTATTCAAACTAATGACGATGCCACATCCATTCAACTGTCTATCCGTGTGAAGTAGTCCCATAAAATTTCTCAGCTTAGTTCCCGCACTAAAAACCAAGTTGTAAAATATTTTTACAGAGTGAAAATTAAGTTTTAAAATGCTTTTGTAAAGCGGAATTTTAACGGTGCAATTTGACGCTTGCATAATTATCGTAGCAGTAACTGCACTTTGTGTTACCCGAAATCAAACGAGCTTTAATTTTTCAAACTACATACATGTGTAGAATAGGGAAAATCTAAGCATTTTTGCCAAGTTTTTTTAATACTCAAATACATCCATTGTACGTGTTTGAAATTATTTTAAATTTGTTCTTACCATTTTACTATTACGTAATAGATAGTAGAGCAAGATCCCAGGGCCGCCAGACGTCACGTATTTTCTGACGAACGAAATGTGGACGATTGGGTAGTGTTAGTATGTACTAAGATCGCATGCCTACTTGCTAACTTGGTTAGACGGCAAATTTCCAGGTATCAGGTAATCAAGGTAACTCAAAAGATTACTTACCTCACGTACATTCTCCAATCTGATTTTCACGTATATTTCAGACAATATCGTTAAAAATAAGTTGACAATACTCCCAGATACTTTCCGTCAGCCGTATTGCTTTGCAGACGCTTTAAAGGTCCCAAAATAATTACTTAACTTCACGTAAATTCTGATGCTCCATTTTTCTATATGTTCACCAGACAACTATTTTAAAACCTTTTACAAGAAGACAGACCAATCCAAGGGGCCAATCACCCCCTAAATTTAATTTTTCTACCCACAGAGGCATTAAAATGGATCTTGGACTATATGTTCAGTTATTTTCGAAGTTAATTTGAAAATAATTATTATTAAGGATTTTGGTTCCCTACGTTTTGAATACACTGTCTGTAACTACTGTACAATGACCTTTGAGACGTTTAAAACCTTAGTCTCTCCCATGACCATCATTGTTGTAAAGCATTCAAAAACATCGGGAATCAAAAATCAAAATAAATCCACCTAAAAATCCGTAGAGATAGTTTTATTTTATTTCCATTACAATATTTACCTATGCCAGGAATCAAACTCGCGAATTTATATTCCGAAAAAAAATGTATGAACCAATCGTAATATCACATTCACACGACGAAAAAGTAATATAGTTTTTATAGTTGAGCAAAAATACGTGGAAACGCTAATAATTCTTGTTTTTTCTTCCTCTGACATATTTATGTTTCCACGCCTGCTCTATAACTCTTTAATGTTATCCGTTGGCTTTTTCCGTAAATACGTTTCGAATGAAGCGTTTTCTATTTGTAATGTTCTTTGTGGAATATGTTATTGACGCATTATTGGTTGTCCAGATGAAGACTGTGTTTGATTTTAGAATTAAGTAAATATTTGTATTTAAAATGTATTATTAAACATGTTTTAATTACAGTTAGTTCTTATTCTTCCATTTTTCTATATATTTTACTAGATACTCACTTTGTTTTGGTGAAATTCAACGATTTTTAATTCTTGACGACACGTTTGGCTCTGTTTATAGTGATCCTACTTGCTGTGCTAGCGGTCGCGGGTTCGAGTCCCGCTAGGGGCATTCATTTGTGTGATGAACACGAATGTTTGTACTCCAATCATAGGTGTTTATGTTTATAATATGTATGTATTTAAAGTTATATATATATATATATATATATATATATATATATATATATATATATATATATATATATATATATATATATATATATATATATATATATATATATATATATATGTAGTGTATCAACTATCTAGTATCCATAACACAGGCCTCGTAGCTTTCCATGGAACTAGATGGTGCTGTGTGTCCATGTCCCAACATATTTATTCTATCATAATATACTTTCTTATCTAAAAATAACCTATCGCGAAAATAACTACAATGGCAATAAATAACTAAATATTTTAGAACTTCTTTAACAAATAATTAAATGCAAGTTTTTACTGAGATCATTGAATGCATCTTAATTCGTATTAAAGGATGATAGTATTGATCATAGAACCATTTTCTGTAGAAGAAAATTATAATAGATGTGCGTGTTTGTGTCACAGTGCTTCTAATAAAACTCCGAAACGGCTTGACCGATTCTTATGAAATTTTGTTTGTATATGATATAGGTCTGAGTATAGGACGTTGACTATTTGTCATACCCCTAAGTAATAAGGGGGTCCACCCCAAAAAAAAATATTTTTTTTGGTCAAAATTTTTATTTTTATTTTTTTCTAAATCGGCTTTAAAAATACATACAAACCTAAATTTTCACTACGGACGAAACCGAGCGGAGCGAGGGTGAGTTGCTAGTATTTATACGTAATTTAGAACAAAGAGTATGACCTGGAGTAATACATAAGCTTCTTTTAGGCATTCGGGGACTCGCCCGAGCGAAGAATGGGTAAATAGCTAGTACTATAATAATTTTGATATAAAAAAATATTGTGAACAATTAAGTTAATTGTATATTGTTTCAGTTACAACTCAATTACAAATCCATTAATTACATTTCTGCTTGACTCGCTGTTTGAGGGATACACGCCATAATAAATATTTGCAATTGGAATTTTGACCTTATCACAAAGCAATAAAGTTTATAATTCTATCGTTGAAAGTTGCGTAAAGGAAAATTTTATTTTAATCACCAGTATCGAACAATCGAACAGTATCGCGTACAATGAGGTATAATTACGTAGTAGTCTCTTTGACAGTTTTCTTCTTTAGCTTTGACCAGCAAAATCTTTACCTACTATAATATTATAAAGAGGTAAAGTTTGTGAATTGTGTTTTTTAACCGATATTCTTTTTTATTGTTCAGTAGCTATTGAAGTTATTTAGTTTTATCAACAAAATTTTTTTAGAAAATAGTTCTATTTATATATAGATTTTAGTCATATATAGATGTCCAGTTTAGTTTTACTTTACCTCAAATTTTTTATAATGATTAATTATTGAAAATTAGAAATTATATTGAAAATAATCGTCGAATATCGAGCACTGGGTGAACATTAGTATGCTTAATAACGTCGAAATAGCTATTGTCAATACATATATAAAACTAGCGATACACCTTCGCTCCGCTCGGGTTCGTCCCTAGGAGCGTTTTAACGGTTAGTATAGATTCTGAGAAATATTTTCCCACAGTAAAAAGTGTCCTACATGTTGAGACCCAGATACCCTGCTATGATCATACTAAATTTCATTAAAATTTGTCCAGTGGTTTTCTCGCGATGCGTTCCCAGACAGACAGACAAAAAATCTAAAAACTATAGATCCGGCCTCTACAGTAATCATTGATGACTATTTCAATTAGGTTTTCTAAAAAAAAATTAATGTACAGAATCGACTTACAATTTTATTATATGTATAGATAATATCATTCAAACAAGTATAGATATTATTAATTAAAATAATATTGTAGTTAAAAATGGCATGATTATGCCTAAGAATAAAAAAAAATATAAATTAATAATAATAATTATTTTTTAAATGTTGTACTGGTCCAAGTTGTGTTAAAAATAATAGGCTAATTAGCCTAAACTGAAAGGCCTATTATGTCTTAAATGATTTTAGAAATGAATGAACCCTATTAGGGTTATTATGTACCTATAACAGAAAACCAATTAATAATTAATAATTTATTTCATATACTTATTTTATCATATACGAATATTTCTGATATGTCATATTTCTAGAAATTCTTGAAATCATCTCATCAATCATATTTATAATTCAATCAAAATCATCAATAAATGTTTATTATTGCTTAGCAATAATGATAGCAAATATCTTTTAAGAAATCTGCTTGGTTTATACATATCGTATTACTTATTAATAGTCCAAATAACTCTTTACTATATCGAATGCGTTGCATAATTGAAAAGGCATTGGAAATTCTGACCAAACGCTAAGTGAGTGGATAGGCTGTGGTTATAATAATTAAATTAGTGATACAGACTAACTTTAGCTTATACAATGTGAAATTTTACTTCTTACTAATCTTATATCTAGCAAAATTATATCATATTTTGTATTTAACTTCAGAATCTCAAAAGCTTATCAATTTAAATTTAGAAGTCATATATAAATAAGATGCACTAAAAAGTATATACTTAAAAGTAGCATAGCATTCTTTTTAAATATGCATAATTTATAAAATATTAGAGGCTCACCCTAGCTAGAGTTCGTCTTTCGATACGTTTTAATGGTTAGTATAGGTTTCTCAGAGATGAGATATAAATAGTAAAAATATCCTATATGTTGACCCGGATAACCAGCTATCATCATACCACATTTCATTAAAATACCTCCAGTGATTTTTCCATAATGCGGTCACAGACAGACAGACAAAAAATTTAAAAACTATAGAATCGGCCTCTGTGTCAATAATAAGGTCTATTTTAGTAAGATTTTCCAAAAAATGTATAATGCACATATTCGGCTTAGTTACAATTTTATTATATATATGGATGAAAGGTAATTCGAAATCATTTTCAAATTATCTTTATTTATAAAAATTATATCGTTAAATTAATTGTTTACTCTGTATCTTTATTAGTCTGTACCATATAAAAACACTTCTAGTGGAACCATGGGTATAAAATTTTAAATAAAGTTGAAAAATTGAGTCAAACGATATTTTACATGATCCATTAGCAAAATTGATGGATACCTTGTTTTAATTAATAACAGATTAATAGAATTATTGTTTTTGTTCACGTAATAAATTAGTTTTTTGAAAGCTTGTATGTATGTATGTATTCAGCCCTTTTTAATGTCCCACTGCTGGGCACGGGCCTCCTTTCAGTACGAGGGGAATTAGGCCATAGTCCACCATGCTGGCCAAAGGATTGGCGGACTTCACATGTCTTTTGAAAACTTGCTAGGTTCTCTCAAACATGCAGGTTTCCTCACGATGTTTTCCTTCGCCGTTAAGACAAGTGGTAGTCATGTTGGAAATGATTCGCACATGAAAATATCAGAGGTGCGAGACCCGGGATTTGAACTCTCTTCACTCGGTTTCCCAAGCGAGCGCGTTACCACTGGGCTACCACTGCCAAAGCTTATTCTATAGTTTTACTATGCAATAGTTACAAAATTTTATTTTGTACAGTCTACATACGTTTTTTAGTATAAAATAGACCAAAAGATTTTTCCCTGCAATTCATTTTTAACAACCGACGCAAAGGTGACGGGGTGTTATAAGTTTGACGTGTCTGTGTGTGGCATCGTAGTTCCCGAACGGATGAACCGAGGTTCATTTTGTTTTTTTTTTGTTTGAAAGGTGAATTAGTTGGGAGTATCCTTGTTATGATGTCCGCCGCCACAAAATGGAGGATTGCATATTTTTTCACAACTTCCTCAATATGGGTATCAAATGAAAGGGCTTGACTAATAGAATACTATACACTATGATAAATTTCAAATTCAAGATGGCCGCCACATAGAAACCAATGACAGGCCCAATCTGCTAAAAGTACTTATTAAGGCCAATATAAATAGATATTTCAATGGGATTCGAACGCGTGACCGATAATATAACTTTAAACAATCAGGAAATTGATCTGTACGCTAGTATTGAGATTATGTTGGGTAACAATTTTTAATGCCCACACACCAGAGAAAAATCTGTATGATAAGTGTAAATATTTGTCCTATATGGGAATCGAACCGGGAGTATGTAGTTTTCGCGCCACTGAGTATTATTAGTTATTGAACGCTTCTATGATTATACCGGATGTATATAAAATAAGCCATGCTTCTCAGGGATAGTATTATAAAAAAACGTGTGTGTGTTACTTATCTACGCACGTAAGAAGTTATACTTCTTCGGCGTAACAGAACAAAAATAGCTAAAGAATTCATCCCGTATGGCACAACTCTCTGTTTATAAATCTTTCAACTAACTTCATCATGTCGTTTTTTGGCTGTCGCTGTGCGCGCGCATCGTAAAAATTTTACTCTCTTAGTTTTTTCCAAACGTGCTAAAAGAAGTATAACTTCAAAAATCTAAATAGTGTGGCTTAGTTTTAATATAAAATAAAAACGGTAAATGTTCATTTCCAAGAAGAAACCAGTAATGTAAAAATAATTTTAATCTAAGTAAAGGCCGGTCATGTGTATCCTCGACGCCATATAGCTATTACTTTGTAATGAAAGCACACCCTGTAGTATAATTAATTTACATGCCAGCGACATCATGACTACGAAACTGTTATGGTGCATACTTCGAATATTAATGCGGAAAATAAGAATTGTCATATGTTTTAATATTCTTTAAAAGTCCCTATTACATTTAAAGATATTTTTAACCGTTTGACGTGTATGTGTCTATGTCTGTGCTCTGGGCATCGTAGCTCCCAGATAGATGAACCGATTTTGATTTTGTTTTCTTTTTGTTTGAAAGGAGAAATAGTTAGAAGTGTTATTAGCTATGTTTGATGAAAATCGGTCCAAGATGGTCGGGGTTCTTAAATTTTTAATTTATCGCTTGTTTGTACTCAGCTCCACTAGAGGATAGGTTGATAAAAAATTGCTTATTTAAAACTTTTTTACGAATTTCAGTTACAGAGTTAATAAGTAACAAATATACACACTAACTCATAAACATTTACAATTACCTTATAATGTTAAATGAGTAATTATTGTATATACATACTCGTATATAATATGTATATAATTTTATTTCGTCGTGTTAATGTCCTCTCTTTTAAAGAAGAAAGAAATATGTATGTATATAAATGTATGTACGTAAACAAGATAATGTATCACATAAACAATACAAATTGAAAAAGAATAAAATGCAATGAAAAAATAAAGGCTGTAAATATATTTTGTAGGAGTAGTTTTTGTTGCTTTGTTTTATTGCCATTGTATGGTTTATGATGTCCTTTTACCGCATTTTGAGGGCGAAGTTACGATCAGAAATTTGAATACCTCGTACGGTTTATGTCAATAAATGTATAGCTTTATTTATCCATACATATAAATTTTGAAATATCTGTCTGTAATATCAAAATAACAGGCTTTTAGTTAGGTTTTAGCCTTTTTAGTCATATTTAGGCTACTTTTTTCTAGAAAAAAAGTCGGGTTTCGTGTGAAAAATTAAAACCCATGAAATTGTGAAGAAAATGCGCCTACCCGAGGACGGACCCGAGCGAAGCGAGGGTAAGTCGCTAGTTCATATTAAAGCAATAATAACTCGAATATATACGGTAATCGAACGATATAGCCGGATAAAAAGTATCCTACTCATTTTTTCTAAAAGACAAACCAACAAACACAATAAGTAATAAATAAGATTGTTAAGAAACAGTAATAAATAATATAATTAGCTATAATTTGTTTAAACTTTACGCTCTAAAACCATTCCAAAAATCTCATTTTGTTAGAATTTTCACGTACAATAATATAATCTTAACCTCTAGAATATATAATTATATATAAAATTTATAGATCTTTATAAGTTACTCATACCTGTAATAAGCCCATTTATATTATAATTAACATAACAATTACGTAACTAATCTCTGCCTGTTGTCGCCTACTTAGAGCAAAATATTGCTTTCGCTTGTCCCAAGAGGAATCTCATAGATTATGGCATAACATATATTTAAAATAATTATTTATATAATACTTTCTTAGATTAACGCGAACATCTGATATTTTAAATAAAACTTAATTATTTTTTCGGAAAACACGAAACCCGTGATCATAATTGCTGTAAAGCATTCGAAACGTCAACACTACAGGAAAACTCTAAAAAAGTAGGTTTCATACAAATTTTCATCCCCTTTTTACCCCCTTATGGGATGAATTTTATTAATACTTTAAAATACTTATTTATTTAATTGTATAGAAGAGAATTAATACCAAGTTTCAAGTAATCATAAAAAAGTAAAAATAGTAAAAGATCATGAATATTGTTTGGGTTTTATTATAACGGGTTTTCCCGTGGGAATGAGAACATCTCCCGCGGTAAAAAGTTGCCAATGTCAATCCCCCCCCCCCTTCAACAATCTCCACACAAAAAATCACGTCAATCCGTCATTCCGTTTTGAAGTGAAAGAAAGACAAACAAACAAACAAACAAACAAACAAACAAACAAACAAACACACTTTACATTTATAATATTAGTATGGATGGTATAACTTTAAATGACAAAGTAGTTCGTTGCTATCAACATCTGAGAAATGAAATTTTAAAATTCATTTCATACATTCTCACTATATATTCAGAATATATTTTTAGAAAACACCGAAATTAAATAATTATCTAAATAATATAATGCAAATATATTCTTCATTTGCCTAAGAATAGCATTTTTTTTTCAACGTAATCAGTAAAAACAGAATACCGTAGCTGAAACAATAAAAAACCATACTAGGGCAATATTTTCAAAGTTTACCGCGAAGTATCTTATACATACAATACGTATCGCAATTGAAACCCCTCGCGCCATAAAACTGAGCAAGTCATAAATAAATTTCAGCTTATTACGCGTGTAATACGGATACCCGTATATTGGAAACCAGACAACAATTTCGTAAAGTAAATTTAAACTTTCTCGTAAGCACTAATTACGTTTATATTGTATGCCTTTATTTATTTTTTATTACTTAGAAATTTCTGTGTTGATTTTTAGGGAAATAAGAAAAATGAAATATTTTATTTAGATGTTAGCTATAGGTACATATTAATTTTTGATATAGATTTTTCAGAGATGATGTATTTTTCCGCAGTAAAAAGTATCTTATGTGTTGACACGAATAACCAGCTATCATCGTACCAAATTAATTCATCAAAATCTGTACAGTGGTTTTCTCGTGATGCATTCCCAGACAGACAAACAGACAGAAAGACAGACAAAAGTTCTAAAAACCATAGATTCGGCTTCTGTATCGATAATAATGACTACTTCAATAAGATTTTCCAAAAAAAAAAATTTAATGTACAGATTCGGCTTAATTTGATTATAGTAGACTAGAGAATTTGACCTCCCGTCGAATTATATTGTTTTCCGAATTCCAAGAAGGAGGTTCTTTGTTTGTCATTATATATATTGTATGCCAGCCGATACAAATTAAAGTAAGTAAGTATCTATTCTAAATGAAAACCCCCGTTAAGTTATTTTTTATTTTTTAGTGCCTGGATGTCGGTTTTTTTATAAGTTTTTATTAAATAAATAAATTCGCTACACATAATATTTTTAAATAAAATCAAGGTACAATTTATATACAAGGTGTGGTTATTTAAAATCGTTACCTACATAATATAAAGAAGTAAAGACAAAACAGTTCAGTATATTTTTCTCGTCTGTTTGTCAACCGATTTTTTTTTCTTTAGTAGCTATTAACAAGCTGTAGTTTTTGTTATAATGATGTATCAAAATAGTAAATGTATTTTAAATAAAACTATCTTTTCGGATTTTTTCCCAGATTTATTTGGATTTTTGATTCCCGACGTTTCGAATGTTTTACAGCATTCATGGTCACGGGAGAGACTGAGGTGTTACATGTCTCGAAGGTATAGTTGTTACAGACATGTAAGGTTTTTGGTCATCTGAACGCGGGCGGAGCCGCGGGCAATACTAGTTAATGTTATAAATCAGCGACAAAATCCGAAAAGATAGTTTTATTTAAAATGTCAAATATTCGCGTAAAAGTATTAAATAAATGTATTTCATATTTGTATTTTGCTACTAGTAACGCCATCTCATGTGCAATGTGTACACTATATTGTATTAAGTATATTTACGGTACTATGCCAACTTTATTTAAAAAGAAATTGTAGAATTGTCTATATATACTTTAAAAATTAAAATCTAGTCTGTTGGCGACATTCACACGACACAGGTTTCATTATACTTTTATCAATAAGATTTTTTGTAGATATAGGTATATTCTATTTATATATACTTTCCTCATTATTAACGGTTATAGTAAAATTTCTACCTTTGGTTGAATATGCATATTATATTTTCTGTAGTTCTGTCTGCTTTGTTTAATAATTGTTGATCTTTGACGAATTATTATGCCTTTGCTACAGTCGGATCTATCTAATTAAGTGGCTGCAGTTAATGTCTACGGGATTTATAGTTTGTAGGCTCGTTGAATGTAAATTATGCAAGTGGGTGCTACCTATATTATAAGCTATGTACGATCTATGTTTGCGTGTGGCACTCTGGTCTCCGCATTTTCTCTATTTCTAGTAAAAACCTATTTGATAAAAGTTCAAAACAAGATTTTCTTTTTAAACGGGTATCAAAGATTGAAGAAGCTTAAAAGAAATTTTGAGTAGAACATGTTTTTTTGTTTGTGTTATTTTATATTAACAAGTATATAATGTCTTTGGAACATCTAATATCTTAGTCTCTCCCGTGACCATGATTGCTGTAAAGTATTCGAAACCTCGGGAACCAAAAATCAAAATAAATCCGCGAAAAAATCCAAAAAGATAGTTTTAAATATTATTATATTTATGATATGAGATGCGTTTACAAACGTGATCTTTATTTGTTTTTTTTTACTTAATAATTCTATACATGTAGAGTGACCCTATATAAATTTTAATAAAACAATATATCATAAAGGTAGAATGATTTTGTATTTGGTTTTTACTTAAAAGTAAATATTAGTAGATTTTATAACAATAATTATTCAAAGCAAAATTTAGTTAGTTTTATTTTTTTATGAAACAAATGTTATTTTTATATAAATAAATTATATTATAAAATACTAGCGGCTCACCCGCTCTTCGCTCGGGTTCGTCTCTAGGTATGTTTTAATTTTTTTAGCGGAACCCTAATTCTTTTTCTAAAATAAAAGTAGCCTATGTTACTCCCTATAACATCAGCTATCTTCCAGTGAAAGTCCAGTCGTTTCAGAGATTACCGGAATAAACATACTGATAGACAGATAGATTAAAATTAAAAATATGTTTTTCTTAGTAGTACCGTATATATAAGTACCGTATATAATTTCATATGCATTTAGTAAAACACTGTTATTTTGACATTAGAAACAGACACTTCAATTTTATTTATCTGTATAGATTATATTACGGAAATAATCTTGTAGCTTGTATTGTTATCCCTAATTCCTTTTTATTGTATTTAAAAAAAGTTTTAAATAGTAAGAAAAAAAAATAAACTATAAAATTCTGGAGCTATGTAATATATATTTAATAGGTTAAGGTAGATATTGGTATAAAGTTATCAAGCTGGGCACAAAATTAATAAGACACAGACGTTTTCGGTATAGATGAATATTTTTTCAAAGTTTCAACGTCTTCACCAATGTCTAGGCGGTTCTCCTGAGACATTTGATATGACATATGACAGACTTGCGACTCATCCTCAATTCGCATCGGGTTCATTCCTAGAGAAAAACAAATAAAAAGATACTTTTTACCTATATGCTATTTCAAACTATAATCTATCTCTTTACTAAATTTCATCCAAATCCACTTAGCCGTTCTGTCATGAAATCGTAATAAACATCCATCCATCCTCACAAACTTTCACATTTATAATATTAGTATGGACGAACATGACTTTCGTTTTTGTCTTTTGATTACAAACCCCTAAAAAAGGTTTGAATGTATAATATTTACTGACTACTTTGCTACATCTTACGTCTTTAAAATTGACTTAGAAGTTAACTGAACACTAGATTTTTTTATATATATTTTAAAGCTTATTTATTGCAAAGTTAAGGTTAAACTTTTAACCTCAAGCATATTATTCGCAACGATTCGGCACTTTTATCTCTTTTTTACGTAGCCGCCACTACGTGACTCGTCTGTAAGTAATAGTAAAATTATTAAGATATTACAATGAGTTTACTACGTACCAGTATCGAAGCGTCCATACAAAACGTCTTATCTTAAAATTATTTTGCTATAATTTATATTTTTGGAATGGCTAACTTCTGCTAAAATTTCACCCTTCGCCACTGCTATGTACTTTGTTGCTTACGCCCGCGATTTTACTTGTGTAGTGTGTATAATAGTGTATTGTATTCAGCCCTTTTTAACGTTCCACTGCTGGGCACGGGCCTCTCTGCAATACGAGGGGGATCAGGCCATAGTCCACCACGCTGGCTAAGTGCGGGTTGGCGGACTTCACATGACATCGAAAACTGGCAATAGTTTTAAATATTGTTATTGATATCGCCTTTTATAATGATTTTAATCTTCTCTACAACTATTTTAATAGTTTTATCGTGCTTGAAATATAATATTTGAGGCACTTTAACACTTATCCTGTTGGATAAATGTTATATATATAATTTTTTGAAACACTTTCAAAATAAAACAACATAAAATAACACAAGCTCACGCACGTGCGGAAAAAGCCACGCATGAAGAAAAAGAACCCATACAGTTTTTTTTGTTAAGTAGATATTGAAGAGCTTTATATTATGTTATTAATATTTTTTTTAAATACTTGTTTTTTTATAAATAGATAGGTGAATTCTATGCATATATTTTTCCTTAAATTAATAATAATTATCATTGGATTTCAACAACTTGACGAACACTAGTAAAAATAAATGTATAATTAAAGTCATTGATGGGGTTATATAATTTTAAAGTCACCCTAGCCTATACAATTTAAACGCCAAGTTTAACAAACGCTAAGGGTGGATTAATATTGTTAACAGGCGTTAAATTCGTTCGAAATTTCGTTTAAGAAACAATTCCTATCAAATTTTATTATGTTTATAAATTTATTTTTTTGTTAAAATTGAACTATAGAAATGTCCTATTTTAATATATATACATACATACGTTATGATTTATGTATTTTTATAGGGCGTACTCTATTTATAAACTCTATTTAACTATTTACAGTGTATTCAGTAACAAACAGATACACAAACTATAATATCTATATCTTTACTATAACTAACTTTGCTTTATATTTATAATATGAATAGAAGGAATCAACTAAAAAAGATGCGTTCAAAGGCGCCATGTGTCATGTAGTTTTAGAATCGTATATATATAGGTATGTACCTTCCCATTATACTAGCAGAACCCGCGACTTTTTTCGTGCTAAAACTACAAAAAAAAATTCAAGTAATTCTGATAAATATTTTTTGGGTCATATTACAACGTGTTTTCTCTTAACAATGAGATAATCTTCCGAGATAAAAAGTAGCGTATGTCATTCCACACTCCAGCCTTCTAACTATCTTACACAAAAAATCACGCTAATTTGAAAGGACAAACAAACAAACAAATACACTTTCACATTTATAATATTAGTAAGTATAGAAATATAGATGTACCTACTTATTGTACCTATTGTAATAATATATTCTCCTTGTCAGACTAATTATATTAAATATGGTAATTAATAATATTTTAATTTAAAACATTTGCAAAATGCGGTAGGAATCACTAGCAATTTACAATCGCTCGCTCGGGTATATCTCACATACCTTTTCTACTTATAATATAATATACAGGCAGCGCCACCTTTCGCCACTAGTAATAAATCAAATTCATTGTTTTTTTACCAAAATAACTTTACCCGCGACTTCATTCGCATTTGGAACATTGTTTTTAAAAATTCTTGATAAACAATGATTCTTGTAGAGCCGTCAGGGATATAAGCTCTTATCATATTGGTGTTGCTGATGCGGAAAAGAGCTACATACAGCTACGCCAAGGTCTACGCCAGCTACAAGCAAGGTTTGTTCTTAAGCTTTGTTTATTATCGTCGCATAGCGTACATTTATGGGAAATTTAAATTTTAATACTAATTTTTGCTCACCCAAAGCTCAAATGAGTAACAAACAGACTTTAGCATTTTTAATATTAATGCCATTTTTATGACATTAAAGATATAGTAAGTGTATATCTTATTGAGTATCACTTAAGGTGATTATGAAATAGATATATTTACGTATTATATTTAAAAGTAATAAGTTTTAAGACTGAATACGCATGTGCATTTTAGAAGGGGTCGCGATGCCGGCGGCGGTGTTTGATGACTTTCCTCAATTAGATTTCAAAATTTCATACCGGGGCCTAAATTCAATAACCAGACATGACTAACTTAATACATTTAATAATCTTCAACTTTATTATACGGTGTATAAATTTCGTAGATATGACAGGTAATTGAGAAATATAGGTTTATTATAATAAATAGATACGATAACGAGTATCACAATATTTGCACCCGACTAATATCTCACAGAAATCAATATGTTTATTAATCAGTAGATAATTAAAAATATGCAAAATTAATAATATTAGTAAGTATAGGATATTTCCACATGTTCTTAAGAAGATTCTTAAAACGATTTACAGATAGCATACAGGCGTAACTGCTAGGTCAAAAGAGTGAAATTTCGCACTAGAATAATACGAAAGTTTAAGTATGTGTGCGTGCGTGTGCGTGTGCGTGTGTGTGTGTGCGTGAGTGCGCACGCGCGTATGTGTGATTGCGGTACGGCGCAGAAGATATTAAACTGCACACTGGACAAGTATGCCTGAAACCACAAATGCAATCTATTATGTTCATGCTTAAAGTACGCTGGGAGGACAGTTCGAAACGACCTATTAAATCAGGCGCAGGACGTGACTGACTACTGACGGCTTTACACAATAAAATAAAAGAAAAAAAGAATTTAACACGATTAAACTACGTCATGACCCGACCCGGGACTCGTATCCCGGACCAATAAATCATAGCCGTATATAGCAATTAAACAATACACACATCTTTTTGAATATGAAATAATGTAAAAGATAAAGATTTATTTTGAAAGAAAATCTTTCCTGTATTAGGCATAAAGCTGACACGTCCAGATTTCAGGGTAATATATCGCGTCTATCATGCGGTGCAGTAGATATAAATCATGGATATTCTGTGCACGCAGCAATAAATGTTCTATAGAAAATAGCTATTATTTTACTAACGATGAAATTGGGCATTTATTGTCTTGGATTTTATATAACGTCTTAAATACTGTCATATTATGTGTTTTTATACAGTTTTCAAAAAAGGATAACAACGTCTAAATGCTTAAAATAAATTATATCTATATAAATATTATAAGCTAAACTGCATTTACACAAAACTACAATGCAGTTTTTGTATTTTTCTCAGAAATGATATATTTTCTCGCGGTAAAAAGTATCCTATATATTGACCCGGATAACCAGCTATCACCATACCAAATTTCATCAAAATCCCTTCAGTGGTTTTTCTGTGATGCGGTAACAGACAGACAAAAATTCTAAAAACTATAGACTCGGCCTCTGTATCGATAATAATGTTTGTTTCAATAAGATTTTCTAAAAAGGCTTAGTTACAATTTTATTATATGTATAGATGTGAAAGTTTGTGAGTATATATTGTTACTCTTTCATGCCAGAACGGCTGAACGGATTTGGATGAAATTTGGCACAGAAATAGAATATAGTCTAGAATAACACATAGGCTACTTTTTATCCCGAAAAAATGTACGGTTCCCGAGGGATAGACTTCTTTTTATTTTTCTAAAGGTGAACCCGAGCAAAGCGAGGGTGAGCCGCGAGTATTAAATAATATTAAAACCTTATTTCCACGGAAAAATACTAAAAATTAAAATTCTGTGAATAAAGAAGTCGGTATGAAGAATTAATTCTCATTAATTTGGACTCCAGTATGTATAAAACATATTTTATACTGAAACCATATTTTATTTTCCTTTATAAACCGTATAGGTACACGTGTTAGCAATTTATTTTGAAGTTCTTTAACCAGCTGAAACTTAAATTAAGGTAGGTGCCTACCACAGTTTTTTAACTAAACAATATTTTTAAATGTTTTATTTTAAATTTATATTACGAAAATGGTATTTATTCGTATAATGACTTATTCTAACATAACTTAATTTATTGTCATCAAGACACATACACTTGATATAAGGAAAAATGGGGAATAATATAGGCGAACGGTGGAGTATTGAATATTTGACGCTCACACTCTCCGATTCACGTATAACAATACTTTAACTTTTTATTTTGTTATATATTTTAACATCTATCTCAACGAAATTTAACAAAAAAATATTAATATACAAATTCCGCGTTAATACTGTTTTATTATAAGTTTGGATGTACGGATATATACCGAAATTCAGTCAGGAACTTAGTTGCTTCTCAACACTGTTCTAACCACTGATTCAGTACAGGCGAGTTTGCTAGCTCGTTTAATTGTTTTCATCAACAACTAACTATAACTTTTAGCAGCAAATTGCCTGCAAAGCACTGAATACGCGTAAAAAGCTATAATATGAACGGAGCGTCTATTCGTCCTCTAATAGAACGAATAAAAAATAATTATTCGTTGTTTATAAAATATATAAGTCAATAAATAAATAAATATGTCGGTTGGGACATTAACACACAACAATGGTTTTTTTTTGCATATTGGTACTCCTGTACCTAAAGATCACTTATTTTACATTAGAAAACAAAAAGATTGGTAAATATTCGTACAAACCGACAATTATAGTTGGACGAATAATATTTTTTTTATTCATCCGATTATATAACGAAGGAATTAAAATGTATCATTCGACCTATTAAAGTACGAATAATTAAAGTAACTAATCATATAAAGGCGAATTATAATTGTAAAGACTAAGCAATACTTGCATAGGTTCGTAAAACTACCGGTAAACCAGAATTTATTTAGATAATAAATTTTCCAACACTAGCACTTAAATAATAGTGCTTGCAGTAAAAATCTTAAGGATTGTATTCAATTCATATAATATTATATATTATGAATTAGAAAATTTTGTTCAATACCGTCGTGGTCATTGTTCACCTATCGAATATTGACTCTTTTGACGACACGTTTGGCTCAGTTTGTAGTGACCCTACTTGCTGTGCTAGCGGTCGCGAGTCGAGTCCCGCTGGGAGCATTTATTTGTGTGATGAAAACGAATGTTTGTACTTCAGTCATGGTTGTTTATATTTATAATATGTATGTATTTAAATTTATATATGTATAGTGTATCAACTATCTGGTATCCATAACACAAGCCTCGTAGCTTACTATTGAACTAGATGGTGCTGTGTTAATGTCCCAACATATTTATTATTATTATTCAAATATTTGTGCCTAATAACAGCGCTTAAGAGTTATGTAACCAGAGGTTTGAATTAGAACTTTATTAATTCAACGGAGTTATCCGTTCGATTAAAGAAGATGATTACATCGGACTTAATAGCTTTATTACAAATAATATTATATCTCATGTTTTCAAATTAATCGACACAGTTTAAAAAAGACAGGAAAATTTTAAAAAAGGGCACATCTAAATATATATAAAAAACAATTTTAACTTTATGTCTATTTATTTATTTAATACACCATTAGTACGCATTTATGCAACATTCACATAAATATATCAGTTATTATATATTTATGTGAATGTTGCATAAATTTATTTATTTGTATTATATATATATATATATATATATATATATATATATATATATATATATAAAGGATCGGTCTTCACATTATATCAATTACAGGTATTCACAACACTGTCAGAACAAAAAAAATGGTACCTTAATCTACAATAACTATAAAAACTATTTATTTATTTATTTATTTACTTATACGGATCTCCAATAGTATACATATACAATATACATTTACAATATACTTATATCTAATTTATAATTTTTATGTATAACCAATTACAGGGGAACACATCATTCGCTATGTAATATTAAAAAAAAAAGTGTTTTAAACTGCTTAAAACCAACTACGAGTACCAATAATATACACAAAAAAAGAAAACTATTTAATTTTTTGTGTATTTTATTAGTAGAAAAAAAACAAGACAAAAAACAAAATCTACTAAAAATAACAAGTAAATTAAACTTAACAATCACAAAAAATATACTATGTACATAGATTAAATGATATATAACAGTTCAATATAACGGTTGATACTAAGCATTCCGAATATCTAAGTCGTTACATAAATAGTAAAAAGAATCTCAGTGGTCGTAGCCCTTTACAACGATAAGGCTTAAGCGGCCGATTCACTCGGGAACAAAATAAATTTCCCTGATGGCTCTAAGTACTGCCTTCCTCTAAGATACTGAAGACTTCCTGAACGGATTTGCTAGGTATCAGTAAAATCTTGCAAATGATCCGACTTTGCTTGATATAAGTATAATTTGACTATATTTTTAGAATTTATACTCAGTTTATTATTACGCGAGTTAGAAACAAAATATAGAATTTTAAATATTATAGTTTTTCTGTTTTTTTTTTTGTGATTTATTTATAAGCTGTAGTCTTCTTTTGTGTCTGCATAATAAGTAAAATAACAATTGTTACTTTTAATTTAACGATTCATAAAATATCTCAGAAAAATAACACGATTTTATGGTGAGGTAAAAATTATTATTATTACATTTAGATAGTACTTAACATGGTTTTATTAACTTCCTTTGTGATTATATAATTTGATCTTCAATGTCAATTTCAACCAATTGTACTGGACGAATCGATTTGTAAATTTAGTTTTTTCATCAAATATTTAATTCTCATCTCTTTAATTTTATTATTATTGACTCACTTCATGAGAGAATGAGGTACTTAATTTGAGTGTATGCTATCGTATAAGCAAAGATAAAACATCTCAGTACCTTTTTCAACCGACTTCCTCAGAAAGGAGGAGGTTCTCAATTCGGCTGTATTTTTTTTATGTTTGTTAACTCAGAACTCCGTCATTTATTAACTGGTTTGGACAATTTTTGTTTTGTTTGAAAGTGTACACTTCCAGATTGGTCCCATTTAATTAAAAAAAAATATCACCCCTAAGGGTGGAAAAACAGCGAATGATGAATTTACGCTACTTCTAATTGTCATATTGACTTGAAACTTTGCAAGTGTTTCTATTTGCGTTGATAGTACAGTGGTTCGGTATTATTGACCTGATCTGATGGTAATGCCAGAAGGTGGATAGGTGAAACTATTCAACGGCTAATAGTAGATACTTTGAGTTTGGGCTTATTTTGTTTGATTTGACAAGCCTAATACGTTAGAATTTTTACTTTGCTACTACTGTCTACACTAAAAAGGGAAAAATAAAAACTTTTTAATAAAAAAATATATTTTATATTATATATATAATATAAATAAACGCTAATATATACAAATTGTAATAGTAACATAACACACACACAAGCATACAACCAAACCCACTCACACAAACGCACACACACACACACGCACTCATATACACACTTTTTTTTCTCTCTGTGTCTTGTAAGTTAGAAGTAATTTATTTAATTTTTAATATTTTTTTTTTCTTTTTCCTTTTTTGTTTACATTAACTTACCTTATTATAACGTAATTTCATGCAATGAATATGTACGCCTGATATGGGAAGGTACTAGCTCCTGAAACACAGTTTTCTAGTTCAGGAGTTAGGGCTGTGTGTATTTGTTACCATTGTGTTGTTTAAATAAAGATTGTTTTTTTTTATTATATTTTACTTACAAAATGATGTTATTTTCAATGGTTTTTATAATGATTAGGTAGCATCAGAAATATGAACACCACATTCCTCGAACGTCACTACTAGCACTAAGTAAAACCAAAGGCTTTCAGACGAACACTTCAATTTTGGAATAACAAATATGCAAAATAATCCTGCTTCATGCCGAATTTCATCATAATCCCTCCAGTGGTTTTTCCGTTATGCGGTAAACAGACAGACAGACAGACAGACGGACGGACGGACGGAAGGATGGACGGACGGACAGACAGACAGACAGACAAAAATTCTAAAAACTATAGATTTGATCTCTGTATCGAAAATAATGTCTATTTTAATAAGATTTTCCAAAACATATTTAATGTACAGATTCGGCTTATTTACAATTTTATTATATGTATAGATTAGCGACTCACACTCGCTTCCCTCGGGTTCGTCCCTAGGTTGATTTCCCATACAAACTTTCATTCCTATTTTCACCCTCTTAAGGGATGATTTCCGGAATAAAAACTATCCTATGTCCTTCCCAGGGTCTCAAACTATCTTCTTACCTAATTTTATCTAAATCAATCCAGTAGTTTCGGAGCTTATTGTGTATATGTTAAAAACAGTACAAACAAACAAACAAAATCTTTCCTCTTTATAATATTAGTATAAATTATAAAGGCGATAGCCAGATTGGTACAAGTAAGAACTCGTTATGCGCGACACGTGCTGCAACAAAGGTTCTCTAGGATCACCCTTTATGGGTAAGGATTTTTAACTTTCTCAAAGTGAGTTATGTTGTACATCTGCTTTACGATTTTATACACATAGAAATCCAAAGTTGGGATTAGAAGGGGGTAGAATCTATGTAGTATTCTTTCATAGAAATAGGTGCCTATTGCCTAAAGCATAGATTATAATCTATACTAACATTATAAAGCGATAAAGTTTGTTTGTTACGTTGTAGGGAGTAATCTCTGGATCTACTGAACCGATTTAGATAAAATTTGGTAAGAAGATAGTTTGAGACCCTGAAAAGGACAAAGGTTACTTTTTATTCCGGAAATCACCCCTTAATGGTATGAAAATGAGGATGAAAGTTTATATTGGGAAGCAGGCTAGGGACGAACCCGAGCGAAACGAGGGTGAGACTAGCAGCTGATAAAGTTACTCATTGGCCATTTTTTTCCACCTTTAATTAAAAATGTTATAATTTCTGTTAGTAATCACATATTTAAAGGAACGAAAAATAGCCTGTAACACTCGGCAATAATATAGCTTCTTGTTAATAAAAGAATTTTAAAATCGGATAAGTAGTTTCAGAGATTACCCCATACAAACAAACTTGTAATTTTACAAACTTTACCTCCTTATAATTATATTGTAGATAGATTATAAAGAAATTCTTTAGCTGAAATAAAATCATTGAAACGTTGATACTCAATACAAATTATTTACTGTCATAAGATTATATTATAATTCGATACTTGATTAAAAAACCAATAAAAAACAGTTTACACTACATATTATAAAATAAAGTCCCCCCGACGCGTCTGTCTGTTTGTCTGTCTGTCGAAATGCCATAAACTCAAAAATACCAAGCAGATTTTCATACGTTTAGCACTAATAGACGGAATGATTCACGAACAAAGTTTAGGTGTATAATGATATAAGCATTTCCATCAAAGCAAATAATATTAAAAACCTTTAAATCATAATTTTTGACGATACTACCGAATTATCTACATATTTAAATAAAAATGAATGTTTGTATGTTTGTCCTCTATGCGTTCCTAGACTATGGATTCTTTTGGACGTTTGTCATTTCTGCGTTTTAAAAGCATTCAAGCTGAGGGATATACCTATGCGAAGCGAGAGTAAGTCGCTAGTACGATATATAATTTACTTACATACTTACTATAAAGGTAATATGAAAATGTTAAAAATTAACTATCACAAAATCTGTAAACGTGCGAGTGAAAAGAACAAAGGTAGAAAAACGAGAACTCTGAAGTTGGAAAGCTTTGTACTAAGTTCACTGGAGCTGATTCAATTTTCATGTTAATCTGTGACACGGCACAAAGTCTCTTTAAAGGCCAGCGTTTGTATGAGTTGTGTTTTTTTTCCTCTGTAGCTCATAATTTGATAAACTTACAAACAAAACATATTTTTATCAAGAATTTTTCCTTATCATATATATGTACATTGTACATATATTTTAACATTTTCCCGTTACATAAATCAGTATTGAGAGAAAATATTTCTACATAATATATGTATATATGACTAGAGTTCTTAGGTGGTATTATAAATGCGAAAGATTATGTGTGTGTGTGTGTAATATATATGTTATATATATTATTTATATAATGTATATTATTATTTCAATAACAATTTGCAGGCACAAAAGCCAGTTTTTTTATTATTTTCAACCATTATTTCTAAATTTGTGTCTAACTTTACGATTATATTCTGGCTGGGGAAAAAAATATAACTCGGGCATTTATTTTAGCCAGAATCAATAAGTGTATTTATTGTAACTACTACAAAGTTATTATATATTATACTAGCGGCTCACCCTCGTTTCATTCGGGCCCATCCTTAGGTATGTTTTAGATATAAATAATTATTGGCCAACGTTAGCCATAAACATTTTTTTTCATGAATTTTGATTAATTATTCTGCTATTGGAGGTGAAGATAAATCCAACAAATCAAAGATCATCAAAATCGGTCCAGCCGTTCTTGAGTTATAAGTGTCGTAACAAACCCGATTATGTTTTATATATAGATTTTTATATTATTGGATAGGTAGTAAAATGCACTAAAGGACATGCGAAGTGAGGATAAATCATTAGTTTATAATATTAAGTAATCTTGATATAACCTAACTTACATAAGTTAAAATCAAAAAAGTTAGTTACATTACTTCAACAGTAAAATATTTAATATTTTTTGAAACGATGAAAACTTATAAATAAAATGTACAGACATGACTAACTCTTCTGAAATTTTATTAGTATGGACTAATATAGTATTATGTGATCTCATGGATATATAGTTGTATATGTTAAAAGTTAGTTTTAAATAGGTATTAAGTTATTGCTAAAGTCATATTATGCCTTTGTTCTTAGTATGTGATAATCTAAAGTGCAGAGTGATAATGTATGCAAAGTATGGGATTAAGTTTTAATCAAACTATTTAGAAACAAGGATATGTTCTAGCCTGTCTAAACTAATCGATAAATGGTGTTGTGGAAAAACTCTTAATGAATTGTATATATATTAGAAAGAACAAGGTCTTCCAAGCCAACTAGTAATAATGTAAAACATTAAAAGTGATAATACTAAGATATATTGCTTATAAGATGCATCATGGCCATAAAATTTCGATTATCTATTCCAAAGTATAATAAGGAAAGGTTGTAAAATTTGTTTGACAGATACATGGATGACCATAAATTGCAAGTTAAGCCTTGTTTGCATATAGATTACGTTAAAATATTTGGTAATTTACTGTTTATTAAGTTGAAGCACTTTGGTAGAAAGTCTATGAAAATGGCTACATCTCTCTCCTTCTCATACACACACATTGATACAAATGAAACTTAAGGTAATCTTTTTATTTACATAGATAATTAATATGTTTCACTCAATATTTAGCAATACAGTATTTTTAATTTTGCATCTTTGCCCAAATAGGCTAAAATTAAATTTGAATTGAATGCGTATATAAAATGTTGACCGTTGAGGAATTGCTTTGTCTGGAGCCAATCCTAGATGAAGAATCAGGTCATAATTATCACAAAAATTCAATGGCATCGGAACTGCAGCAACATTTAAAATTTCAACTCTGTAAGATAAAGGAAACTGGTTTTAATTTAGCTTGCAAGATTTGACTTAAGCCAATAAACTAACTTACAAACATTGCAAATTAAGTGAAGGCTTAAAAAACATTTATATTAAAATAATATTTTTTTTAATTTAATTAAATTAGAATTCATTTAGATCCATTCTCTAAAAATAATCCACACAAGAATATAATTATATAGATAGATAGATACTAGTAGATAGATAAAAAATATTATGAATTATATGAATGTGATATAATGCATGAAATAAATGTAAAATCAAGTTTGTATAATGATTTTCAAAACATTTAATTTTTTTTGTTTATTTTTGTATACATGGTGATTTTTGCCCAATTTTTAAACTTCTTCGCGAAGCTTTAATGCGTTTTTGGATCTACGTTTAGATCCAAAAATCGTTCAGAACGTAGATCCAAAAACACATTAAAGCTTCGCGAAAATTAAATTCCGCCATTTAGGGAAAACCAAGAAAATAACCTATTTCACATTTCAATTAGCAAAATGGACATCTCAAGTACAAAAGGAATAGTGGACGAGATTAGAAAAATTTACGTGATCTCTGCTAAGATAAAACAAACGTTTGGAACAGTAAAGAACTTCGGCCACTTATCTCCAAACCTGACAAGGGTGTAGGATTTATGCTGGCTAGCTTTGTGCAATTCAATTTTTGTTACTGGTGCTACTTGTCTCTGATTTTGTCTTAAATGTTAAACTTTTGGCAAGCTTTTAGATGTTAGAAATTTAAATTTATGTCCGCTGTTAGGTTTATATGAATAGAATTACTTCTACATATGTAATAAGACGAATATTATAAATGCAAAAGTTTTGTATGTATGTATATTATTATGTATGTTTTTGTATATATGTTTATTAGTAATTAACGCTGAAATAGTTAGAGAGATTTGAATGACATTTAGCATGCTTTACCTATGATCTGGAGTAACACGTAGGTTACTTTTAGTAATAAAGCTTACCACAAAGTGGCACTGCATACAAAAAGTAAATAGGAATTATTTTTTTTTTCTTTTGCTTTTACGCATACCACCTGCATACATACTCGTACATACAGGTTATTTGTGACTCACTGGTTAGAAAAGTTAGTACTATTTACTAAAACTCTAATAGGATGTCGCAGTATCGCTTACGCACTCAACCACGATGCCTCTAGGGCAGGCCTGCCGAAGTATACTACAACAGCAAAGGGATTGCTAACACGGTCCACTCTGCTATCAGAGAAGTACCAGGAGCAACTAATTTACCATTAACGATGGTATTTTCCTTGAAATTCAAAGGAAACCACCCTCGGAGTGTTCATTGTTTTTTTTAATGAATAATCTATAGTTTATTCATAAAAAGAACAATTATGAAAACTAACATTTACTCACAATGGGAATTGAACCTGTGACTCCTCTCGTAGTCAGCTATTTTAATTAAAAAGAAATATAGTAAACCTTTACTTTTAGTTAACATGTAATATTTAATATAGAAAAATCTATTAGTTATTATACACTATACATAATATATGTAATATGTATAGTATAAATATTTGTCAGTTGACCGGTTTGTTCTTCTTATATGAAGATACCTGTCAATGGATCTTTAAGAAGAACTGAACTGTAGAGTGATGATATAGATTTTTTTGTTTTGCCATAATTTTACTGTTTTCTTGTATTTATCTTAGTAAGTATTTAAGTTTGAGGAAAAAATAAAGATGTATGTGTGGAATCTGATAAATTAGCGAATTGAATGCCGATCGACATCATCGTTATTTTATTTGGCTAACTGATATTACTATATCATTCTTAAAATATATTTATTTTAAAATATTGCACTACAAAAACTTTGACATAAAAACTTTAACAATTAAAAATTAAGAGAAGGTTCGGCGTTAGCTAACATTACAAATATTTCATAAATTACTTACAGAATTGTGATGAGTGTACACATACTTCAACATAAAATATCAGTTATTCAGATTAAAGTGATAACTAAGATAACTTTAAGTCACTTAAATTAATTCGTTTTAGTTAAATATAATTACTATAAAAAACGCGATTTCAAAACACTAAAAAGTAAAAAATAACTAAATGAGACTTTTCATTTACTACAGAATACTTATCAGATATTATCTATCTATTATAGATCTTTACGAAATTTAAATGGGACCATTTCGAAATAAACTTTCGAACATAAATGATAAATTAAAAATTTAAAAATCCCCGACTATCTTGGACCGATTTTCATCAAACATAGCTAAGAACACTCTGGACTAATTCACCTTACAAAAAAAAGAAACAAAATTAAAATCGGTTCATCCGTTCAGGAGCTACCTACGATGCCACACACAGACACGTCAAACTTATACCACCCCGTTGTTCTTGCGTCGGGGATTAAAAAAAAATTAGCAAAACCGTTTATATATGTAGGACGGAGGTATGCTCGAACATATATTAAAAACATATAAACATCAGAATTGAGAACCTCCTCCTTTTTTGAAATCGGTTAAAAAGGTTAACCTATACATATAATAAATTGTAACTAAGCCAAATCTGGACATTAAATATTTTTTGGAAAATCTTATTGAAATAGACGTTATTATGATACAGAGGCCGAATTTATAGTTTTTAGATTTTTTGTCTGTCAGTTTATCTGTCTGTTACCGCATCACAGAAAAACCACTGGAGGGATTTTGATGAAATTTGGTATGATGATAGCTGTATATTCGGGTCAACATATAGGATACTTTTTACCGCGGGAAAATACCTCATTTCTGAGAAAAAAATACAAAAACTACAATGTAAGAGTATACGTAAAACCTAAGAATTTGGTTTATGGTCATCTGAAGGCGGGCGGAGCCGCTGGCAATGCTAGTCAGCTATAAATATTTTCATCCCACAAATATAATATGAACGCAGTAAACATATAAATAATGAATAACATAACAAGTAAAATTTACAATATTATGTGAATAATGCCCATACACGTACGAGAATATTGACACCAAGGATTATTACTATAATGAGATGCCGCGCGATAGCCGATACTCTTTGCGTGAGCATATTTCATACAAATTGGCCTGGCCCAAAGGCTGGCCAGCCTATATATAGGTAATATTTTCAAATGGATAGCTTTAAATAAAACTATCTTTTCGGATTTTTTCCCGGAATTATTTTGATTTTTGGTGCCCGACTATAATTGCTATAAAGTGATGGAAAATTAAAATAAAACCTCGAAAAAATCCAAAAATATTGTTTTATTTAAAATGTCAAATATTCGCGTCAATCTGGGAAAGTATTATGGATAGGTTTAAGCAATTACGCCAACGGCAGGAAGTTGATGGGTAACCACTTATTGGTATAACAAGTGATCGTTTTCGCACTTCAGAGTGCTAGTTAGAATGAGGATAGCAGTTATTCAACAGCTGTCATTATAAAATACCTGATAATCTTTCATTTAGGTGTTGAATTGATATTAGGTAGTCTTTAAAGGTATTATCATTAATTTATATACATATAATCCTTAAATTTAATTTTTTGGCCTTTAATACGATTGTGTTTTACAAAACTAAACTATAAATATCTATTTATACCAACAAAAACATTTACTTCATACAGGAATCGAACATGGGTCCTTTATCAATAATAGTGCTAACGAAAGCTTTAATTGTGATTTAAATATTTTAAAACATTAAAGTTATATAAAAATTATAATACGCATGCTAGCGTCAGTAGCGTTATATTACCATACATTGTAAATACAGCAATTTTGAGAAGTAAATTTAAACTTTCGCGTAAGCATTTAATTGCGTTCGTTCCGCTCGTGGATATAAATTATTTTATCTCTTAATTTTATTTATTGTCTATCTGGTGTTGCAGTTTTACTCAGTCCTGAAAAAGAGCTATACAAAGGAATAACTTTCTCTACAGTATTTGGGAAAATATTATAATGTACTATAGTTTAAAATAATTGCACGTATTTATTCAGCCCTTTTTAACTTTATATTGTATGTATTCAGCCCTTCTTAACGTCCCACTGTTAGGCACGGGCCTCCGTTCAATACGAGGAAGATCAGGCCATAGTCCACCACGCTGGCCAAGTGCGGGTTGGTGGACTTCACATGTCTTTCGAAAACTTGTTAGGTTATCTCAGACATGCAGGTTTACTCACGATGTTTTCCTTCACCGTAAGACAAGTGGTAATCATGTTGAAAATGATTCGCACATGAAAATATCACATGTGCGAGACCCGGGATTTGAACCAACTTCAATCCAATTACCCAAGCGAGCGCGTCACCACTGGGCTACCACTGCCTCATTTAACTTTACATGTAACAAAATGATTAATAAAATAAATCTATTCAGTGCGTGTCGGACTCGCACACGAATGGTTCCGTACCATAATCGTTTTTTCTTAATTTGCATGGCGGTCTTTTTGAAATTCGCCATCTCAGTTTTTTATTACTTGTTGTTATAGTGGCAATAGAAAAATATGCACTGTGAAAATTTCAACTCTCTAACTATAATTACGGTAAATGAAATACAACCCTCTGACAGGCGGACAGACAGAGAGCGGAGGCTTAGTAATAAGTTTCCGTTGGCACCCTTCGGGTACAAGACCATAAACGGTAATAATTAACTATACGTCAAAAGCCTTTATGAAAATAATGTCTTTGTATAATAATTAAAGTTTTCTAATCAACTTTTGGCTTAAGGCTTTTACGAATATTAATTAAACATACTTTATGTAATATTTCATTAGAGCTCTTTCGGAAAGTGTCAAAATGAATTATACATAAATATACAAACTATATATAAATATTACTAAATAATTTACGTACGGCTTCACTGCTTCTTTCTTTTCTGTGTTCGAAAGAAAGCATAGTTTTTAAATCTCAGAGAAGTTAAATCAATTTAATAAGATATTATTTTACTTAGTTTATTTGTAGAGACTTAGCTTGTCTAAGCTTATAAAACATTATACATTAATCACTAACAAGTGTTTGCCTAGTGATGGAAATTGGACCATAATAGTTTTTAATCGATAATACTAAAGCTAATCAAAATATCGTTACTACAAAAAAAAGAAGAAAATCGGTTAACAAATTGAGGAGAAAAGGGTACTCAATTGTTTTGTATATATATATATATATATATATATATATATATATATATATATATATATATATATATATATATATATATATATATATATAATAAATTATTTTCATATCTCAAAGATATTAATCGAGTATGAATTATTGAGTTGGCAAGTAACTTTTACTTATGTTCACAATATGGGCATCACTAAGATAAAGACGATGGAGGAGATGGACGAAATGTGAACAAATTGATCTTCAGTTGTTTTCAATCACCAAACAAAAAGCATTATTATTGTACGGATTCTACAATATACATACATACATTCTTGTTCCATATTTCTCATATAAAAATCGAACCTGCAACTATCTATCTTATAATATGATACATTCTACTAAGTATATATACAAGACGATTAATTTTTATTTATATTGCAGCTTCCGCAAAATATATTATATCTCTCGGGCTATATATCCTGTGTAGAAACCAATGAGGACCTACTGACTCCATTTTCTACTTATAATATTTTATTTATTACTGAAAACAGTAAAGAGAAAAATATGTACTTTTACGAACATTAAAAGTTTCTAGCTCTTAATTTCTGGAAAACTGACTCATAAATAATATGAATGTGGGTAGTTTTAAGTTTTCAGTATTACGAATTGTTTCATGCGATGTGGTGAAATCTGGCTTACTGCACAAGTAAATTAAATTAATTTAACTTGACTACCGTCTTGCCCTGGCTTAGTTCAATACAATATGCGTAGATTATTCACTGGTTGTATTTGTTCCATTAAGGCTACACCTCAATTATGCATAGTTTAAGTTGAAACCACTTATGATAATAGTGCTAAAACAATAATTTTTATTATTAAATGTCAAAACACTACAAACAGACAAACACGATCATTCTTATGTTTATAGTGTATTTAATTACAGTCGACGAGCCTGGTAAAGATAAAACTATGTTACCAATATCCTTTCCACAGTTAAAAAACAAAAGGACTAAAATATGGCCATCCTTATGAATTTTCTTAATTAGATCAGGACAGTATATACATAAATGAGTAATACGCTTCATTAAAATATAAATATTGCAAAAATAACAAAAATATCAAATCAAATCAAAATATTTTATTCAGCATTAAATTATTACAATTTTTTACTGAACGCATGAGTCTACTACCAGTTCGGAAAGAAGAAGCCTCAGACCTCAGAAGAACTGGTGAAAGAAACTCAGAGGGACCAATATCTTTTCTTAAAGTATAATCTTTTTATCTTTCTTCTTCTTCTTTTTTTATTCTTAATAAATAGAATAATCTTTTTTTAAAGTAAATATTATCAATTTTACTAAAAAAAAATATCAGTAAGAATATCATTTTTATGATTATATAATATTATTATAAAAATCTAATATATATATCAAAGCCTTAATGTACCAACAGAATGGTAAAGTATTTATTTGAACAAAAATTTGTTTGTCGCTCTCATATATTATCCGCCGCATAAAAATGTACCAAAATTTGGTAGCAGGTGCTGCTATGAAACTAATAAGGAAATAATTATGAATAAACTCCATCCGCTTCCGGTCGTTTATTAAAATGGTAATACCAACATACGAAATTAGTTTTAGCTAAAATAAGGGTGAAGTTTAAGGGTGATTAAAAAACTTACAGCCCGAATATTTATTTTAGATACTAACTTTTATGTCGGGCTTTGCGCGTGCACTTTTGTTAGTTTGTATCTTTTTGGGGTTCCGTAACCGAAGAGTGCCAATGGAACCCTATTACTAAGCTAAGCAGAGGACTGTGTCTCATAAACCGTAATAGGTAGAGAGTTAAAATTTTACAGAGTGCATATTTCTATTATCGCTATAACAACAAATAATAAAAATAAATATAAATAAAAATAGAAGAAACATTTTTTTACATTCGGATTCGATCATCGAAGTAATATGTATACTATATACATAGAGTAAAAAAGTACATGCACAATGGTACGGAACCCTTCGTGTGCGAATTCGGCTCGCACTTGACCGATTTTTCTTTAGTAATTCCAATAAAGTGTTTACTGCCTAATTACGATTTTTTTAATTTCTATCTTTTAAGAATCACTTATTATATAAGCTAAGCCTATAAGCCTATACAATAAAAATAATCCCCTTTTCTACAGTAAATAAATTCAAGTAATATTTACGAATATTATGACATAATAGACGACATGTTTGGCTCAGTTTGTAGTGACCCTACTTGCTGTGTCAGTGGTTGCGGGTTCGAGTCCCGCTGGGGGCATTCATTTGTGTGATGAGCACGAATGTTTGTACTCCAGTCATAGGTGTTTATGTTTGTAATATGTATGTATTTCAAGTTATGTATGTGTAGTGTATCAACTATCTAGTATCCATAACACAAGCCTCGTAGTTTACCATGGGACTAGATGGTGCTGTCTGTTAACGTCCCAACATATTTATTTATCATTTATTTATAATATGAGTATTATCTTTAGCCGCTAAAGCTATAGGTTTGCTACAATATTAAATTCCTTAATTTTTAGTTTTCGGTTAAAGTTCAGAAATTATTAGTAATTATTTTGGTGAGAAAAAAATATTTCCTAAAAAATATGAAGAAAACAGCCATATGTTATAGATGCTTGTGCTATTATACAAGACTGACAGATGCCTTAAGTGTGTACGTCAAAAAGCGTCATGTCAAACAGGAATACTGCTACTTCACTACACAGAGATTCAAAGGATCTTTTTATTTTAGGGATGCAACCAAACGACAGCGGAGCTTTTATGCCCGACTGTCTATACCAAAGCCCATTTGATCGATTGGGATAAGCCTTCGGTAAATTGGTCAGGCCGATGTTGTTGATAGTGTATTTTTATTTATTGAAATGTACACATATTCTTACTATGTATGACAGATGCGAAAATTGATAAAAACATTATTTTTTATATCAGTATATTGTGGAAACGTCCAAAAAGTAGGAAACTTACTGCGAATCAGTAGTACATGTTGTTTATATTGAAACTGTTTATGATTTTATATTCTAAACTAGCGGCTCATTCTTCAATTATCATTCACGGCTTCGTCGCTAGGAACGTTTTAAATAGACGTTAATAGTTATTAGCCACATATTTTTTTTTTTGTTTATTTAATGTAATTCTTGAGTTATAAATGGTATAACTAACACCGTTTTGTTTTCTATAGATATTAACGTTATTTTATATTTTTTCTCTTTATTAAAACTTTCCATGTACCATAAGGAACATACGAAAAAAAAAATATATATTGGTCAAGCCGTTCTCGAGTTTCGCGCTTAGCAACATTCATTTTTATTTATATAGATAATATTATTGCTTCAATAAGTATATATATACATAGACACACGCACTCACGCTCGCTACACGCACGCACACACGAATGCACGCGCACACGCACAGACACATTTAATATTAGTAAAGTTTAATTGTCATTTCGACGACACGTTTGGCTCAGTTTATAGTGACCCTACTTGCTGTGCCAGCAAATGTTTGTACTCTAGTCATGGGTGTTTATATTTATAATATGTATGTATTTAAAGTTATATATGTGTAGTGTATCAACTATCTGGTATCCATAACACAAGCCTCGCAGCTTACCATGGAACTAGATGGTGCTGTGTGTTAATGTCCCAACATATTTATTTAATTATTATCATAAACGTCAAACCAGCATTGTACTCAGGACCTTCGGTCATCAGTCAAATAAATAAGCAGAACTAAAAACTAAATGTAGTTTAGAAATTATATTCGAAAAAGTATCTCACGCTTAATTAATATATTCTTTTATATTTTTAATTACACTACTCTGTCATACTTTCATGTTAACGTTCAAAATTGTACAGACCGCAATTTTTCTTTTCAACCTCAAACTATTCATCTTAAACCGGATCTGCAAAATAAAAAGTAACGTTGTCGGACCGCATCTATCAATATAACGATGGCCACTCAAAGGTTAAGGATACTTTTTCGGATGGGGTAATCGCAGGAAGAGTGAGGGCAAATAGGGTGACGATATATATTAGTCTATTTATGGAGTGTATTATTATGTAAAAACTAAATTAATATTTGTATATTTAGACACAAACACACAGACACACACACATAATGTGTATGTATATTTATATGTACATGAATACATACGAACTTTCGTATTTATATTAGAAGTATGTTTCAAAAAACTAGTTTATTCATTTTTATTTATATACGGTATCTGCTTATTTTTTCTTTTTTAAGTTTAGGAGATTTCTTTTGTGTTATTTATTATTATTTACACTTCAAATTGTATTACTTTTGTTACTCACTAAATAATTACCTTATTGCATATACATAATATATTATACATTTCAATCATAATAAACTTATTTTTTTTAATAATTCTTATTTGGAGTAAATTTTTAGTAACAAGATATAAAATACTCATATACAATTAAGTACTTCGATAAATCCTACTCATATTATGAGGATGTATAGATGTATGTATGTTCTTATGATTGTTACTCTTTTATTCAAAAACTACTAAACGGATTTTGATAGAGCTTTACAGTAAAGTATACATTAGAGTGACACTACACTGATACTGATGACTGATAGTCAAACTACACCAGCGGAGCCGCAGCAAATTTACACTAAAAATTATTATAATTTAATTTCAGTTTTAAAAGTATACCAATAACATGGTCACCCTCGGTCTAGATTTCTCTAACGAGAGGTATCCATCATTCGTGATGTGATCGTCCAAATTGGGTCGGATGGCCGGTGGAAATTGTGAGATATTTTCCGTTTTCATGTGATTATGGATTTTGGTGACATGAGATTGTCGAACACTATGGATATTTACTAATGTAGTAAAGATGGGTTATCTAAAGTACGGTCACTTAGAAGTTTAATCTTGGAACGAGAAATAATAAGTTTTGGCATTTTATGTGATGTGTCAAAAATCTCATATAATTTCATTTCCGAGTCTTAAGATCTTAAAGGTCAATAAAGGACACAAAAATTAGGTCTTTCGAAAATATCTCGCTTCTTATGCGTTAGATGTTATTTAAACAAAGTTATTAATTAGAGATTATACCAGACTTTTGACACATCATTTATAATTCTAAAACAAAGTTTCGTATAACTTTTTCGCTTATTACCTCTCATTCCGAGGTTGACTTATGTAATAGTATTAAAAATATAAAATATAACTATAAAGTCGATATCATTATAATTTATACCAGCATGCATAATTTCATTTAAATCGGTCCAATAGTTTCTGAGATTGTACGGGACAAATAGACAAACAGACAAACACACAAAGAAACAAAAAAATTGAATAAAAATCTGGATTTGTTCTATTTCTCTTCTTTCAAACAGACAAACAGATAAACAAACAAACATACAGAGAAACAAAAATTTTGAAAAAATCCGGATTTATTCTATTTCTCTTCTTACATCCCCCTGACTCGGTTTTTAGTAAAAAAAAATTCTATGTACAGACATTCAACCTCTACAGTTTTATTATAGTATAGATTAAAGGTCTATAAATACATAGTTTTTTTAATATATTAAAATGTATGTGCGTTACATTATACATCTGACATTGTATTCAAATAATATATTACATACATATGTATATAACTATTTCATTCTTTACTATTCTTTATATCTATATTATAAACTCTTTGTTCGAATAATGTTGGAAAAACACAAAGGTTTCAACACCAATGACTACGACATTTAAAAAAAGGCATTATTAAATAGTATATAATATGTTTTATTTATATATTTAAATGTTGCAATTTTATATAATAATATTTAAAAATAACAAGTAAATGTTCGAACTGACCTTTTACTTTTGGTAAAAAATGTTGAATTCACAATGAAACACTACACCACAACACACAACGCTTTTATTATTCCTGATTGCTATGTACCACAGAATAGCGTAAGAGAAAATTCAGTATACCTAAAACATGGGCACGAGTCAATTAAAAGTTAAAGGACGTGTTACATAATATTCATTTGGCAAATACAATTGCAATGTCCTTACACAAGTACATTGTAAATCTATATCTAAAACATAATAATTAAATGGTAACGAGATCAAAGTGGTTCCTGCTGTGTTCCTGTTAGGGTTATTCAAAAAATTGTTGTCAGTCAATTTGTATCTGTAATGGCTAAATTAAATTATAGTAGATTTTGACTGGGGCATAGAGAATATAGCTAAGATTTTTATGGGTACTGTATCAGTGAATCGAGTATGAGTTTCTACAGAAGAAAACATAAGTAGAAAGACTAAGTTTGAGAGTATCAATACTCATGTAAGAGTTGCATAGGTTATTTCTTATTAGCTAGTATTTAGTATAATCTATACATATAATAAAATTCTAACTGAGTCGAATCTGTACATTAAATATTTTTTGGAAAATCTTATTGAAATAGATCTTATTATCGGTACAGAGGCTGAATCTATAGTTTTTAAAATTTTTGTCTGTCTGTTACCTTATCACAGAAAAACCACTGGAGCGATTTTAATGAGGTATGGTGATATCTGATTATCCGGGTTAATATATAGGATACTTTTTACCGCGGGAAAATGTCTCATTTCTGATAAAAAATACAAGAACTGCAATGTAAGAGTATACTCATATGTAAAACCAAAAAATTTGGTTTTTGGTCATCTGAACACGGGCGGAGCCGTGGGCAATGGTAGTACATTATAAACGCGAGAAATAGAGGAGCTAGGACTAAGTGCTGTATTATATAATAACCGGATTTGGGAAGTTAATGGTGTTATACTCTCAAAGAAAGTAAAGCCGTCAAATTTGAGCTTGATGACTCTCCAGTCGATTCAAATGGTACTCTATCACACGATAAAAATTATAAGTGAACTAGCATTGCCTGGGGCCCCGCCCGCGTTCAGATGACCAAAAACCAAATTTTTAAGTTTTACATATTATTATACTCTTACATTGCCGTTATTGTACTTTTTCTGAGATATGAGGTATTTTCCCGGTAAAAATTTTCCTATATGTTGACCCGGATAATCAGCTACCATCATACTAAATTTCATCAAAATCCCTCCAGTAGTTTTTCCGTGATGCGGTAACAGATAGACAGACAGACAAAAATTCTAAAAACCATAGATTCGGCCTCTGTATCGATAATAATGTTTATTGCAATAAGATTTTCAAAAAAATATTTAATGTACAGATTCGGCTTAGTTAGAATTTTATTATATGTATAGATAATGGTACATGTAAAATTTTCGTGTTGATAGCCAATCTCAGTTATTTGGTTATTACGACCGAAGTACCGGTCAGGAAGACATTAATATTGATTTCATCCAACACGCAATTTTTTACTATGTTAATAGACGGAAGTGGTTTTTTTTTTTTGATGCATATCATTATTTTAATGTGTTCAAAATATTTATTTGATAAACCTTGAATAATATATTTAAACGTAAATAACAATTACGCAGAAAAAAAACGTAAAAAATCCAAAAAGATAGTTTTGTTTAAAATGTCAAATATTCGTGTGAAGTAGGTAGTCTCTGGAATTACTGGACCAATTTATATGAAATTTGGTAAGAAGATAGTTTGAGACCCTAGGAAGGACATAAAATAGTTTTTATCCCGGAAATTACCACTTAAAGAGGTGAAAATGGGGATGAAAATTTTTGTATGGGGAATGAAACTAGTGACGTATCCGAGCGAACCGAGGGTGAGTCGCTAGTATAAATAAAAATAGCTAAATAAAATACCCTAATAAAAACGGTTTTATTAGCTATTACTCTGATTTTTCTAGCATGTGTCGTGATCGATGCACAGCATAACAAAAGAGTTTAAAATATAGATGTCGATGTGCATTAACGAAACCCAGTGTAAATGTGCTGAATATTTAACCACTCTTCATTTGAAAACAAATATTTATTTTAACAAAGCCAAAAATTTTGTATTTGAAGAAAACTTTGTTACAAAGACAGTAAACAAGCAAACTCATTATTCTGCTGTATAAAGTCGTTTCTTTGAGACAGGTGTATTTAAATTTAGTTGCACGATTTCAAATAGATTTTATGGTGATAGCGGTTCGGTGAAGGTTAGATATATTTTATATTTTATCTACATTTTTATTTAACGACTATTTTTCTTCTACTATGCAATTTTGAATTTTGCAAAAAAGTGAAGTTAATTTTTAATGTCAAATACAACAAATATTACAAATCAAACCAAGCAATTGTAGAACAAGTGACGAGACTTTCTTTAAAAATAATTATTTAGCCGTTTTACCGTTGAAGAAAGAACAAAAGTTGGGCATATATAATTATAGCATAAATAAAAATGAGATACCGTAATAGGAAAATCTCAGAGGTGCGATATAATATTATTTTTAAATTTATACTCGATTTTCTTGATTTATAAGCAAACATCTTACCAGGCTGCTATGTTCTAATAAAGTTTTATCATAATCGCCTTAACAGAAAGACATAGAAAATTTGTTCAATTCTATTCTTTCTTATTTGGCTTTTAGGCGTGCCAGTTGGGCACAGATTACTTCGCCAATGTCGTGTAGAATCAAAAAGACACGTGTAGATAAAAGGTGTTTACCGGTAAAAAAAAGAGAAGATAGAGAGAGAGGAGAAATTTGTCATATTTGGTGCGGTATGAATCGTAAAAGTTGGATTTCAAAAACTAATCTACCGCGCGACAAATCACGCAGAGATTTATGCTCTACGTTACGGGTTAAATACGCGCCAGTGGCTTTAGAAAACGTATTTTTCATCAAAAACATTTTAAATTTGTCTCTAACTTTAGCTGTTAATCATACGATTTTTTTGTTTTTTTTTGACATAAATATATATTATATAACAATTAGTTTCATTATAGATTAAATATCTAACTAAATATTTATTGAAATATATAGAAATAACTTATGCAATAAATAGAATCAATAAGTTATTAATTATTTTACAGTTTTTATGAGATATACATGTACGGACAAACAGATGAAACCATTGCCCATTGTTATATGCGAAAATCACGCTAATATTATTCAAAAGATATAATATGAATGAATCAGTGAGAGAGTGTGTGCTTAGTGAAATTCAGCATAAAAAATTTATGTACAAAATTAATACAGGCTACTTTCTTATTAGTAAACTTCAAAAAAATTGGTTAAAAATAAGTATCATTAGCTAACTCCTTCTTCATATTATAAAACTAGCGACTCACGCTCGTTTCGCTCGGGTTCGTCCCTAGGTACGTTTTATTTTTTTTGAGCGGACCCCTAATTCTTTTTCTAAAATAAAAGTAGCCTGTGTTACTCCCTATAACATCAGCTATCTTCTAGTGAAGGTGTATCTCCCATTAAAATCAGTCCAGCCGTTTCAGAGATTATCCGGAACAGACAGACAGACAAAAATTTAAAAAAATGTATTTTTCTTATAAGTATCGTATATAATTTCATATGCATTTAGTAAAACGCTGTTATTTTGACATTACAAACAGACACTTCAATTTTATTTATCTGTATAGATAATATACATAGTTTTATACATAAACTTGAACAATACATACTAAAATTATTTCTTTTACATTAATAAATGTACAAATAACATTCAGTTATTCAATAGGTTACTTCACTGATTTGACAGTTAATTTTTTAATGTATCAAGTGTACAGTCTTCGATATACGTGACATTGGCGAAGTAATCTGTGCTCAACTGGCAAGTTTTGAAGTCATTAACTAGATAATTGAATTGAAGTGTACAGTCGATGATGTGAATTCTATAGTGAAGTGTTAAAAAAGTATTTAAGAATTACTTTATTATATATATATATATATATATATATATATATAAGAAATAATTATTAAAATAAATAATATAATGAAATTTAAGAAATAAATATAATTACTGTTTTTCTGGAAATTCTTCTAAGCCGTTTTATAAACTTAATTTAATTCTTTTATCGAACACTTTTTAATTCTAAGCCAATATCCAATAAAAATTTGTAAGTCAAAAATAAAACGACTGGGCAAAAATCAAAGCGTTTCAATTAACTTCGCCCGGCCTTATAATAACAGCTAGAATATAAATGAAGAGAAAAATTTCAATTGGATCATATTTTTAAGTATAATATATTTATTTACTATTGACTTACCCCTGCTTCGCTCAGCCCGTCACATCACAATTGCTTAGCAGTAATATAAGAAATAATCGCACGAAACTTCTATAACTAAAGCTCTTTAATAAATCGACTATCGTTTTAATTCAAAGTGATATTAATACTAGATAAACCTTTTAACTTAATTAGGATTGAAATTAAAAAAGCTAAATTGTAAAAGTTATAAAAGTTCCAATATTGGTATTTAAATTCACAAATATTCATTAAAGACGTCCAATTTCATCAAAAGTTTAGTCTTTTCAAACTTTTAATCGTATATTTAAGGTAAGAAGTCGACTACGCGCTTTTAATAGCTAGTCAATGTTTATTTAACGAACTTAAAAAAACTTACATAATTTATGTATTATCCTGTATGAAAGGATTTCCGGGATAAAATAAAATTAATTGTTTATATATTTTAAGCAGACTTAAAAAACGAAAAACATACATATGAATATAGTCGTCTGTATGTAATTTTCTATATATTATCACTGATTTCTCGGAGATGGCTTCATGGATTTTGCTACTTTAAATCTATACATATAATAAAATTGTAACTAAGCCGAATCTGTACATTAAATATTGTTTGGAAAATCTTATAGAAATAGACATTATTATCGATACAGAGGCCGAATCTATAGTTTTTAGAATTTTTGTCTGTCTGTCTGTGTGCGGTAACACCGCATCACAGAAAAACCACTGGAGGGATTTTAATGAAATTTGATATGGTGATAGCTGGTTATCCGGGTCAACATATAAGATACTTTTTACCGGGAAAATATCTAATTTCTGAGAAAAAATACAAAAACTGCAATGTAAGAGTATACTAATATGTAAAAAAACCTAAGTATTTGGTCTTTAGTTATTTGAACGCGGGCGGAGCCGCGGGCAATGCTAGTATTAAAATAAATATAAAAATATTTAAATAGGATTCAATTAAATTCATTAATTTTTACTTTAATGTTTTGAAGTTGGTTGTTATTTTTTTAAAAGTAGGTACTTAATTTTATTTTTTTGTGTATATATAATGTAAATACATACTTGTAACTTTGCGCAGTTAACTTAAAAGTGAAGCAATAAATTTTAACATCTTTCAATATTTAATCGAGCTATAGCAAAGCCTTTTTAATAAAGCCTCATCCTTAATAAAATATTCACTTAGTGTCAACTTTATATTGTATAAATTCTATAGTTTTGTTTCGAAATTGTTGAGCTTCATTGTTTCTAATCAACCGTAGCTCGCGCTTCCCCAGGCTTTACTGATACTTCAGAACACTTTATAATGCTTTGATTTATGAAATTTAAGATCTCAATAGAAAATAATTATTGTCATAAGATAAGTTGCAATTATCATCTTGTTTGTGAATACTGAATTGACTTAGAAGATTGATTCTCTGACAGCAGGATGGACCGTGGGAGCAACCCCTTGGTTATTTGTTCTGCTTCGACAGACCTGCGGTCATATCGAAGTGTCGTAGTTGAGTGCGTAAGCAATCCTGCGACGCCCCATTAACACGGGGCAGGTATTTATTGGGTTTTAGTGGGTAATACTGGCTTTTCTAGCCAGTGAGTCCCACATAACTACCTGTATGTATATAGGTGGTATGCATAAATGCATTTCCCAATATTAAAAAAAAATGTATAAAAGTCACCTAGAAATACACAACAATAATAAATACAACGTAATAAGTCCTATTTAATATTTTCTATTGAGCTCTAACTAGTATTAATTACATAACATGTAATTTAGGATCTAGTATATTACACGCAGGCCATTTTAGTGTAAATGTTTCAATGAAACTAATTCCATTAGATGCGAAGCCGCAGTACTAAATGAAACATGCTATACAAAACTATTGGTACAAAATAGTTTCCTTATTAGTAGAGAAACTGACAAGTACAGAGTTGTGTTACACGGAGTTAGTGAAGATTAATTTCGAATTTATTAATAAAAGGCTGTTAGTTGTATATTGTATATTTTTGGGCCGCGACTCCACTCGTTTATTTATAGATAAATAAAATTTACTTACTACCTTGGTCTAAGAAACCTAATTTTACTACAACAGCTACAAGAAAACAAACAAAACTATAAATAAATAAATCAGTCTGTCTGGTAGTAGTTGTAAAATGTAATGCGAAACCCACTAAAGTTAAGGCTCTATTTTGAAGGAATCATATAGCGTACAATGAGAGACTGATAATAATTTTTATAAGTTCAATATTAATATTAGCCACGAGGGGAAAACGAACCCGTGACATACGGTATACAAATAGTCGTCTTAACATTTAAAAAAAAATAGGCTAATGCGATACAAAATCCATCTCAATTTTAAAGAAAAAGTACACAATTATAAACGGACGCTTTTTTTTATCACCACTTAATTGCATAAATATTTCATTCATTTTTAGTTTTCATAATTTTCCTGCATAATTATCTAGCTTTCACATAAAACACCTGCTTATAAAACAGTCATTCCTCCAATAATCTTTGCATAAAATGCCTATAACGTACGGATAGACATGACCAAATTATAATGATTACGTTTTAGCTTTTAGGCTTTGGAACCCTAATAAAATATATTATCTATACTAATATAATAAAGAGGTAATGTTTGTAAATTGTGAGTTTGTGACGTTGTAGGGGGTAATCTCTGAATCTGCTGAACCGATTTAGATGAAATTTGGTGAGAAGATAGTTTAAGACCCTGAGAAGGATATAGAATTTGTTATCCCAGAATACATCCCATAAGGGGGTGAAAATAGGGATGAAAATTAGTATTGCGAAGCTAGCTAGGTACAAACCCGAGCAAAGCGAGGGTGAGTCGCTAGTTTCATATATTTCACTTTAAGAGATCACATTACCGTGAAGCGGTCGTCATCTGTGAAACTAATGCAATCGATTCACAAGGTAATTACGTCGAATACGAAATGCATCTTGAATTTCCGTAGCTCGTATTCTCTTGGCTTCAGACCGTCTCGATGTTGGACAAATTGACAGTGCAAGTCCCCGGACAGTACTCAGCGATGAATGATCATTGAATTTCAATATTCTAGCTTCCGAGAAAATAATAATTTTTCATTCAAAACAACCAATTAACAGAGTATTTGAATTTTAGTATTGGTTTTATTTATGAGCATATCATTTATGGGCAGTAAGAGGCTGGGAATATCTACTGCGTTATGATAGATTTTATGCACTAAGTACGTTCATTTTAATTTTTTTTAAATAAAAGTTAGAAAAAATAAAATAAAAATCGATTTCCAGGCACTAAAATGTAAAAAAATTACTAAACGAGGGTGCCTGGACGTCAGTTTTTGTTTTTTTTTATTCCATTTTTAGTGTAGACGTAATAAGCAGGTAATTATTAAGAAGAAAGTTTTTTAATAACATATTCGATTAAGCAATTTATTAAAAAATAATAATTTATTGTTGATTTTTTTTTTAAACTGCTAGACCGATTTCGATAAAATTGAAATGAGACCACATGGGAAGTATAAACTACGAAACAAAAAAAATAAATTTCCAAATCGAGCAATCGGTGAAGATACATAAAAAAAAGAAGAAAAAAATAATATTCCCACGAATTGAGAACCTCCTCGTTTTTAGAAGTCAGTTAAAAACTAATGTATTCGGATTTTTTCGTGAACTTATTTTGGTTTTTGATTTTCCCGACGTCCCGAATGCTTTACAGCAATCATTGTTGCGGGAAAGACTAAGGTTATAGTTGTAACAGTGCCTCATAGGTAAGTTAAATATAATATTTAAAATCTCAAATATACACGTAAATTTATATATATATATATATATATATATATATATATATATATATATATATATATATATATATTATTAAAAAAGTTGAGCCTTTTTATGTTAAATTATACATGCATTTCTCAAATAAAATATGTTTTCTAATTCATAAGGTTTTTAATTTCTAAAATATGTCAGTTTAGTTCTCTCAAACATGCAGGTTTCTTCACGATGTTTTCCTTTACCTTAAGATTTTTAATTATTAAATATAATATAATGTATTAAAACATTTTAAGTAAATCTAATACGGTAAAAATTATGATAGTTTCAGGAAGATCGTATCAAATTTTGATAAAATATTACAGCAGTTGATTACCAGCTTTTGTGCTTAAAGGCACTTAAACATTTATATATAGCTAGATGTATACAGCTTAAAAATTTACTTGTAAAATCAATTTTAAGTCTTATCACTAATAAAATAGAATTGCTATTTAGTTAACGTTTCATGTTATATAAAATACCCTTTAACTTCACCTTTTCAGTGATAAAACGATACCATTTGGACGATTACTGTGAAATATTACTTAATTTTGAACCTTCTAATGATTATTGAACGTTGTTGAAATTTTAATTTTCGATTCCTAAATAAAATTTGGTAAAGTTTTTGTAATTATTTAAGTATGTGTTTAGACTGTATTGTTTCTATTAATTTTAAGATAATACATATTTGATTTTTGATATTTTAATCCGTTTTACTTATTATACTACTATTAAAAAGGTGAAAATTTGTATGTCTGTGTGCATATTTGTTACCCCTTCGCTCGGAAATGGCTGAATGAATTTTGAATAAAATTTAGTGTACAGATAGACTATCACTCGGAGTTACTATGATTAATAAAATTTTCCAAAAGTGACGCTACGTGTATATTTGGTCCGGGCTGAAATCCGAAACTACTTATCAGATCTTAAGGTATTTTTTTTCGAAATGTGTTATTTGTTCGAACTTTAAAGATATGATAGTTTTCATCCCGATTATTTTCTTTTTTATTGCAAAATTAACGATTTTCATACGTGTGTCATAGCAACGTGTGGTCGGGTCTACTAGTAATATTATAAATACAAAAGGTACTTTATACCTAGAGACTCACCTAAGCGAACTGACGTGAGGGTCAGTCGCTATTTACAATTTAAACCTTTACAAATTACCTAAGTAAGTTGTAAATATCAAACTTTCATCAAATGAAATAGGTTTACCTATATTATGTATACACATAAATAAGGAAAGACAAAATTGCTTAACACCCTTTTCTCTTCTTTTCAACCGACTTCCTCAAAAAGGAGGAGGTTCTCAATTCGGCTGTATTTTTTTTTGAAGTTATACTTCTTTTCGTACGTTTGGTAAAAAATATGAGAGTAAAATTTTTACGATGCGCGCGCACATCGTCAGCCAAAAATTGACATAAAAAAGTTAGCTGAAAGCGACATGATGAAGTTAGCTGCTTTCCTTTTATAAACAGAGAGTTGTGATATACGGGATGAAATCTTTAGCTATTTTTGTTCTGTTATGCCAAAAAATATAACTTCTTACGTGCGTACATAAGTAACTTTAATTTTTAACACCCCCTTTTTTTTAAACCATATTTTTTTTTGTTTTTTATTGATAACACTAAAGCTACTTAGTGTTATCAATAATAAAAATGTTTATATATATATATATATATATATATATATAAGACGGAGGAGGATTTAGTTACCTTTTTCTGTTATGAAACCTTATTATTGTTTAAAGTCACTATGTTCTTTAATTTACTTTTTATTGTTTCTAAATAGATTTTGAATTTAGAGCAGAGATTTAGTCTCGAGCGGGGTCGAGACGCCATCACGACATTCTTTGCAGATATGTGGTGTAGTAAAGTCGGTTGATCATAGAGAGTTATGTTTGATATTGTAGTTGGAAGTCGATGATCGGTGACTGTGAACCCGCTAGCTCTAAATCATTAGTATTACCGTTTCAAGTTTATAACATTGTGACTTTCCTGATTAAATTGTGTATTGAGCACTGAATACTTTATTATTTGAGCCCTGATAACGCCCACAATATGAGTAACCACTAAAGATGATGTTCGTAGTATATGGATAACACGACATATATATAGATAAGCAAACATAAAATAGTTAAGTATTATTATTTATATATTTTCAATATTAATAATTGATTTCCACCATTAGGCGAACACTAACAAAAAACCTATATAGCTACATACCCAACTTATTTATATACCACAGTAGGTAGACCAAATCAAGATACCTTAGTATTATGGCTCACATCTAAAAGATCCGTCCTATAAGGAAATTGTTGCACTAGTAAAGATAAAACAGGCCGGAGTCCCATACTTCATTTTAGAGTCAGATCTCCTTTTGACCTATATATGTATAAATGACGGTTGCCATGATCGAATGGTTTCTCGCCTAGAATACAAAACCGTATATTGGTCTTAAAACTCGAAAGGCGCTGCGTCAGATCGTAAAAAATTCGATAACATAAACAAATGACATGTTATGTCTCTAGCTCTACATTAGAGTCAATGGTCTGTACACTTAGAGTGTGTTATGTTTTGATCTCGATGATCTTGATGATTAATAGTAATATATAAAATACATAAAATTTACTGCAATTTTTAAATTAAAAAATGTAAAAGAAAAAGATTTGTATGCTACAATGTACATAGGTATCTTATAATACTAAATGATCAATATTTTTTTAATATATGTAGATTTATTTGGTGTAACTCGGAAACGGTTCTAACGATTTGGATCAAACTTTGTATTTAGATAAAGATTTCAAGTTTTTCTATATACGTAGATGTCTTTTCTAAAAAAGAAACGCGTTTTTTTCTCCTTTACGTAAAAACAAGATTTACAATCAAAAAAGACAAGTGATGGAATTGAACATTTACATAATATTATAATTTTATTAAAATTAAAACACCAAAAAGTCTAATGACGTAAACAATACCGACCTACACAGCTTATACTACATACGCGTAGATTTGACTTACAGAAAACTAAAAGAAATATTTCTTTCAACTTTAATTTTTTAATAATTTAAAAAATGAATTTATCAATATTTATTATAAAACCTATATTTATAGTCAAAAAACATCTAGAAAGTAAATTTTAATTTTGTTACTTTGAATCAATTACATTATACGAGACAGCGCCATCTCTTATTTCTTTATTGAACTAAAACACTAGCTCAAACTTTAAGCTCAAATATTCAGATGGCGATAACGTATACGTATCGTGAATATATATTACACTCTCATTACATAATAATATTATAATATTACACGATTAGCATCGACTTAGAGTGTCCATAATAATAAATATCGAAAAGTTTCATCGTTTTATAGCTGCCACAGAAATTGAAAAGCCATTTAGATACGATAGAAATTATATTTTGGCACTGCCATGCGAAATCTGTTTTGGTGGTAAAATCTAAATATTTTTTTTTCAAGTTTCACAATTCAATTTTGGAGCGTAATCCGAGTCCGTGCGAGTCACACACTCGAGTGAGCTTAAAAGCGATTTTTCAGAGCTGTCTATGCGCTTATTCATTAATCTAGCTGGACAGCCGGTGACGAACGCATCACTGGAAGAACTATGAAGAACTATATTCACTAGATATACCTTTTAAATTATCCGCATAATGCTTATTATTTACTAGCGACTCACCTTCGCTTCGCTCGGGTTCTTTTCTAGGTACGTTTTTACAGTTTTTACATTTTAGTGCCTGGAAGTCGGTTCTTATTTTTTTTTTAAGTTTTTATTTTTCGATTTTTAATGTAGACGTAATAAGCAGGTAATTTTTAAGAAGTAAGTTTGTTAATTACATATCCGGTCAAACAAAATATTAAAAAAATATATTTATTGTTGATTTTTTTAAAAACCGCGCGACCGATTTCGATAAATTTTATATGGGACCACCTAGGAAGTATATCCTTTGAAAGAAAAAAAATCTTAATCGGTTCAGGCGTCTTCGAGTAATCGTTGAACATACATAAAAAAAATGATTCCGACGAATGAGAACCTCCTTCTTTATGGAAGTCGGTTAAAAATAGTTAAAAACTATTATAAACCTAATGGTTTTTTTAACATTAACAAATTGATTTATGGCTTAATATTTTAAAAAGGCCTTATTTCAGTCGTAGAAGAAACCTTTCCAGTATCTTTATATTGTTGAACTGCATCGGTATGCTGCGACCTAGTTCTGAACTGCATGAAGATTGATTTAGTAGTTTTGCGTGCGCAAAACCACGCTGGCATTGTCTTATTTTATTATTGAATTAGTGTTAAGTTAATAACTTAACAGAATGCTTAAATAATTTAGTGGATATAATTAAAATATACTGCTTTGTGAATAGGAACTATGAAAGAACTCATGACAATTTATTACAGAAGCAGAAAAACTAGTGGTAATACAGGTAAAATTCTCCTGACCGAACTTTACGACACGGTCACAATGGCTAATCTCCTTGAGACTAATTGAGAGAAGTAGGCTGCTCTTCGAGAGGTGTAAAATCACTTAGCACCTTCCCAACCCCAGGCTACTGAATTTTTTTGATAGAAAATGCCAACCGAGGAATCGAATCCCGGAACTTGCTACAACTATACTAACTTGAGCGATTGGTACATACTAGCTAATAAGATAGTAAGCAATTAAATCATCTAGTTGCAATATAATATACTAGCGATTCATTCTCGCTCCGCTTTGGTTCGTCTCTAGTTACAATTTAACGTTTAGAATAGATTTCTCCGTAATAAGATATTTTCCCGCAGTAAAAAGTATCCTATATGTTGAAACGGATAACCAACTATCATCATACCTTTGTGGTTTACTCGTGATGGGTTCCTAGACAGACAGAATGGCAAAAATTATAAAAAGTATAGACTCAGGCTCTGCATATATGTAATGTATGTAAAATAATTATTATTTCAATAAGATTTTCAAAAAATATTTAATGTAAATATTTGACTCAGAATTTTATTATATGTATAGATGATTAGAGTATAATGACATCTTGTCTAATTCCCATGATCTACAATATTAGAACATCTACAGTTGTAATTATCGAATTTTATACGTTCATTTGAATTATTGCAAATAAACTGGCTATCTTAAACCAATTTTATAATATATGCGGTAAAATATTGCTAAGGCAGTGGTAGCCCGCACTTGGCCAGCGTGGTGAGCTATGACCTGATTCCCCTCGTACAGAAGGAAGGCCCGTGCCCAAGAGTAGGACGTTAAAAATGGCTGAATATATACATATATACATACAAAATATTGCAATTCAAAGATACATGATGACATAACTCAATATTTAAGTTATACTTTTCAACGTGCTATTCATTTAATTCACTGGTCTATTTTTTCGATTGATATTTTTAATGAAGATTTTAACCTTGGAAACATCAAAGGTGCCTTATGTACGTAGTTTAGTAATTGAATGCTAGAGAGAAGTATTTTAAAGGAATCCTACATACATTTATATAAATTTTATGAAGGTAGTGCTACTAAAATAGATAAAATAATTAAATAAAAAATAAACTAACTGTTGCTCGTAACTGCTCTTAGGAGATATATTGAGTTATATAATAATGCCTATAATATAACAACGGTTTCCTTACTAACGATAAGACTTTGACATAATTTGTATAGAGTTTACATCAAATTTTTATCTCCAGTAACTTTAGATAGATGGTAAGTTTTTGGAAACCGGCGATAATTAATAAATATACTACAAAGTGTAAATAGTTATTTTAATCAGACTAGAAGTTTTAGAGTCAATACTAGAAGTACAAGTCGGGTTCTAAATATTTGGTTAGGGCGAGATCAAACAAACCAGAGATTAAAAAAAACTTTTAAGTTGTTCAACTCATTTAGTGTTTTATTAATAAAGAAATTCTATTATACTCGTAACTTATATAGTCATTATACTATTATATATTCTATATTCTTACATATGTTAACACATAAGAATATAGAATGTGTCATATTATAATGACGATATAACTAAATCCATACTAATATTATAAATGCGGTAGTAACTCTGTTTGTTTGTTACCTTTTTACGGCTAAACGGCTGAACCGATTTAGATGAAAATTGGTATGTCGGGTGAGAGGTGAGAGGGTGAGTCGCGAGTCTCATATATAATTACAGGGATACCAAAGAAAATTCATAGATTCATTTATTATTAGAAAATCACAAAGTTTATCATAAAATAACATAACATTAATAAATATTTCCATAATAATAATATTTTTATACTGTTTGAATGTATGTAACAATATGTTCATGCAATTTAGATGAAGCTACTCAACTGTACATGACATGTGAGGCGTGTGTAAAATAGAGTCATTGCAGTAGAGCTGCGACATAATATAGCATAGTAGCGTTTAGATGCTTTAGAAAATAAAATATTGTTTGGTGGAGAATATTATAATTATAATATAATGAATAAATAGTTTTTGTTCGTAATCATTCATAATCATCCCTGGCTTGGTGGATATGTTGATAAGAAATTAGAATTCATTTTGTGCTCAAAAAGGGGAAACTTGGAAAGTTTTTCGGGAGTTTTGAAAATAAGTCTATTTTCGAAGTTTTACTGTATTCCCATTCGAGCTATTCCAGCCGCCATATTGGGAAAATGGCCCACAGAAACAGTTTTTTTTTAATATTTTCTTTCCGACTCATTTAACAATTAAATAGTTATGTAATAAATTAAACCAGTAAAATATTTACGCAGTAAATTATGCATTCATAATATTGCTGGAGACTAACGCTCCCTTCCCGAGTGTCCCTGAATGTACTAATTTAGGTAGTCTCTCTGTATACTGAATTTAATCTTAAGTTTTCCAGCCGTTTCAGCGTAAAGAAATAACAAACATACACAAACAAACAAACTTTCTTCAATAAAAAAATAAATATAAATATGTTGAAACATTAACACACAGCACTATCTAGTTCCTTGGTAAGCTACGAGACTTGTATTATGGATACCAGATAGTTGATACACTACACATATATTTAAATATATATATATATATATATATATATATATATATATATATAAGAAGTATAAACACCCATGACCAGATTACAAACATCCTCGCTCATCCCACAAATAAATGCCCCCAGCGGGACTCTAACCCGCGACCGCTGGCACAGCAAGTAGAGTCACACATATTGAGCCAAACATGTCGTCAAGCATTAGAATTACATAATAATTAATTAAATTAAATTAAAGCGGATAAATATTTTAACTTTGATATTTTAGTCAGCTTATTTATCCATCTGTTTGTTCTAAATATGTTAAAGTAATAAATGTGCAATGTATAAAAAAATATCTCTTTCTACCATAACTTACATATAACTCTTTCAGAACGTACCCAACGAATTAAGTTGGTCGCTTATCGAAATTATGTATGTAAAGTATGAGAAGCATTCACTGTTAAAATCATTGCTTTTGTGCAAATTCTGTTCATTTTCGAATACGAACTAAAATTTGTAACTAAAATTTTGCTGTTGCTATTTTATTAGCTATAGTCGTCCTTGATTTGCTTAAACCAATTACTATAAATATGGGTTGAATTGATCCGGGTATAAATTACTTGTATAATTAATATATTATTTGCATTATTATAAGCTATCTACTAGGATTTCGCACAACGGAATACTGAAACGTGAAACGTTGTATTAAATATAACTATGTTAGGAGATTCACACAGCACCATCTAGTTCCATAGTAAGCTACGAGGCTCGTGTTACGGGTAATAATATTATAATAACATCAAAAAAAGTGTTTCATTTATTTAGAAGAGCATAAATATACGGTAGACTTATGTATGCATTTTGTTTATAAGACCAATAAAATTTATCAATAATTTCAACTCGTAGGGTATAGCAGCTTTATCTAGAGCTTTTTATGATGGGAAATGCATTTAAGCCACCTGTAGACAATACAGGTGGTTAAGTGGGACGGACACACCAGCTAGTAACGCCAGTACTACCCACTAAAACTCAAAAAACCTTTCCCATCTTAATGGGGCATCGCAGGATTGCTTACGCACTCAACCACGACGCCCCGACGCCAGGTCTGTCGAAGAAAACCACAACAACCATGTGGTTACTCCAAAAGTCCACTCTGCTATCAGAGAAGGATCAGGAGTTTTTCTTCATATTAAGTACTAGCATTGCCCGCGGCACCGCCCGCGTTCAGATGACCAAAAACTAAAGTCTTAGGTTTTACATATTAGTATACTCTTACATTGCAGTTTTTGTATTTTTTCTTCTCGTAGGTTCCACGGGAAAAAACGTGGTAAATACAACTCACAACAACTCATCATACCTATGTATATATAGTCTATCTATTCCATACTAATAGTTAAAACGTACCTAGGGACGAACCCGAGCGAAGCGAGAGTGAGTCGCTAGTATAGTATGCAATAATAATACAGATTTACTTAATCCCGCAAATAGGACACGACGTTATAAAATTTTACGAGTCCGAGATGACGTGGGGAGGAAAACGCTGAGTCTTGCAATAATGACTTCCTGTATTATGTGATGGACGTGTCTTTTCCAAATCGTCTGCTTTATTTGTGGAATTTATATTTTCAAGTAATAATATTTTATAACTTTTACTACTTTTCTATTACTTTTAGATTTATGCAAATATTTGACATCTATACATATAATAAAATTCGAGTCGAATCTGTACATTAAATATTATTTGGAAAATCTTATTGAAATAGGTATTATTATAGATACAGAGGCCGAATCTATGGTTTTTAGAATTTGTCTGTCTATCTGTCTGTCTATCTGTCTGTTACCGCATCACAGAAAAACCACTGGAGGTATTTTGATGAAATTCGGTATGGTGATAGCTGGTTATCCGGGTCAACATATAGGATACCTTTTACCGCGGAAAAATATATCATTTCTGAGAAAAAAAGTATCCTATATATTGACCCGGATAATCAGAGAGACTCGGCCTCTGTATCGATAATAATGATTATTTCAATAAGATTCCAAAAAATATTTAATATACACATTCTACTCATTTAGATTTTTATTGTATGTATAGATTTAATATTCACATAGTTAAAATTTATATTCGATTAACTTATACAGCAAATAGAGAAAGCATTTATGGACTAAAAGAATGTGACGGAAGAAAATTGTAATTGATGCTTAGAATGGATTTAATTAGCTGCTTATAACTACGAGTATTAACCCTAATGTGCCCGGAATTTCGGATCACAATAGAGCTTGACCTGCTTTGTCGATGCACCGAAAACTCCGATTGGCTTCAATTTATTGTACTGTATGCTCCATTTGTCTAATTCTTTAAATCTGAGATTTTTGCTTACTATTATAAAGATTTGAAATAAATAAAAATATTTAAGGCTAGCATTGCCCGCAGCTCTGCCCGCGTTCAAATAAGCAAAAACCAAATTCTTAGGTTTAAAATATTAGTATACTCTAACAATGCAATTTTTGTATTTTTCTCAGAAATGAGATATTTTCCCCGAGTAAAAAGTTTCCTATATATTGACCCGGATAACCAGCTATCACCACACCAAATTTCATCAAAATCCCTCCAGTGGTTTTTCAGTGATGCGATAACAGACAGACAAACAGACAGACAAAAATTCTAAAAACTATAGATTCGGCCTCTGTATCGATAATAATGTTTATTTCAATAACATTTTCCAAAAAATATTTAATGTACAGATTCGACTCAGTTACAATTTTATTATATGTATAGATAAGAACTAAGATATACTACACATAATAATATGAAACAAGTACTAGACTAAAGGCGTTGTACTAGAAACTGGCATCTAGAGACAAGGTTACGAATGTAAATTGCTCTTTTACATAAGAGAGGCGCATTGTAGACATCGACGTAATTCCTCTATACATAGTAAGTCTCATAAAAGCTTTAAATTAAATTAAACTTAGTGGTTTGGTAAAACTACTTTTTCTAATAATACATAATGTCAAGCATTCAAGATGTATTTAAAGATAAACTAAAGCTGTTAGAAAGACGTGTATCTATATATTAATACGAGAAGCAAAAACTTTGTACCCCTCCTCTCAGATATGCAGATTTCATCACGATGTCTTCCTTACAACAACACAAGTGGAATAATATTGGCTATTAATTCTTCAGATAATAATGTAACGCATATACTTTATATAATGAATTTGAAAACTTCTAGTTTAGGGATAATTTAAAAAAATACTGATTTACAACTTTTCCAACATACATTTTTCCATTGCGCTATGGTAAATTTGCGGTGATCGTACGATCCATACATTGTGATTAAATAGAAACCGGTTATAAATCATTTTTACCAAGTTAATACTCGATACACGCTATCGAATGCGTAAAATATTTACAGCATTGATGGAGAAGCTAAAATAGAATAATACGCTACGTCCTGTAGAGAAAAAATTCATAGTAATTCGCTACTTACATAAATTAAAACGTAAAATTGCCATATGCAAAGATAAATTGGACGTTGTTATGCAAAATAGATACAACCACAAAACTTACTTTTGAGAAAATACGAGTTTTAGTAAAATTGTTATATCAAAATAACATGATCGTTCTTTTTTTAAAATTCCTCTTAAATATTGGGTATTTTATGTACTTTCTGTATATAACTTGATATGTAGGTGCCATTTATGACAGTAACTCAGAAAACGGTATTCGTGGGCTGGTTCCATATTGCATAACTACGTCCAATTGTGCAAATTAGTCTTTATGCTATGGTAAGTAAGGTTTATGTTAAACGTTCGTGCTGTCGAAGTAAGTTCATATCGGAATTGATTGTATTTATGAAGACTGGAAAATGCAAATATGGTATGGTTTTAATACAAGTAGTTTTATCCGGCTTTTTGTATTTCTTTAATAATTTTTTACTAAAAAGGTACACAACACAGACTTCAAACTAACATTATTATTTTGTTTTGTAATTATATTATGACTCTTTTTATTTTATTTATTTAAAAATGAATTAATTATTATTGAAAATACATACTTCCGTAGTTAATATTATAAATATGAAAGTGTGTTTGTTTGTTAATTTGTCATTCTTTCATGTCGAAACAGATAGACGGATAGGCGCGATTTTTTGTCTGGAGATAGTTGGAGGCTGTAAAGTGACATATGCTATTTTTTACCGCAGGAGATTATCTCATTCCCGCGGGAAAACACGTTATAATACAACACAAAAAACTATTTATGATCAGAATTACTCGAAACTTGGTATAATTGCTCTTCAATATATATATTAAATAAGTACTTGTTTTAGCATTTTTCGAAATTCATCCCATAAGGGGGTAAAATAGGGAATGAAATTTTGTATGAAACCTACCTTTTTGGATTTTTTTTTTGTAGTTTAAGCGCGAACGAAGCCACGGGTTCTGCTATTCCTTCATAATTGGCAAATACATATATCAACTTAGCATACAATGAATTTGTCCTTTTCTGAAAATATATTTTCATGGTGAACTACGAACATTGTTACTTTACTTTCGGTTCTATTGTCTTCTTTTTAAGCACTGTGACTTTGGGAGCAGTTTCAAACATGATTTATCAGGTGATAAGTCATGATACAACGAATTTGACTCACATCCTACATGGTTTAAATCGGAGGAACTACCATGAACAGAACTATAGCACGTAGACAATCTGAACATAACAATAATACTGCCATAATCATTTCTTATATTTCACAAAAGCAGCAAAGATTTTATTAAATAACTAAAGTTTCAAATTTTCTATCAATATTATCTTTACCTAGTTAAAAGGAGTCTTTATGTATGTATGTATGTATGTATGTATGTATGTATGTATGTATGTATGTATGTATGTATGTATGTATGTATGTATGTATGTATGTATGTATGTATATATATATGTATGTATGTATACAGCCCACTGCTGTTCACGGGCCTACCTTCAATATGATGGGGATCAGACCACAATCCACCACGCTGGCCGAGTGCGGGTTGGCGGACTTCACATTTCTTTCGAAAACTTGATAGGTTCTCTCAGACATGTAGGTTTCCTCGCGATGTTTTCCTTCACTGTAAGACAAGTGGTAACCATTTTTAAATTATTCGCACATGAAAATATCAGAGGTTTGAGAACCAGGATTTGAACCCGCTTCACTCGGTTTCCCAAGCGAGTATGTCACCACTGTTCTACCACTGCCCAGTGCCAGGCAGTCTTTATATCAACAGAAATTATAGAACGTGTAAAAATCTCATAAGGTTCAATCTAGCCTGAAAGGTAAATAGCCATAGAAATAACTCATATAATAATTAAAACAATATTTTATCTTAATTTCTTATTACATTACCTGATAGCATCACTTAAACGATTTGCTACCAATTTCATTGTACAAATAAATAAAAAGGGTTCCTTTGCATTATACATTAACTCGCCTCTAACCCTCCGCTCGTAAAATATAATTACGAAAGGGCCGTGTAAGAACTTTATGAAGACTTAATTTGTGCAACTACCCTATTATAATATTCCTATATGTTCACGTTAAGAAAGTGTTATTTTTCGATTTGTTTTTCTAATAATTATTATTTAAATAGAATATACGTATACATCAATCAGTTATAAAATATGGGTTTTAGGTTTACTTTTAATAGATATTTTTTTTGTAAATAGTATGAAAATTAATACTTACATATTATATCCATTTGTATTTAACTATAAAATTATAAATTACAAAGATATGGTTAGTTTTAAAAATAATGTAAATAAAAACAAATGACTTATTTTAATAGAATTATTATAATATCCTTTTGACCGATTTCGACCACGGTGGCCATTACCACTGAATCAGCTCATTAGATGTATTATACGGCACAAATATACGCGCAGGCGCAAGTGCACTCTATTTCTTTCACTCTAACTGCGGTATAAAAACAAAACGAAAAAACCGACTTTGAGGCACTAAAATGTAAAAAATAACTAAACGGGGGTTTTCATTTAGAATAGATACCTAACCAGATATTTTCGAAGTCGGTGCCAGCCGATGCAAAGCAAATCTAATATAATATTTCGATACGTAAAATACATCACAAATTGATATATAATATTTAACTATAATTAGAGTTCATATCTAGCCATATTTACAGAGTACTTCCTCTTATTAAAATTTATCCAATAACTGGTTCGATGCATTTAAAATAATAAAAAAATCAATTAAAAACTATTGCTTTTAAAGAACGTAAAGTAAAATATTTTATTTTTAAACCATTTCAAACAAACTTAGCCCCAAAATTGAGAGTGATAATAGTATACAATACTGAATAATTTAAAAGTTATTTGAACATAATATCCAATGTCGTGATAACTTGAAATTTCAACTGAAAGCTTACGCTCAATATTGTTAGCATAAAGAGCTTATTCGTTTTGCATTTTAGTCAAGCTTCGCTGAGAATAATGTAGAACAGAAAGAAATAAACAAATATAATTTTCCAATACTCATACAGCGTAGAGCTTCTGTATTCATAATAAATAGACAAAAATGTGAAAGTTTGGTCCAACGTTGGTTCAAAATTGGGACATCTGTAACGTCGTCTTTTCTTCCTGTTCTTTGACTATACTTGACCAACGCCATTGACAGGTTCAGAAATAAGCTTTTATTGTTTGTAAAGTTAGTTAAAGTTATTATTCTATCGGGGCCATTAAATAACCTTAATTCAAATTATTCTATTTTTTATCCATGATAATATTATCATCAAAAAATCATCACACAGGATAAAATATATCCTATGTAATGATATTTTTCATGAATGTAATCTTTGGCTTAGATATGTATTACATGTAATAAATTTTATTACATATACATATTATAAAATCCTGAGTCGAATTTGTACAATAAATATTGTTTGGAAAATCTTATTGGAATAGTCATTATTATTGATACAGAAGCCGAATATATAGTTTTTAGAATTTTTGTCTGCCTGTCTGTCTGGGAATGCATCACGAAAAAACCAGTTAACAGATTTTGATGCAATTTGATATGATAATAGCTGATTATCCGGGTTAACATATACTTTTTACTGCGCAAAAATATCCCATCTCTGAGAAATCTACACTAACCGTTAAAACATACCTAGGGACGAACCCGTGCGGAGCGAGGGTGAGTCGCTTGTATATTTATAAGTTTATTCTACTATACGCGTAATACATACTTTACACTGAGTCACAAATAAGCAAAAATCTTCACAAATATTAATATGTATAATATTTATAGAATATACGCTTGGCTGAAGTATTGGTTTAGCTTCAAGCCAATACGTACTAGAGCCTTTAAATAAAATAAACCATCCAAAGGTGTCGTATTATTTCATCTGAATGCATTCATCCTATTGTTTGGTTATACGCCTGGGGCGTTCCGACCATTGTTAGAAGTTTATTAATTAATTCACCGTGGTTTAATCGGGTTATATATTATTTAAATGAAAAAACTGAAATGGAGAGATTATGCAGCTTTATTTGTTTGTTGGTGACAGAGATATGACATTTTCATGGGGAAACGCTGCTTTATGATGGTTTGTTTTTATTTTCAGCTTAGATGCTCTTTGTGTTTACTTTCTTAATCAAACGGGAACAAAAAGCTACGAATGCTAATAATACATTTGTTCTAAGTATAATACTTTTTCCGATTTACACGAATATTTGACAATTTAAATGAATACTTTTGGTTTTTTTCGCGGATTTATTTTAAGTTTTGAATGATTTACAGAAATCATGTTCACGAGAAAAACTAAGGTTGTAGAATAATTCTAATATTAGTATAGATAAATAAAGCTATTTTCATAATTTTATTTTTAATAATGTTATATTTACGCATTTCATTTGCAATAAATAATTTTGATAATATAATTGAGATGACTCTCATCGATATGTTTTGGTTTAAATGAATTTTACAATACAAAAGTTAGAAATTTTAGAATTCTAGATGAGAATTATATTATTTTAAGGGAATACAATATTAGCAGATAAAAAAATAATTATTCATAATAATTTAGTGGTTTTTTTCTTAATCTAAGACAACTAAGTGAAGATTATGAAAAAATACGTGGAATGATAGCGGTAGTGAAATTAGATCTAGAATATAGTATTCAATTATTATAGATCATCGTCTCAGTACTTATTAGTCCAAACGACCAATTTACTGAAAGAGTTTTTAATACAGAATTAATGACTTTAAATGTCAATTCTATAGTTATAAAATATACATTTTACATTAAAAAAAACCCCAAAAAAATGTTTGAATTTTTTGTTTTATAAATATTTTAAAAATCTATAATTTATGTATACGAAACTTTAAAATAAAGCTTTGTTTTATAAAATCAAAGAAAAAATCTCTACTGTAAATTACAACAATAATTGGTGATTTGAAACCAGCACGACGAGATATTATATAAAAAATTCTTATTCATTCACAAAAAACATCCCGAATTAAATACCTCATACCTTTTGAAGTCCAACAAAAAGTATTTAAATTAATTAAATGTTACAATAAAGCTGAAAATAAAAGAAATATTCAAATTCACGCTTTTAACCCTCCATCGTGAATACGCAGGTCTATTGTTCATAATATATTTCAATAACAAAAATGAATGGCGAATAATGATCCATACATTTAGAATGAAGTGCGAAAAGGTCATTTTACTTTCATTGTTTCGGTTTAGGATTTAAACTGCCCGGAGGTCATAATATATCGATTAATCATAAGGAAAATTAGATTTTTTTACCATATACCAACAAAACCGGTTTAAACAAAGCGAATGAAAAATGTTATGGTGTGATTAAACAAAAATTCGCATTATAATGGTATTTGTTGGTAGACGATTTAGGAGAAAGGCTCATATTATTTATTCTGAGAATGGGGTAAACAACATTTAAATATTTGATTTGTTTTGTCGCTAATTAAAGAAAATTCATTTGTCTTGATTGTTCAATAAATAAAAAAAATTTTTTTGTGAAATATTAAGGATCGATTAATCTAATAATTTAGGCAAAAAATATTCAAAGTTACACGAAAAATTATATACTCGTATCACATTTAAACATTTACTTCTCAATTTTCAGACTTTTCATTGACGTTTTTTTAATGTCCCCTATTGCTAAACAGTTTTATGGCTACACACACACATATATATATATATATATATATATATATATATATATATATTCATTTTTGTTATTGAAATATATTATGAACAATAGACCTGCGTATTCACGACGGAGGATTAAAAACGTGAATTTGAATATTTCTTTTATTTTCAGCTTTATTGTAACATTTACTTAATTTAAATACTTTAATTCGGGATGTTTTTTTTGTGAATGAATAAGATTTTTTTATATAATATCTCGTCGTGCTTATTTCAAATCACCAATTATTGTTGTAATTTACAGAAGAGAATTTTTTCTTCGATTTTATAAAACAAAGCTTTATTTTTAAGTTTCGTATACATAATTTATAGATAAAACATTTTTTTGGGTTTTTTTTAATGTAAAATGTGTATTTTATAACTATAGAATTGACATTTAAAGTCATTAATTCTGTATTAAAAACTCTTTCGGTAAATTGGTCGTTTGGACTAATAAGCAATGAGACGATGATCTATACCTAATATTTGTCAATTATGTCATTGAATACTATATTCTAGATCTAATTTCACTACCGCTATCATTTCACGTATTTTTTCATAATCTTCACTTAGTTGTCTTAGATTAAGAAAAACCACTAAATTATTATGAATAATTATTTTTATTTATCTGCCAATATCGTATTCCTTTAAAATATTATAACTGAAGCATCTAGAATTCTAAAATTTCTAACTTTTGTATTGTAAAATTCATTTAAACCAAAACATATCGATGAGAGTCATCTCAATTATATTATCAAAATTATTTATTGCAGATGAAATGCGTAAATATAACATTTTTTAAAATAAAATTATAAAAATCGCTTTATTTATCTATACTAATATTATAAATTAAATTAAAGCTAAAGAGTTTGTTTATTTCTCAGGAACTACTAATCCGATTTGAAAAATTCTCTTTGCATTGGATAGCCCGTTAACTGAGGTAGGCTATAAGCTATATATCATCCCGGAAAATGTACGGTTCCCGTGGGATAAATTTGTTTTTGTTTAGGGACGACCCCAAGCGAAGCGGGGGTGAGTCGCTAGTCTAAGATAAAAACAAAACAGATCAATAACTCTTTCACCTCTCTTTGCAAACCGATTTTCTTTTTTTTTTGTTTAGTAGGTATTAACAAAAAATATTTTAAACGTATTTAAACTATCGGGCGAATACCAGTAATATAAATATAAAGTATAACTTTGAATCAAAATCGTAATTTCCCCAAAATTATCCAGTAGGTTTAAATTATTCATCATTTCAGTTAAGATTTACATTTCACAAACATATTTGTTTCAACTTTAAACATCCGGAATTGTACAAATAGTAAGTAAAACCCATATTTATACATATAAAATGAATAAAGCAATAACCATGTTAATATTTAATATATCAATAGTACAAGAGTAAATAGGTACATACTGAAATGTTATCCCATTATCACTTGCTTTGTATTAATTGTAATTCGATAATGTTTGTAGATTCTTCTTTCATACAAAATGAAGGAAGGTATTGAGGTAATTTTAAGGTTTTAAAAATAGGCAACTAAAATCTTTATAATTTCGTTATGTACGTCTGTTTAGAGCCATTCCGAAGACTATTGGAATTATATTATTTGGTAGATACGTGTTTAAATTACATATTATTGGCTCAAAATTCTAATAAATTGCATAAGTTTATGAAGCTACACTTTCAAAGAAAATTATTTTGAAAGTGTAAATTAACAACTTAGAAATATTATACAAATTGTAAAATAATTAAAATACATAAATATATTGTTTCATGCTTTGGAATTCTCGGTATGCGAATAAGACTCGCCCATGGCAAAAATTGGGCATTTTTAAAATAATTTATGGGCCGTAGAATCATATTATGAACCGATTATTTACATTATAAACTCTTTTTAATAGTTATAAAATAAACTATTTATAATAGTTTATAATGTAAATATTCGGTTCATAATATGATTCTACGGCCCATAAATTATTTTAAAGGCAATGGTTGCCCTGTGGTAGCGGGCTCGCTTGGAAAACCGAGTTAAACAGGTTCAAATCTCTGGTATTACACCTCTGATATTTTCAAGTGCGAATCATTATCAACATGATTACCACTTGCCTTACTGTAAAGGAAAACATCGTGAGGAAACCTGTATATTTGAGAGAATCTAGTAAGTTTTTGAAAGACATGTGAATCCTGCCAACCCGCACTTGGCTAGCGTGGTGCACTATAGCCTGATCGATCTCGTATTGGAGATAGACCAGTGCCTAGCAGTGAGACGTCAACAAGGGCTCAATACATTTATTAACCTGCGAATTTATTTTTATAAAACACATTTAGCTTAAGAAATAAACATAATATCATATAAAAGGATGAATATTTATGTCAACCGTAATATACGAGTAGGTGTTTGTTCCAATCAGGTCTGGATAATAGAAATAGCCTTGTACGCCAACGCCACAGTATTTCAATAACAAATAAGTGAAGTAACATAATACATGTTATATATCAACTTGTTTTTCTTATTTCGCACTTCTCAAAGTAATAAATAATGTGTAAATTAATAATATACATTTAACATTAATATGGGAAGAGAATATCTTGTATACCTTTTCATTAGAGGGAGTACAAGCTATAGTATAGACTGTATCAAAGATTACGTGAAAAATCACTGCGTAATCGATTTGATTTTTCCCGTGGCTTCACTCGTGTATTTATTATGTATAAACTATTACTGTAAATTTTTTGCTGATCCATAGTTTTATATTATAAATGTGAAAATAATCCTGTCTATTACCTTTTGAGGCTTAAATCGATGAACAGATTTGGATAAAAGGTAAGGAAATCCTGGGATCAGTCATAGGTTACTATTAACTCCACCATCGCGCGAGCGAAGCTACAGGCTAAAACTAATCTATACATATAATAAAATTGTAACTAAGTCGAATCTGTACATTAAATATTTTTTGGAAACTAATTGAAATAGACATTATTATCGATACAGAGTCCGATTCTATAGTTTTTAGAATTTTTGTCTCTCTTTCTGTCTGTTACCGCATCACGAGAAAACCACTGGACAGATTTTGATAAAATTTGGTACGATGATAGCTGGTTATCCGGATCAACATATAGAATACTTTTTACCGCGGGAAAATATCTCATTTCTGTAAAAAAATACAAAAACTGCAATCTAAGATTATACTAATATGTAAAACCTAAGAATTTGGTTTTTAGTCATCTGAACGCGGGCGGAGCCGCGAGCAATGCTAGTTTAATATAAATCTGAAGAGTTCATATGTCCAAGTTGAAAAAAACTTTTTGCATTTCATAGTCTATTTTTTAAGGAAAGTTACAGGCCATCTGGTTTGACAAAAATCTTAACGTTCACATTTAATGAATTACAGTAATTAGTATTAGAAATAATTACAGCTCATGTTGTATACTTGTTTCTATCTGTTCGTTCAGAAATCAATGAACGAATGGATTTTAATTATTATTTTTAAAGATTAACTAAAACAAAATACTTGAAATTTTACTCAATACCATATAAGGAAGATCGCGAAGCTTTATTATATAACATGATGATAATAGTCCATTCGTAGTTGAAATTTAAAATAATATCGGAATATCGGGGAAAGTTTATCTTCCGACTTCCAATGTTCTCCGAACGAAATACATACGAGTTCTGTCTATAAATCCATATTGATACCATGTAATATTTTGCTTAGAACTTCAGATTGAAGCTTTTACAAAGGAGATTTATTATATTTTGATGCAATATTTCATATTATAATACAACTGTAGTTTCTAAAATGACTAGAGAATAGTTACACAAAGCTTGCTTAAATTAGATGTCTTTAACGGATTCTGATATAATTTAGTAGGTAATTGGAATACTATTTGATAATAGTATTGCAGGCACCATTAAAGCTATAATAATCATGTTCTCCGTACCGATTCCGGCCACGGCGGCCAATCTCACTGAAACTAGTCGGATGCGCAGAAGATATTATAGTGCACAAATACGCGAAAGCTCAAGTGCACTCTCTACTTCTCTTCCTCTCAAAATCCGATCGAACAGGACACACGGGGGTTTAATACCGCCAATTTCCCAACTCTGGGCTGTTACTGAGATTTTCTTAATAGAAAGACTCAATTATTCTTAGCCCGACCCAAGACTCGAACTCAGGATCTTCAGATCAGTCATACATGCCAGCCACTAGACCACCGAAGCAGTTGCCATTTTTAAACCCTTGGTAATAAATCTGTTTTACATGCTATACTATAATACTTGTTTGCGGAATTATTGGCTTTTTAAATGACTTAACACCACTCAGGCGTGCTTATTTATAATTATTTAATGATCTTAATTCCCAAATATCATCCGGTTCAATATTTTTGAAAAATATTTATAAAAATAATTCTTTCTATCGGTAAAAAGCTTATCAAATATCTCTCTATTGGTTTCTGAGATTAGCTCGAATAAACAAATATTCAACTTTATAACATTGCACAGTGAAGTTTACATATTACGGAAATCCAGTTTTCATATTACTTATAATTTTAAATTTAGTATAACATATAAATATGTATGTATCTTTATAATAAGCAGTAGTAAACAGTAGGTGACCGTTACAGAGACTTCGGACGCGGAGTGTTCGTGTATTACCTACTTGGATTTGAAAATGTTGGAAATTATTGGTGACTGAGATCTAAGTCTACTGGCTTGCGTAGAATAATTTGCAGTGAGGGCAACATTGCTAGAAGGGTGATAGGGTAAAGGGATGTAGGGGAAGAATCTTTTAACTTATCTTCTCATACCCTATAATGATATATCTACAAATAAGCTGTATAATAAGATAATATAAGGTCCATGTACACTTTCTACAAATATTTATATACAAAATTCGTATCAGCACTTACGATTCTAAGGTCAGGTTTTTGTAAGTTTGATTGTTCATTATCTAAGTAATTTACTACAGAACTCTAAGCTTTTTAAAAAAAGTAATTTACTTGTAGGTATGTTTATATTTTATTAATATAGGAAAATAATAAAATAAAACTAAAATCGTCATAATCATTTTAAATGTTTTTTTTTCAGCCTCTTTTTAAAAAAATCGTGTCAAAATAGTGTAAATAATCCTTAGCAAAATGGCTAATCGTTAATCAAATTTGTGTCTCAAAGCTTCCAAAACAGAGAGATTTTAGTGCATTTCTGTCCGAATCAAAAGACACATACGTTATAGAGGGCATAACGTGTGACCACATTTCGGTTAAAAGGATATCACTTTACATATGACGATCAGATAATTATATATCACATTTATTTTGATAAAAAGTACAAAAATATTATAAATAAATTCGTTAACACACAGCACCAACTAGTTCCATGGTAAGCTACGAAACCTGTGTTTTGTATACTAGATAGCTTATACACTACACATATATAACTTTAAATAAATACATCTTATAAATATAAACACCCATGACTGGAGTACAGAGTATAAACATTCGTGTTAAGCACACAAATGGATACTCCCAGCGGGACTTGAACCCGCAACCGCTGGCACAGCAAGTAGGGTTACTACGAACTGAGCCAAACTATATTATATATGGTAAATTAAATATATAAAATGAAAATGAATCACTTTTAAGACTTACATGCAAAAAGTATGATAAATGTATAAAAAAAAATTGAATCTTTATACCTGTAAAATTATAACCGGTGTTTTAATTCCATTGAAAGAAAAGTAACATAATATTTTGTATAAGAGCACTCTTTATTACGAGTAGTTACCACTATCGATAGTTTTGCTACAGATAAATGGTGAAGGTCTTGTCAAAACAAATATTCACAAATAGTCTGAAAATTAAAATTTTTAAATATAGATATTATCCTACCTTTTATTTCAGTAATTTATTTAATATAGCTACTAAATTTCGCAGTAAATAGCAAAAATTCATCACTAGGAACACGTATCAGAACTAAATGTTACAAGCATCTAGACGAAAATTTACAACATTGAAGAAATTGAATTAACTTATTACTACATTTTAATAGATTTCTAATAGTCGTGTCGTACGTCCTAAAAATCTTTTACCCAAAAGCATAGAAATGGAAAGAGTGATAAATAAAAGCACTTGGGTAGCTAATTGGAAGCACGTATAAATCACGATGACCGAGACGAAAACAATTTACCACATTGGTTCACTTGGCTCGTGAGACGTTTCGAATTTGTAACAGAGAATTTAGCTGGCAATGCCTAATGATAAATTATCGTATAATCTTATAATCATGTTAGTTTCCAATTTCACAAGTAACTTCTTCATTTCTATTTCACCGTAACGCGTAGATTTTACGTTTTTGGTTAAAAGCCATACCGCATACGACAAATGTTTGTATTAAATAGTATTAGTCATATAAAAGTCTTATTATAATTTATATTATGCTTATTTGTAAGCTGTAGTAGCTTTTTAATTTTAATCCCTCAACGAAAGTGGACACGCCGGCGTTACAGTTGGGTAAGGGCCTCCCTTCAACACAAGCCACGCTGGCCAAGTGCGGATTGACGGTCGTCACATGTCTGCACTTACCTCTGAAACTTTTACCAAGATTTTAAAATCACGCAACGAACCTTAGGAGTTCAACAATTAATTAACAAGTGAAACATACTACGAAAATTGCTTCTTGGGTAAAATTTAGTAAGAAAACGAACAATATCTATATTTTCTATTATAGATGTAAAAGTTAATTTCGTAGGTTTTATTAGTATTTATAATGAATTTATTATCTACAAGCATAGAATTAGATCAAGGGATTATACATATACTCAATAAAGTTTAAGAACTTTAACGATAAATATTTGCCAAAAATAATAAAGTAGAATTCTTGTAATTTCATATCGAAAGTATTTGATAATCAACAGTTGTTTAATGTTTAAACAATAGCAAAGTACTGACAGACAGACGGTCTTTACCTCGTTAAAAATATGACGGACGATTTTTATTATTATATTATAGAAAAAGTATATATACATAAATGTAACTTAATATTTTAAAAAATCCTATATTTTTCATATATGTAATCGACTGAAACCGACTGATCAAAAGCAAATTTTCTTTTCAAGCATTTACATGTTTGATTCTTAGCTCCACCGGTATATGAACAGATGATTATTATTGCTATTGATATATAAGATTATTATGAGTTCAGTCGCTACAAAGTGATTATGTGAAGAAAAAACGCGAACCCCTCTACTATTTTTTATATAGCGTTTTGTATATAGCTTGGGTTCTTCCCTAGCTTGCTTTCCCACACTAACTTTCATCCCCATTTTTATCCCCTTAAGGGATGATTCCGGGATAAAAATATATAAATATTCGAATAAAAATATAAAAATATGTAATATATAGATTTCCGGGATAAATATATCTTAGGTTCTTCCCAGGGTATTAAACTATCGTCTTACCAAATTTCATCTAAATCGGTTAAGTACCCCCTACAATATCACAATATCACAAACTTTACCTCTTTATAATATTAGTATAGATATCAAAGAATTTTAAGGAAAGGACTCTTTTTATAATAATTTATACTGAATCACTAATTCTTTTATAGCTAATTTAAATTAAAAAAATTAAAGTAATCCAAAGTTTATTCAAGTTTATCCTAATTTTAAAGCCTGAGTCGATTTGAAACTCATTTGAAGTCACAAGTATTTAATATTGACATTAGAGAAGTTACGCAATATTAAGAGAAAGTTAAACGTTTGATATAAGTAATATTCTATTTTCATCTCACGAAATAAGCAATCAAATCTTAAAAAGAGACATAATAAATTAAGAATTGTATATATTATTTATGAAACCGTATATTTTAAAGCCATATAAAGTTAGTAAAGAATATTTACACCACCTAAAATATTTATAAAACCTTGTAGGTGTATACTGAATAAAACAATGTTTTTTAATTTTGACTTTGAATTTCTAATATTCATTTCCTCAATCTATTCTCCATCAAAATAGCAGGAAATTGGCACAAATAAGTGAAAAATATCAGCATTTTAACTAATGATTTACTTAGCGTCGCTCGACTATGTCCTAAATTGTAGTTGCTTATGTAGTACTCTAAGTCATCTGTCCAGCATTCTAGTGCAGAGTAACAAACATACAAACACATACACATAAAAACTTTCGCGTTCATATTTGTTGCTAGTTAAGTACCTAAAAAACGATGCTTCGACATGAATTTCGAAATTTCGACATACTTTCGTAAATATCATTTCTTAATAATGATACTAATGACTAAATATCATTTTAAATTAAAAAGAAGAACAGATAAATATAAGAAGTCTTTATTTTCCTTCGCTAAGTATGATTTTACAGTTTAAAAGGAGTAGTGAAAAATACAGTATTCTTAAATAGTCGTTGTAATATAGTTTGAACTTGATTAAACTTTACTTTAGTAAGTTTTTTAACAGCCGTTTATTCTTAGAATCTAAATAATAAAACAAAACCTACTTTAAGATTATCCTTTGGGAACGATCTATGCTTAAATAGAATATTAATTAGAAAATTTTTTTTGGCTATACTACTGATACTACTTTAATAATATTTTAATAATAGTACGTTCGCTGCCGCTGTGCCAGCGGTCGCGGGTTCGAATCCCGCTTGAGGGCATTCATTTGTGTGATAAGTACGAATGATTGTACTCCAGTCATGGGTGTTCATATTTATAATATTTAGTATTTAATGTCATATACATATGTGTAGTTTATGAACTATCTGGTATCTATAACACAAGCCACGTAGCTTACCATGAAACTAGATGGTGCTGTGTGTTACTAATACTAAATATAATCTATACTATATAATATTATAAAAAGGTAAAGTTTGTGAGCTTGTGACGTTGTAGGGGGTAATCTCTGGATCTACTGAATCGATTTAGATGAAATTTGGTAAGAGGATAGTTTGAGATCCTGGAAAGGATGAGTACTTTTTTTCGCGGAAATCATCCCTTAAAGGGGTGAAAATGGGGATGAAAGTTTGTATGGGGAATCAAGCTAGGGACGAATTCGAGCGAAGTGAGGGTGAGTCGCTAGTATATTAATAAACCTCGTACTCCTATCGACTATAATATAATAATGTAACATAAATTACTCAGGAATATTTTAAAACTTTTAATAACCACTTCAAGAAACATATCTAGTTTCAATATGAATTTAACTGTATGGAAAATACGTAAGCTTATTAGCGTAAGAGCTCAGTCGGTCTCTTAGAAAGTTTAGATTTTATTAAAGAACATATTATATGTAATGCGTTTTAAAATTCTAGTTTACTTCAAGGATTCTTCAATTACTTTTAAAATTGTATTTGTATGAGAGGAAAAATGGCTGAGAGATCATTTTTACAGAAAAATATTCTAACTTTTTACTATTTTAACGGTTAGTATGAATATAATATGCATGTATTATTCATATAAACCTTCCTCAAGAGGAAAGAAGAGGAGAGATTTAAGAATCACTCTATCTATTGCTGAAAATTGCATTAAAATCCGTTGCGTAGTTTAAAAGATCTAAGTACAAACAACGGGAGCGACTTTGTTTTATATGAGAATTGTGCATTCGTTAAAACTGTAATTGAAGCTCAATATAATTAATAAGCTTGTGATGAAAAGCTTATTGCTATACTAATACATAAAACTCAAGAGTTCGTTTAGGGGTTCCCCTAAACGAACCCTTCGTGTGTGAATTCGATTTGCACTTGACCGATTTATTATTATACCTATGGGATACTTTGAAATAAAACATATTTATTAATGAAAATTGTTTTACAGTTGGCAAAGTAAAAATAAGAATCAAGAAGATTCTAATACAGTTAGCAAACAAGTTATTCCAAAATAGTACCTTTACCGTACAAAGTTCTTTTTTAGTATGTCGACATCCTTAATGTTTACCAGTATTAATTATAAATTATATAAAATCTATACGACATAGACCTATATAGACTATATAGACTACGAGTAGTGTCCTTCATTTTTAAAAATTACTTTTATTTAAAAAATATAACAAAAGTGATTGTTTATTACCATGTCAAAGAATATGAAGATTGTTTCAAACTTCTAAATTGATCATAAAAATAAAGTAAAACGTCGTTTGAGATAGGCTATTAACTTTTTTGAAAGAAAACACCGGTTCAGACACTCGCTTAGTGGGAAGTGCAACAAGAAAAAAATATTTTTACCCATCCCGTAACACGGTTAATGACTGGCCTCTCTTTTGGGCTTAAGTTATAAGAGATTCTACTAGAAATTATATATTTTACAGTTATATATGATTGATAGTTGATTATTCGGCTATATTTGCGAAGTTTAGTCTAAAATCTAGTTTTCACTATTCATTTCTTAAAAGGCAAATTATAACTATAAATCACTAAAATCGCTGAACACATGGGGGTTGAATCGATAGGTATTAAAATCTTCGACTCCTCAGCTTTTATCCATCAGCCACGTTGCACTCTATATGTTTTTTTTTTTCAAAATATAATTAAGTATGTATTTAGACCATTTTTAACGTCCCATAGCTGGCTTCCAGTACGATAGGGATTCGGTCATAGTCCACTCCGCTGACCAAGTGCGGTTTGGCGAAATATATCTTTTGAAAATTTTCTAGGTTATGTGACCGTATCTATTATATTATAGGTGTTTTCCTTCACTGTAAATAATCGGTAATCATATTGGAAATAATTCGCTCATGAAAACATCAGAGGTGCAAGTTCCGGGATTCAAACCCGCTTCACTCTCTTTCCCAAATGAGCGCGCTACCACTGGGCTATCACTGCCTTAAATATAATAATAATTCAAATTAATTATTTATAAAAGGATATTGTAACTAATACAATTACTGAACACTAACTAAGGAACTACTAACTAACTGACTTACGTCACCAATTCAATACAATGCTAGCAATAAGTTTACTTGCGGGATCTAACTTTGAATATAGGAAATACATCTTAGGATATACTTGGGTTTATACAACTGAAAGCAGATCTCAATAATTTATCTAGCTTTGTTGTTTCTAACAAAGGTGCATATTTCTCGGAAGGTCTTAAATTAAAGTTTGTTTATTAAATAAAATCTTAATGGAATACCCCTATAAAGGCTTCCTGTGTAAGTTATTTGTGATATATAAAAAGAACACACGGATATATGTTTAGACTTGCTATTTAACCAAAAATAAGTAACATCCATACTAATATACAAATGCGAAAGTAACTCTGTCTGTCTGTTTGTCTGTCTGTCTGTCTGTTACCTTTTCACGCATAATCCGCTGAACCGTTTAGACGAAATTTAGTATGGAGATAGTTTGAGACCCTGGGAAGGATATAGGATAGTTTTTACCCCGGAGATCATCCCTTAAAGGGGTGAAAAGAGGGGTGGAATCTTATATGGGGAATCAATTATTTCTCAAGTAAGGGATATAAAAGTCATCATGCCTATGTATATATATATATACATAGATACACTATATAGTCTATGTATTCCATACTAACCGTCATAAAGTACCTACTGACATAATATGGATGTATGTTTATACCATAGTAGGCGCACGTGGGAAGTCTACAACCCAGTGTAAAATACCCCGATACAAATACCAAACAAGTTTTTTAGTTAACCAAAATTATGACTAAATGTACGTACCCCAACTACTCTTTACTAAATGATTGTATCTAGGTGATAGTCTGTTCCGCCAACTTTTAGATGTTTTACAAGTACATAGATTGCGTCATGGGGGCGTAATATGCAATCTTTCATCTCTGTCCCGCATATCAAATCTAGCGAAGATGCGAATAATTAGGTATGTTTAAAAATTTTAACATTCAAGTCATAGATCACTGCTACTCGTAAGTTAGGTAGCCGTCATTTAGTACTGAAAATTTATAGAATCTATGGTTATTCATGTAAAATTGATACAAATGATATCTAAGTCAAGACAGGCAAATTAAAATTTTATATTGGCCTTTAATAGTTCCTATTAACTATGGGTACATAATCAAACTACTTGAAGGAAAACACTGTAAGAACCAGATTACGTCATTAAACTCGTATTGACTGATTTCTAATCAAATAATGCATTACCTATATAACTGGGTCTTTAAGTATGATGGATTTTTCTTTTTATTTCACCCTTTCACTTTATTTTCTAATTAATATTATACATAAGTGTGAAAGTTTGTGTGTAAGTATATGTCACACAAACGGTAAAACTACATAGATAGACTATGACCTAAAATAACATAGGCTAATGTTAGATACGGCATGTACCCGAATCCGAGGGGAAGTCGCTAGTAAATTATATTTAAAGTTAAGAAAAGCAAATTCTTTTATCGCAATGTCTTTTAAATTAAACTGAATTCAGTGTATAACTTCCAGTTAACTTAAATAGACGCATTAAATGTTAGTTGCTTGCTGCATTGGGATTAACTTAACTGAAATAGTATCTACTAATCTATGCGTAATAATGTCAAATTAAAACATTTGATAAAATTATATAATATAACTAGCATTGTCCGCGGCTCCGCCCGCGTTCAAATGACCAAAAACCAAATTTTTAGGTTGTATATATTAGTATATGTACTGTATCAAAAAGGTGCAATAAAAATTGGATAAGACGAATAAGTACTGTATGTTTTTCTCCTCATTCTTTTTTTTAATAAAACGTTTTGGAAACAGTTATTTTTTTATATAGATAGCTAAATTCAAAGTGACTTCACATGATTTCCTTATTATATATGTATTTCTTGAAGTATGTGTATGTATGTATGGATATATGTATGTAATATGTATGTATGTATGTACGTATGTATGTATGTTTGTATATTTATATTATAATTTGATGTTTGTGGTTTGTACCTACACCGCACCTCATAATTATTTTTTATATTTTCTCACGCTAGAGGGTTTCTGGTAGAGATCTCTTAAAGAGATAAGTCATCCTCTGCACACATGGTATCTGTTTTCACTTTCATGTGTTTTTTTTTCTGGTACATAAATAAATAAATTCTATTCATATATGTTATATTCATCGTCAATGATAATTACGGTTAAATTTCGACACCTAGCCGAACACTAGTATCTAGTCTTTATATTTTAGTTTTTGTAAATGTTATTTTTTAGTCCTTTTTAAATGTTTGTACATATTTTTTCTGTAATTTTGCTGGTTGAGGGCGTTAATTACTGCAACACAGTTTCTTACCTCTGCAATTATCATCGTTTATATTTTTTAGCTATATATATACGTAGTGAAATTTCTATAAATTAAAAAAAAAACACCATTTGCGAAGTTACACACGAACATACACACAAAAAATGTAAACCAGAATTAAAAATTCGATGGCACTCCAGCAAATATTTTTATATCTAGAACTAAGATTATGGATTTCCTCGTAAAACCTAAGTTTAAATGCCTAATAAGCCCATTATACTATATATAGACGTACTTATTATTCACGTCATTACATAAAGACAATATGTGATATACGGTGCACTATTCACCGAGTATTGTTTGTTGAATTTATCTTTTCGTTTCAGTTTTCATTTTAATGAATGCTTTAACGATGCTCAATTATTGAGACGGTTACTGCCATTCATTATTATAAAATTTTAGTTAAAAATAAGATTTTTGTGAATACAGACGTAAATGATAACTTTTTATATATTTTTTTTGTTTATTTTTTAATACTGGCAATTGTTAATAGATACCATTAGTGTATAGAGTGAGTATAAATAGTAATATGGAGTGTATAGAAAATTATTATTTTCTGTAAAGGCGTCTACATATATTATGATGTTATATTTTTAAAAAAAATTGGCACGGGCCTCCTTTCAGTACGAGGGGGATCAGGCTATAGTCCACCACGCTGGCCAAGTGCGGGTTGGCGGACTTCACATCTTCGCAAACTTGCTAGGTTCTCTTAGACATGCAGGTTTTCTCATGATGTTTTCCTTCACCGTAAGGCAAGTGGTAATCATGTTAGAAATGATACGCACACGAAAATATCACAGTTGCGAGACCCGGAATTTGAACCCGCTTCACTCGGTTACCCAAGCGAACGCATTACCGCTGCGCTACCACAGCATTATCCAATATAACAGTTTCAAATTAGATTATTTGGGCTATATATTAGGCTTTAATATAATTTCAACATCAAATTATTTGATTTAATAAGTAAATGTAATATTATAACTTGTCATAGATTAAATTATTTAATAATGTTGTACATTAATTTATTTTAATATAAGTATATAAATAAAGGTGTCTATTGCATAAATAACCCGTCTTACATAAATTCATAAACATTTTTAAACAAAGCGTGCGTGTTCGTAGTTCTTCTTTTGAATGGCTTGACCGATTTTGATTTTTTTGTTATGGAGTCATTAGGATTATCTATAACTGGATCCTTTGATGCTGTTGTCGAGGTCCGGGATTCTTATTAAAATCTCGACCAAACAAATTTGTGGTGGCTCTAACTACTCTTTAGTAAATGATGATATCTCGGTGATTCTGTACCGCTGAACAGTTTTAGATGAAATTTTACAAGTGTATAGATTGCGACATGGGGACGTAATATGCAATCTTTCATCTCAGTCCCGCTTACCAGATCGACCGAAACTGCAAACATGAACTAGGATTATTTAATAAATTTAACATTCAAATCAAAAATAGAACTTTTTATAATACGAAAGTTTGGACGGACGGACAGATGAATAGATAATATTGCGTAAGCCACACGATAACTGGTTGGTTTCCAATCCTTTGGATATTGTATTTATATATTGCTGCTGTTATTTTGATCACTATGTATTATTATTAAAATACGACCCAATACGTAAGAAAATTGAAAAAATAAAATTACTTATTTAAATTGTTGTAGCATTTGTTATTATTACGCATAAATCGTGTGCAAAGTGTAATATGTATGTGTGTAAAATTATTCAAATTGCACAAAGTTAAGTTAAATTTACAATTTAAAACCGACCGTGGGAAATTAGTTTCACTGGTAATTTTCCGTGTAAACATATTGTTTCATGTAGTTTTATTATGTACGCATTAGTTTCGATATTTAGATGTTCATTTGAGATTTCTAAATTAAGTAGTGGTCGAAATTCGAACATAATAATTTTGATTATTTGGAGAAAACGTTTTATATGAATAGAATTTACCTACATAAAAAGAAATTTTAGTAATTTTTCATACTGTTAGATTTGTAATGTTATCTTTATTTTATTTTATAGGAGTCTCATCACGAACAAAAAAAAATTGTTCAAAAAAAATTCAATAGATGACGTTACGTGTATCAATTTGTTATTAAAGATGTGTTAAATTTACAAAAGATGAAAAAATCTGATTTCAAAAAGGAAAGAATATATTATTGTTTTAAAAAATATTCTAAGTGAAGGCAAAAGCAATAATACGCTCGTAAATCAAATATTTTGGGTAGTTTTACTGTTTATTGTAATATCAGCAATCAGATGATGGGTTTGTAGAGTTTGTTTACAGATGGCGCTTTTACTTTTTAAATATTGTTTGTCACGGTTGAAAATTGTTAAAATCACAGTTTTTTCTTTATTCGAATGCAAAATGAATATTTAACATTCGTTACTTTGCACATATTTATAAAATAAAACGGTCATACTATTCTACTACGAATCAGCCTAGATAATAGCCCGAATTAGCGCTGTCCAGTTTTTTGTATAGGATGAGGCATCTTTACTATAGTATAGTATTATTTGATCTGTGGAAATGTATAAATATAAATATTCAAAGAACAATTTTTGTTTTCTTCATATTATATAAGTCACTAGCGACTCACTCTCGCTTAGCTCGGGTCCGTCCCTAGCTTGCTTCCCAATACAAACTTTCATTCCCATTTTCACCCTCTTAAGGGATGATTTCCGGGATGAAAAGTATCCTATGTCATTCCCAGGATCTCAAACTATCTTCTTAAATTTCATCTAAATCAGTTCAGTAGAACCAGAGATTATCCACTACAACCTCACAAACTCACATAATATATAATATTAGTATAGATTATGCTAAAAATAAGTTGAATTTGAAGTTTAATTTTTCATATTTTTTAATAAAAGTCCTTAATTTTTTAACTAACATTACAATATAAATATAAAATTTAATATCTTGCGGTACGTTTGTATGCTGTAAGCAATGTTTACTGCTAGTATTCACAAGTCCATTTCTATAGTACGGTATTTACATTTATGTACAATATTGTCTTAGATGAGCACTGAGTTATGTTGATTTTTGACTAAGATCATTGCGTTAATATTTTACTTTATGTTGCACAGATGGTAATATGATTGCAATAATATACATACGAATATTATTAAGAGGCAGGTTGTTTGTTTGTTTGTTTGCTCGTTTGTTTGTTTGTTTGTTTGTTTGTTTGTTTGTTTGTTTATTTGTTCGTTCGTTCCGACCAGACTAAACCAGAATGACTTAAATTTGTTTATTTGCGCACTCATCTATTTATGTTTACAATAAAAAAGTTATGATTAATCTCTACATACATACATGAAATATTTCTATATTAAGGGTCATATTTGAGATATGTAAGTACATGTAAAATGCACAAGCTCGAAAACAAAACTAGAAGGCAGTTGTTAAATAATTAAGTCAATTATTTATTATCCCATAGCATTATTAATATGTTCTGATCATAAATAAATCACTCGTCCGAACACGTTTTGCCCATTTGTTTTATGCATATTATTGACTTAATTTTGAATAAATATGAAATTTATAAACTTTCATTGTTGCAACGATACAATGTCGTTGAATGGAATTAATAATTTATTGAAATGAAACGTGTAATCATTAAAATGTATTTTTTTAACCTTAAATTTTAGTATAGAAATTTCATTTTTATTTAAATTATTGCACTGCAAAAAGCAGCTTGAAGCTAATCCAAGCCCATAAAATATTTTATATAAAGAATTGTATGCAAAAACAAGGACTGTTAGCTAAAAATGCGATAAACTATTATGTTAAGTCAAAAATGTGATGAAAGAATTTGTGTCTTTTCAAGTTTACTTTACATATTTAGCATTAATCGTAATCTATGTACATCTATACTTAAAATATAATTCTGAGTCGAATTTGTACATTAAATATTTTTTGGAAAATCTTATTGAAATAGATATTATTATCGATACAGATGCTGGATATATAGTTTTCAGAGTTTTTTCTGTCTGTCTATCTGTCTGCCTGTCTGGGAACACGGGAAAAAGCGGAGCGAGAGTGAATCGCTAGTATTATAAATAAATGGGAAAATACAAAGCAGTCCAGTAACTTTTCTCTTTTGTTTGTCAACTGATTTTCCCCTTTTTTAGTAGTTATAAAAAATTTTTTTTCAGTGTATCCATATTTTTTTTGGTAACAGTCTTTTTTATAAACATAATATGTAAAATCTATTCATATTTATGTTTTCTTCATTTCGCCCACTGGGCGAACCTTAGTTTTGTATAAACACAGTTGAGATTGTTACCTTAGAAGTGATAAAATCTATCGAATAAACAATAATATAAGGGCAGCAAATAGTCTCTATGATCAACAATGAAGAGATAGAGTACTCTTATCTGTTGTTATGTTTTGATAGCGCTTCACTGCCAGTATTACACGCTCTAACCGCAGCTGTGCCTTGACGGTACTTTAGACTGCACGATATTTATAAAGAACTAACCTTCTGTCATCGGCTTTGCTTACGTGAACGGCGTTAATTTTCCTTTAAATTTTTAGGCAACGTCATCTATTGATAATTGTATAATACAAAAATATTTTAAAATAATACTAAAGTTTAATAATTATGTAAGGGTCTTCTTATGTATTAGTCTTACTGTGTTTTAAATAGCTAATTAAAAGTTATATATCATTTGTATACATTAAACATCACACTACTAAATATTTGTCTGAGTAAATAAAGAACGAGGAAGCTTCTACAACTTCGAGGAATGTTCTAAAATTTATAACATTAGAATTTCTTTAACAAGTTTAAATTTTAGGAATTTTGATTCTAAATTGTTAGCGAGATTTTTTTTATGACCAATCTAACTATAATCGTGTCAATATATTATCTTAAAAAATCTAATAAATATAAAATCTGGATATCATGAACTTTGCGTAAATGTATTTCTATAATTCTATTTAATAAAGAAATAGTTACAACCTAAAAATGCTACAATTTTCACTTTTTTTCTTTACAATTCTTTATATTTCATTTTTTTATGCCCATATCATACAATATTTATGTATCAATGTTGCCAGCAAAAACACCGATATTGACATTATAACAATAATACCTATCTATTGAAGTAATAATAATAATAAATCCTCCTTTATTTGCTTAATAAAAAATATCTCAATATAAACAATTTATTTAAAATATTTATGAAATACACTGAAATTGTAAAATTTTATTCATGAAATACATTTTTTAGTTATTTTATCTAGTTATGTTATAGTTATATAGGACTATTATTTCGTATGCTATATGTACATTTTACATACTTCTAAAGGCATAAGATATCGGATCGTACACTATAACTGTCATTTCCCTACAATACAAGCGCTATTCGAGTTAACTTCTAGTATAAAGGCGACACAGCACAATCGTGATTACAGAGCCGTGTTGCTTCGATTCTTATTGCTTTGTATATAACCCATGTTGAAAGGCAATGGATAAACATACGTATTACCTTAACGATATTTGTTATATATATACATAGGTACATAATATATTTAGTAGAGTTAAAAAGTTGTTATTTCAGACATTATAGTTAGTATAGGTTTAAAAATTCTGGCACCTATTGAAGGATTTAAGTCATTTAAAACATACACCATGTTATGGAACACATTTCAATAGTTTTATGTAACATTGTTACATATTACTGTCAATGTTATGGCTTATGCACGAACTTAATATATAGTGAGTATGCGGAAACTTGCAAATTTTATTTGCAGATAAATAATATATTATATATATGTTGGGACATACATACATATATATAATTTTAAATACGTACATATTAAAAATATAAATACCCATGACTGGAGTACAAACATTCGTGCTCATCAAACAAATGAATGCCCCCAGCGGGACTCAAACCCGCGACCGCTGGCACAGGAAGTAGGGTCACCACAAATTGAGCCAAACGTGTCGTGAAATGCATTACCCAACGTTAAAATAAGGACATACGTTATGAATAAATAAAAATACATAGTTATTGTGAGTTACCTAAAGAGATAGACACATGCTATCGCGGATTTTGTGTAGGCCTTTTTAAGACCTATAATTTTGTTTCGTAAGGTTAAGTCAGCGTAAGTCGTATAAAAACAGAATTTTTGACAAAATACCTTTATACCTAGTACAAAATTTTCATAACTATGGTTTTGGATTATGAATAATATATTCTGCACAAAATTACAGATTTTGCTCTGTTACGTTTTTATTATGCACTTACTATTATTCGCTGTATCCTGATAATATCCTATATTGTAAAGATAAAAAATATAATGCATTTTATTTACTTTGGGCCAAAGCACTCTAGGTCGGCCAGCGTGCAAAAAGTCGTCTTATTCTAAGAAAAACCCGCAACATTTAACTTTATAACTTTAAGTGGGCAAATTAGATTTTGCACACGCTCATATTAGTTACTAAAGTATAATTGCATCATTAAACTCTTACGACTGTTCGTGTCTGGTCTAATAATAATGTTTCTAATATTGCTTCCTTACTAGAAGGTCTTGTGTTCGATTCCTGAACGAGGTAAATATTCTATAGGTGATCTAGGATTAGCTAGAGTTTGAGTTTTTATATCATGATATGGCCCTTAGGAGCGGAACAGTACATGCTCGTAGGTACTAATATTATAAATGATTGATTTCGATAAAATTTGGTAATTACGTAAATTGCATCCTAGGATCGGACATAGGTTACTCTTGATCCCTGCCCCACTTATCAAGCAGACGAAGCCCTGGGCAAAAACTAGTTATACATAATTAAAGTTTTTTAGTTATACATAAGTACAGTTTTTTTTTACTAAGTATAATAATGTATTTGTTGCTTTACTTCGTTCATGCAGTTATAGCCTGTTTTTTTTATTATAGAATAAAAAAACGGTAAATTCCTATGTGCTACCAGAATGTTATAAAAACTACTGCAAAATTGATTTTTTTTCAATATTTTGGTAATTTGGTGTAAGTATAATAGTTGTTTATATAATAAAGTAATTTTGTTTTCCGATATTATTTCCAAACTACGACTTTTTTCTTTCCGCATGCTTGAGACAATCTAACGAGTAGAAGTAAAAGTGTGAAGTCTACCAAATAACACTTGGCTAGTATGGTAGACTAAAACCTGTTCTGCCTTGTATTGAACGGCAGCCTGAATTATAGTGGGTCGCTGGGAAGGACATAGGATAGTTTTTATCCCGGAAATCATTCCTTAAGGGGGTGAAAATGGGTATAAAAGTTTGTATTGGGAATTAACCAAGGGATTCGTTCCTAGTTTTATTCCCGAGCGAAGCGAGGGTGAGCCGCTAGTATAAGTATATACGAAATTCGATTAAAAGAATAATATGTAACCATTTAGGTACAAAAGAAAGTTATAGGAGGTCCTTTCTTGAGTATTTTGATTAAGTTTGTTAACTCCGCAATTACTTTGATACTGTGTTATGGATTTTCAATATCTTGTTATTTGATGTTGGGACTCAAATATTTCTCGAATTTTAGGACTTGGCTATAATATTAATTAATTTCATATTAACTCGCATAATGTTAAACGTAAATAAAATATATCGTATTAATAAATGTATCTATACATATAATAAAATTGTAACTAAGCCGAATCTGTACATTAAATATTTTTTGGAAAATCTTATTGAAATAGACATTAATTATTATCGATACAGAGGCCGAATCTATAGTTTTTAGAATTTTTTGTCTGTCTGTTACCGCATCACGAGAAAACCACTGGACAGATTTTGATGAAATTTGGTATGATGATAGCTGGTTATCCGGGTCAACATATAGGATACTCTTTACCGCGGGAAAATATCTCATTTCTGAGATAAAATACAAAAACTGCAATGTAAGAGTATACTTATATGTCAAACCTAAGAATTTGGTTTTTGGTCATCATTTTTCATCATTCAGTCATTTGAACGCGGGCGGAGCCGCGGGCAATGCAAGTTAAATTATATATAAAGGTAACTTCCTATCTTTCAGAGTTATCATTAAAGGAAAACCTATTAGAGTTCAAAAGCAAATGAACAAAATATAAAAGGAACAGTAATAAAAGATAAAAAACGCGTAATTTCGTACGACACAAGTTCTACTAAACTTTTCTCGTGGGACGAAACCTTCTTAGAAAAATGATAATATTTACATGGATGTGGTAGTCTTTATTAAATTAATTATTTGATTACATACTAGTTTCCGCTTTCGGCCCAACTCTTCTGGTATGTTGAAAGTAAATTCTTCTAATGGACTATTTTTTTTGACTATTTGATAAAGTCTGGTTACTAAATATCTAATAGGTATCAACATTCCATACAAAACTGTTGAGTGTATTTTTTATTTTATATATATTTATATATAAACAAAATAAAAAAATATACCTTTACAAATGATTTCATTTCTAAAAGTATATAGTAGGGGAGGAGGGGGCATAGTGGGGCCACGGGGCATAGCGGGGCGAGCCTTATGCAGCTCGAAACGAAAGCTGTGCAAACTATCAAATGGCTCGCTTTGATTGGTCGCTAGTCGGTGCGTGACCTCTATATGCGAGCCACGCTATTTCGGTATGCGTTTGTGTGTTGTAAACAAAAATATCAAAACCAGTGTTTTTCCTAAAAAAATTAGTGATATTGATCAGCAAACCTTTCTTAAACGTACTTGTGTACTGTGGTGTGTTATAGTTTATTATGAATCAGTACTCTTCCGCATTTCTTAATCAACAAGCACAAGGTCATTGAATCACGGTAAGATGCTGTCAGTTTGTGTTTAATTTTGAACGAGCCGGTGGGGCATAGTGGGGTAAGGCACCTGGGGCAAAGTGGGGCACCCCACTGTGCCCGTTTCTTATTATAGAAAAGTGCCTCACTTTGCCCCGTTTTAAAGACTTCTAAGTTGTAATATATTTTTTTTACGTTTTTAGCCAACATGGTCCGCACATACAAGAGAAAGACTGAACAGCATTCATGGTCTGTGGAAGCTATGAAACAAGCTGTACACAGTGTTGTGTCCGAAGTAATCGGCTACAGAAAAGCAGCAAATACATGCAAATATGCACAACGTTCCACAAACAACATTAGAACGTTATGTTTCTAAATATAGGGGCAATCCAGACGACAGCATCTTTCAAAAGAAATTGAGCCGTTTCCAAAGCGTGTTTTCTCCCTCTGCCAATTACATAAGACTGATGGAAGCACGGTTTCATGGACTGACTTCACGTGACCTGCGCAAACTTGCATTTGAAGTGGCTCAAAAAAATGGAATTCCTCATAAATTTAATTCAGGGAGTGCTTTGGCTGGTATAGATTGGTTAAAAGGATTCCTTAAAAGACATCCAAAAATATTAGCTACAGAAAACCCCAACCAACATCAGCAGCTAGAGCTATGGGTTTCAATAGAGTAGCCGTTGAAAGTTTTTTTCTAAAACTCTTAAACTCAAACTAAAACTCTTACACTTCTTCTTTGTTTTCTTTTTTTTTTAATATTTAAGTTTTATAAAAGATTAAAGAAACGTGTGAAGGTTTTTTGTGTGATCTCTGATTTCTTTAACTTACAAAAATAATAATAAAGAAGTTTTTGTTGTGATTTTCTTATGCTAAAGTGTTGTTGTTATTTTTATTTTTTTAAACTGTCGTTATGTTGCTAAGAAATAAAACTATTTCGTTTGGAAGTTGTGTTTCTTTCCTTATTATGACCACCCCACAATGCCCCATAGGAGACCCCACTTTACCCCTATACACGGGGCATAGCGGGTCAAATGCCTTTTTTCATTTAAGTATTTACATCTCGTAGATTACTTACGTTATCAACATAAATATATCCATAGGCATTCACAATGAATTAAGCTATGATTCTAAGTTAAAAATTTTAATTTAATCACATTAGTTTAGTTTTTAGGAATGTTTAAACGTTAAGTACCCTACTATGCCCCCCTCTCCCCTAATAGTGTTGCTTAGTAAATTGTCTTTTTAAATAATAGCAAACTAAATTAAAATTATTATCCTTAATTAATTTTAACTTTTAAATTACACATAGAAATATTATATGGCTTAAATAATTAATACTATATTTTATATTTTTCTTTTTGGTTATAAATATAATAATGGCAACACTAAATATAGAAATATAGATTACTAATTAATATTTTAAAATTGTAATACTCGTAATTATAATAATAACAGCAAAATTAAATAAATTATATTCCATATTCAATTATAAAACTTATTAAAATTATAAAAATGTTTAAAGTTAAAAAATATTGTAAGGTAATGGGTGAAATTTTCATTTTGTTAATTGTGGGTAGGCTGTCTGTAACAACTTGAGACATGTAACACCTCAGTCTCTCCCGTGACCATGAATGCTATAAAGCATTCGAAACGTCGGGAACCAAAAAATCAAATAAATCCACGAAAAAATCCGAAAAGATAGTTTTATTTAAAATGTATTTTATCTACATATTTATTTACATAAATCTTAGAAAAAAGCTTTTTTTTAATATATAAAAAATCTCTCCACTGTAAATTCACAACAAACAAACAAGTATTGCTCATTTGAACAAATCAGCACTAAGGCAACGAATTCCAACTAATTTTTATTAAGAAAATAAATAATTTTAATATGTAAATACCTGTATTTTTATTTATATTTCTTCGTACATCCACAACTCAAAGATTACTTGAGTTCGAGTCTCATAAGAAAGTTATCTCATTATACGGTAATCCCACGCTAGTGGTCACTATGTGCTGTTAATAAATAGGGATTATTGGACTCTTACGGCTGTCCCTTCGCAAAATGGGATATAAAATTAACTAAATAGGTTATATAAGGAGTAGTAACTCTATATTCTAATTATAGTTAAGATTTTCTCATTTCAAGAACTTTACTTCGGGTAGAGTTTACGAAATAGGCTAGCTTATTGGTCATATGCAATGCCACGTTTTACTCATATTTGGTCAGATTATCCTAGTTATTCACATACTTTGTGGTAAAGTAAGTTATGTATATAAAAATAGCATTTCATTTTAATTATTCACTTTCTAAGTTTCCAAGCTACGACTGAATAGGGCAGTGTTATAGTTTGTAACAGCTAATTTTCTCTAATTCTAATAATCGAGCTATTATAAATAGGAAAGTTATTTTTTATGTCATACATATTATATAGTTTGCTAAACCAATGTCAGATGTTAACCGTATACTTATCAATTCTATATTATATATTATATCAATTCTAATTTTTTGAATACATCATGCGACCTACCAAATGTTAGAATATACTAGCGGCTTGCCGTCGTTTCGCTCGGGTGCATCCCTAGGTGAGGAAGGGTGCAGGGAGCAGTGAGATGTAGGTACAATTTAATGGGTTTTAATTTATCTGCTCGCAACCTAATTTATTTTGGTAAAATAAAAGTAGCCTAAGTTTTTATCTTATATCTGCCAGTTAAAGTCTCATCAAAATCGGTCGAACCGTTTCGAAAATTAGCCAGAAGCCGATCAGACAGAGAGGCAGATCGACAACAAATTAGTTTTTTCTTAGAAAAAACTAATTTGTTTGTAAAAAACGATTATTTTGACATTACAAACAGAAACTTCAATTTTATTTATTTGTTTATGTATTTCAGTATTCTCAATTGTCCACTGCTGAGCCCGAACTAACTCTCAACTTCAAGTAATGTTAAGCATATTATATCGTGAGCTTTGTAAATGCGATTTGAGGGACTTGGCATGTCTATCGACAACCAATATGGTATTCTCAGACATGCAGGTCTCTTCACGATGTTTTTTTTAACCATATTAATATTTGTTACTCACTTTGAAAATCAGACTCTCATATGAATAATTTCAAAGACTAATTAGTCTCATGCCTTGAATACGCTTTACTCTTACAAGAATACAACTTTTAAATAACAGTTAATCACTTATCTATTAAAACTTGGTGACATATTACATCGATGTATATTAAAAATATAATAACGTGTACATTTTGTGGGCAGTAGTGATTTGTATTCAGTGGACTAACCAATATGGCGTCGTACATTGAGGAAGTTGGATCGTTCGGGCACAATAAAGAACTGCCGGCACAATAGCTTTCATGTTAATTGTATGGTCGTTTTTAGTAATAATGGAATAATATGTTATTTTTCATATCTATTTATAGCACTCAGATTGAGGAATAATATAATAGAGTATCATAGAACTAAACATAAAGCCAAACAATAATCTTACTAATATTATGTGAAAGTTTAGATATTTGGATAGATGTTTGTTACTCAATTACTCCAGAACGGCTGAACGGATCTGGATGAAATTTGGCACAGAGATAGATTATAGTCTGGCATAATACGTATTCTACTTTTTATTTAAAAATGTAGTTTTCCAGTGGGATACTTAGATATGTTTTTGTTGTTTTTCTAGAGGAACCGCTAGTGTCTTATAATAAATAGTATACAAATGACACTTTGTACGAGTGATAAGTAAGTTAATGTTAATAAATAAAACACCTAACCGATTTTATTATAATAAATAAAATAAAAATAAACTCTCTTTCGAGGGAAAGAGAACTAATGATTAAAATATGTATATAAAATCTCAAAAAAAAAAACAGACACTAAGAAGTAAAAAATAACTGAACGGCAGTTTTAAATGAAAACTCCTGTTCAGCTTTAGATACATAATCAGATATTTTCGAAGTCGATGCCAGCCGGAAATGCTTTAAAATATGAATATTTAATAGGTAAATAAGATAAGGTATGAACTTTAATTATTATAGTTAAAATATTTGCCTTGATTTGCATCAGCTGTTTACGTTTGTGTAGCACCTCCAAGTAAATTCCTCAAAAATAATTAAAATTCTAAGAAATCTATTGTTATCTGACACGCCGGCGTGTCCGCGGTCTTGGATAGAATAATCAATAAAGTGTAGCGTGAATAACTTTGAATTGAAATTATATATATCGAAACTTTTTGCAGTTTACTCAGTATATCTCACAAGGGAATTGCTTGATATATCCAGATTCATATATATATATTTTTAAATTTTAGATTTAGGAAGTTATATATATATATATATATATATATATATATATATATATATATATATATATTACTATTATAAAATTTAAAAAATGAAAAATGACGTCATTAAATTTCGCGTTAAAAAAATAGAAAAGGAAATTTTTAGTCTAGTTTTTCCAGAAGCTAAATCTATACCTACATATAATAAAATTCTAACTGAGTCAAATCTGGATATTAAATATTTTTTGGAAAATCTTATTGAAATATTCACTATTATCCATACAAAGGCCGATTTTAGAATTTTTGTCTATCTGTCTGTCTGGAAACGCATCACGAGAAAAGCACTGAACAGATTTTGATGAAAATCGGTATGATAATAGCTGGTTATCCATGGCAATATATAGGATACTTTTTACTGTGGGAAAATATCTCATCTCTGAAAAATCTATACTAACCTTTAAAACCTACTACCTAGGGACGAACCCGAGCGGAGTAATTTATAAGTGTTTATTGAAGTATATGAAGTTTATATTAAAAATACAACTTAATTATAGTTGTATTAATTCGCTAACTTCAATTAAATCTTACAACTGAACTAAGCAGTAATCCTATCCATCATATCCACTGCGATATTATTAGATTATTAGAACTGGAAACATATCCATATCCAATTTCTTTTATTATTAACTAGCTCACTTGTCTCCATCTTACGTTTATTTTAATAAGTGCAAATCGTTTAAGACAAACTCAACCATATTCCAAGGTACATAAAGTTCAAATTAATTTTATCGGTTGTCCAATGCAGCGTTTGGTAGCATTCAAATAGGGCTGGGATTTGTCGAATGTCGATAATCGAATTTCAATCACGTATGTTCATTATTTACGCTAAATTCGGTGAAGCGAAAGCTAAGGTACGCTTTGATCTTGAAACGGCATCTAAGTCTTGTTATGGAAATCGGTTATAGTGTAGGATATTCAATTATCAATATATATGTTAAAAAAAAAATGAAATTCGTCGGGGTAGCCTGATTCCCTAGAGGACGCGTCCCCAGGTGGCGGATAGGGGGATGCCCGATGGGGGTCAATCCTCCATAGGGTAGGAGGGAAATAAAATACCTCCCGCGGACCACAAGGCCGGAGATGGATTCTCCGTTATCAAACCCCACACGCAGGCTTCTTCGACATACTCGAAGTAGAGACTACGTGCGTGCTGGGTGCTCAGGATGGAGTACTCGGTAGGGATGGCGGCAGATGAGTTCCTAGAGGACCAACGGCGGCGCCCAAGCCCCGTAGTGGGTTACATCCTTGGCGTCAGGTGGCAACCGGCTGTAAAACAGAAGCCAACAACCATACTTATCATGAAAAGACAACACGTAAGGAACACGAGGAATACTAGGGCGTTCCCCTTAAGCGACGTCGGAGATGATGGAACTGCGAAATATGCTAGGGCGTCCCCCAAAAGCGACGGAAAAGCAAAACAGCAAGGCACCGTGACAATGTCCGAACTACGTATTGCTAGCTGGAACATTTGCACGATGACAGGACGCAGCGCTGAATTAAGTGCGATCTTAGAACGACGTCGCATCAACATCTGTTGTGTGCAAGAGACAAAATGGAAGGGTGCAAATTCACGACAAATCGGGAAGGGCTTTAAACTCATATACTACGGTACTGAAAATGGGAAAAATGGGGTCGGGATTATTCTAGATCAACATCTGAGCCAAAAGGTAATAGAAATAAATAGAGCGAGTGACCGCATCATATCTGTAAAACTAGCCTTGGAGAACCAAACCTGCCTCAATATTGTTTGTGTCTACGCGCCCCAGGTCGGCTGCCCTGAAACAGAGAAACAAGACTTCTGGGAAGAACTGTGTACAATGGGCATGTGGGCAGTGGCGTAGATAGGTTTGAGGGTCATCATGGGGGTTTTGGGTATGGAACACGAAACAAAGAAGGAACCACAATATTGGAATTTGCAGCGTCTCTAAATCTAGCAATAGTAAACACATTTTTTCAAAAGAAAGAGTAACACCTCATTACTTATAAAAGTGGGAAATCCAAAACACAAATCGACTATATAATGACAGATAGAAAGAATCTCAAACATATTAAAGATTGTAAAGTTATTCCAGGCGAACCTTTAACATCACAACATAGATTACTATTAGCAGCTTTAAAACTCAAACGACAAATTAAATATAAAATACCAAGAATAGATAGAATTAAATGGCAGGAACTTAATTCGGAACAGGGAAGCAATTTCAAGAATAAAGTCCTAGAGTACTTGAGTAACGACTTCTCATCAGACGACTCTCCTACAATAATCTGGTCTAAATTTCAGGATGCCTGTATTGCTCAAGCGAAATCTACACTGGGTATCTCCAAGGGTCCCCTGCATAACGAGAAAGATGCCAAATGGTGGAATAACAACACCAAAGCTACAGTGTCTGAAAAGAAACGCCTGTTCAAGAAATGGCAAGAGAGTGGCTCAGAGGAGGATAAGGTAGAGTACAAACAGGCTAAAAAGATTGCAAGAAGATCAGTTGCAATTGAGAAGGAACATGCAGACCTTGACCTTTATCGGCAACTAGAACTAGCTTCGGACACACAGATATATAAAATAGCGAAGCACAGGCATAATAGCACTAAGGACTTTAGGATTACAAAGTACATCAAAAACAGCAAAGGCATGCTGCTAACATCTGATAAAGATATTTGTAAAAGGTGGTACGAGTATTACCATACATTGCTCAATGAGGAGTTCCCCAGACAGGCTGAAATCGAAGAACCAAGAACACAAGGACCCGTAAATCAAATCACCATAACGGAAGTCGAAAAGGCTATTCTGAAAATGAAAAATCACAAAGCCTGCGGGCCTGATGACATTCCAGCTGAACTGTGGAAGTCCTTGAAGGTGGACGGGAAAATATGGCTAACTAATTTGTTTAATAACATCTTAACAGCTGAAAAAATGCCAGATGCTTGGAGAAAAAGCATACTTGTCCCCTTTTACAAAAATAAGGGAGACGTTAGAGAGTGCGGGAACTTCCGGGGGATAAAACTCACTTCACACACCCTTAAAATCTGGGAACGAGTGCTCAGTGAACGCCTAGCATCTTTAATCTCCCTAACGGAAAACCAGTTTGGTTTCACAGCGGGAAAGGGAACCATGGATGCAATCCATGCTGTAAGACTGGTAATGGAAAAAGCTAAAGAAAACGACCAAAACCTGTGGATGATTTTATAGACCTAGAAAAAGCTTTTGACAGAGTACCAAGGACTGTGATATGGCAGGCACTTAGGGCGCATAACATACCTGAACACTATATACGCCTCATTAAGGACATGTACAACAACGTCCAAGCCTGCGTCAGGAGCTCGGCAGGTCTATCTGACAGCTTTGACATAAAAGTTGGCGTTCATCAAGGCAGTGCACTGAGCCCTCTGCTATTTAATGTAGTCATGAACTATCTGACGGCAAAAATTCAAAAACCAACTCCGTGGAATCTGTTGTATGCGGACGACGTAGTTCTTATACCTGACAGTGTGCTGAAGCTACAGGAAGACTTAGAGAAATGGAGAGAGTCGCTGGAACAAAATGGCTTACGCATTAGCAGGACAAAAACCGAGTATATGTTCTGTAACTTCAACCCCAGCGCTTCACTTGACTCGGGCATCACACTGGATGGCACGGCCATCCCTAGAGTTAAAACATTCAAGTATCTAGGATCCGTTCTTTTCGAAGATGGTTCTATTGAAGCGGACATAACACAAAGAATGACATCGGGATGGACGAAGTGGCGCACTCTCACAGGGGTACTATGTGACGCTAAAATGCCAATAAAAACTAAAGGCAAGGTGTATAAAACGGCAGTACGACCAACACTACTGTACGGAAGCGAGGTTTGGGCAACCAAAAAGATTCATGAACAGAAGCTACACACCACCGAAATGCGTATGCTAAGATGGGCGGGAGGAGTAACACTTAAAGACAAAGTACGTAACGAATATATAAGAGGAAGTTTTAAAGTTGCACCCATAACCGACAAAATATTAGAATCAAGGCTCAGATGGTATGGACACGTAATGCGTAGGCCCAACGATTACGTGGTGAAAAAGTGCCTTTCCATTGCAACAAGAAAGAGGGGCAGGGGAAGACCCCAAGCTACTTGGATGACGACTGTCCAGAGGGACTAGAAATGCCTCGGCCTCACCGATGAGGACGCGAACACACGATCTACGTGGCGTCGCATGATAAGGAAAGCTGACCCCGCGTAACGGGATAAGGCGAGGACAAAGAAGAAGAAGATGTTAAAAAAATGAAAATGTATATTACATAAATGTTTTTGTCGTTTAATGTGTAATTTAAAAATGGATACCTATTAGTGGAGATATCTAACCTCTCAATTACATTACGGACATATAAAATACAATTTTATATGTTTTTGTGTGACTTGTACACATAAATACTAGGTTCCTTATAAAAGCCTTTTAGACCCATATAATACATAGCCTATGTGCATACAAAATGTTATCCAAATCCGACAAGTTGTTTCAGCTTTAAGAAATAACAAAATAAAAAAACTTTCGCATTTATAAAAATAGTCCATTATTATATATTATATTTGCATGTACATATATATAAATAAATATGTTGGAACATTATCACACAACACCACCTAATTCTATGGTAATAAGCTACGAGCTTGTGTTATGGATACCAGATAGTTGATACTCTACACATATTATATAACTACAAATACATACATATTATAAATGGACATGACTGGAATAGAAATATTTGGGTTAATTACATAAATTAATGCCCCAGCGGGATTCGAACCCGCGACCGCTGGCACAGCAAGTAAGTTCACTACAAACTGAGCCAAACGTGCCGTCAAATATATACTATGTAGGCAGCTATATCTGGAACTACTAAACTAATTCTAAAATTTCGTACATTATAGAAAAAAATGAGTGGGAAAGATAAATATACCACTTAAGGGGAGTCACATTGATGGAAGTAAGAGAAACATCAATTAATCTATACATATTATAAAATTGTAACTGAAGCGAGTCTGTACAGTAAATATTTTTTGAAAAATCTTATTGAAATAGACATTATTATCGATACAGAGGCCGAATCTGTAGTTTTTAGAATTTTTGCCTCTCTGTCTATCTGTTACCGCATCACGGAAAAACCACTGGAGGGATTTTGATGAAACTTGTCATGATGATACCTAGTTATCCGGGTCAACATATATAATGCTTTTTACTGCGGGAAAATATCTCATCTATGAGAAATCTATACTAAACGTTAAAACGTGACGCTGGTCGTTATATAAAAGCCTTAAAAGGTTTATATTTATATCTAAATGTAACATCACTATCTCATAAAGCAACGACTCATCACTACCTTCGTTTGCTATATCTACCGTCTTATTATCCCAGCTTAATAAGCGTTTCATTTGAGAAGTTCCGTCTTATTGGATGAACGGTAAAAATCTTAAATGGTATTCCTTTCCACCTTTGCTTTAAATACAAGTACCTATTTAAAGTAAACTTTGAAGTTAAAAAGCAAATTTTAATACGTTGGGACATTAACACCCAGCACCATCTAGTTCCATGGTAAGCTATAAGGCTTGTGTTATGGATACCATATAGTATATATAGTTGATACTGCACATATAAAACTTTAAATACGTACATTTTATAAATATTTTTACACCCACGACAAACTGACTACTAACATTCGTGATCATCACACAAATGTATGCCCCCAGCGGGACTCGAACCCGCAACCGCTGGTACAGCAAGTAGTGATACACACTGGGATAAACGTGTCGTCAAAATTATTCGAAGGAAAAAAGTAAAACTGCGTTAATAATTTCAAGGTTTTTTTTTATCAGATTTCCCAGAAAGTAGCATCGATGACTATCATTTCAAGCTCGATATTATAATTTATCATCTCAAGCCAGGAAATACTCAGTAATTAAAGTTTAAAGTTGCTTAAATATCTACTACATATCTACAATAATATAACATCTTGTATAACATATCTATTTGAAACCCACTGTTCTGTATTCAATGTTCGCGTGTTCATGTTAGTTTTTCGTCTTAAGCTGTTTGGAAGAAGCCGCTTTTGCCCTTCTTAAAGTCCGATTGCACGAGTCTCATCATAATACGAGAGGGATCAAGCCATAGCCCACCACGCTGGCCAAGTGCGGATTGGCGGACTTCACATATCTTGTTGTCGCGAACGTGCTAGGTTCTTTCAGACATGCAGGTTTCCTCACGATGTTTTCCTTCACCGTAAGACAAGTGGCAATCATATTGATAACGAAAATATGACCCGGCATTTGACCCCGGTTCACTTGGTTTTCCAAGCAAACGCGTTACCGCTGAGCTACCACTGCCTATCTTAAAACTAATAAATATTATTTAAAACTATTAATATTTGTTAAATAATAAATGTTATATTAGCCATATATTGAAATAAACTGACAAGTACTATGTAGTACATCTTCTTATTTCAATGATATATAATAATATATACAATAAACTGTTAAATATATAATAATATATACAATAAACTGTTGCCAGACTGAATTCATGCCGAAATCGTTCACTTTGAGCATTCAATAATTAATATTGTACTGTAATAATAAACTAGTACTAAAGGAGCTCTTTTGAAGTCTTAGTTACTAATTGGCCGGTTATATTTGAGTTCTGAGTATAACAATAAGTGCAACTCAAAACAGTGTCTTTGAAAGCCAATTTTAATTATTAGAGATAGTGATTTGTTCTTTTAGCTATCGATTTTTCATCTACAATAGATGGTTACAGTAGATTGGTTTACATGTAAAAATGCTTAAATAACTTTTTATATTTATAACTAAGTTTTACCCTCTCAAATTCAACTAGAGACTTCTATAGGCTCAGAATGGACATTTAAAGAAAAGAGCTGGCAAGAAAATGGCACTGTTACAAGCGCCATGGTCACGGGTAGGTATAGGTACTAGATATGAAGTATACGGGAACTCTCAAAAGTAATCGCTATATGGTAAATATCCCATTATACATCCTAATAATATTGTCAGTGGCCATGCAAGTTTAAGAAATAATAGCTATCTTAGTATCTATACTTAATATTGAAAAGTCATTATTATCGATACAGAGACCGAATCTATAGTTTTTAGAATTTTTGTCTGTCTGTCTGTGACCGCATTACAAGAAAACCACTGGACATATTTTGATATAATTTGGTATGTTGGTAGCTGGTTATCTGGGTCAACATATAGGATACTTTGTACTGTGGGAAAATATCTCATCTTTTAGAAGACTATACAAAACGTTAAAACGCAACTAGGGACGAACGTGAGTCGCTAATTTTTATAATAATAAATCATGAGGCAAAAACAAGATATCATCCTACAAGCTATGATAAAAATAGAAATCTAAATAAATATAATATAGGAGTGACATATTATAGTTAATGAATAATTATTAGATTTGTCTTATTGTATCTTATCTGATCCTCCATGTCACGTAGTTCATCATAAGTTTAACATAAGGATTGAAAAGCAAAGGAACAACCGAAGCATATGGAAATTTCGCCGGACTTCCTACACTTATACACAAAATCCTATTTGCCTTTAAAAAGCGCATGTTATCCGACCTAGTTAACATTTTTTATTTCATACCAACGTCTTATAAATTCCGAGCAACTTCATTATTTGCTAAGATAATAACGTTGCAGAATAACATTGTGAAAGAAATTACTGTAAATGTTAGTTACATTTTTTGTCACTAGATGGCGGAATTTATACAAGGAGTGTTTTTATTATAACTTTAATATTTTCCTTGAGTATTAAAACAGGAGCATTGTAAAATTATCTTGCTATGCTAATTTTAATATGAATTTTTATCATATAATAACTTTGCCTTGCTTTGTTGAATTTATATATCCATATCCGGTTATCCGGCTATCTGGTTGCAGATCTGACAGTCCTAGGTTTGAATTTTACGAGTAATTTTAATTTAAAGTCAATTTTGAAAGTTAAATGAAATGTATTGTTAGTGATAAAGCTTAAAAAAATTACTGAGAAGAGTCCGCTAGTAACTCAATAGATGTTTTATCAAAAATAATGTCCCTCTTCTGGGTATGGGACTCCCTTCAATACCAGAGGGATCAGGATCAGTCCGCGCTAGCCAAGTGCGGGCTGGTGGATTGCACATGTCTTTCGAAAACTTGCTAGGTCCTCACAGACATGCAGGTTTCCTCATTGTATTTTCCTACACCGTAAGACAAATGGTAACCATGTTGGAAATGATTCGCACATGAAAATATCATGCTAGACCCGGGATTTGAACCCGCTTCACTCGGTTTCCCAAGCGAGCACGTTACCACTGAGCTGCCACTACTCAAAAATAATATTCGTTTACAATACTAGAATATAATATATTTTACTAGATTTTACGCTCTTTTACTAATCTCACGCGTGTGTTATATATTAGAGCATCGTGATATGTCAAATTACATGGTACATTTGCGACTCTAATGCATCTAAATTCGTTATATCCCACCCCAATTTATGTTGCACTTTAAGTTTCTTAAATAGGATTACTTTTCCTCTTAAGAATTGAAAGAGGGTTGTAAGATTTAATATTGCACTCTAACATCTTTATAACATACATAAGCTCCTATCAAGGTTGGCTGTTTTTGTATCTTTTATTTATGTATTAATATTAAAATATTATAGATTTAGATACATTTTTTTGGAAAAATAAATATTAAATATATTTGGATATTAACACACAGCACCATCTAGTTCCATGGTAAGTTACGAGGCCTGTGTTATGGATAACAGATAGTTGATACACTACATATATATAACTTTAAATACATACATATGATAAATAAATTTTAACACCCATAACTGGAGTACAAACTTGCGTGCTCACACAAATGAATGTCCCCAGTGGGACTCGAACCCGCGACCACTGGCGCTTTTTCTGATATTATATATTTTAATCTTTATATATCAGTAATTAATGAATGTAATAATTTATAAATATTAATTTACCGAATGGTACACTTTGAAGCCATTAACAGGAGAATTGAATTGAATAATGTATGCCATTTTTATATACTCAATATAGATATTTATGTAATAAATATGATTTTTTTCTCTAACAAGCATCGAACCTGTGAGCTGCTTCGTGTAATGAATAACCGTTTACGTATCGTCGCTGCGTCTGTGGTTTTAATTAAGATTTTCCAAACACATTAAGCTCAGTGTCGATGTATGCATTTTACAAACAAAGTCACTATTAGCTAGATTAGAAAATTATATACCTCTGACCTCTATCATTTGAACGAAATAACATATTCTAAAATATAATTTTATTTTGATTATTCTCTTCAATGAAGATTAAAGAATAATTATTGAGTCTTACATTACATCTTACATATTTTGATCATCGATTTAATATGAGACAATTTTGATAACTTATAGCTCTAATACACTTTAATTTATTAACTTATAAGTCTAATAATAAAAAGTACCTGAAGCGACTGTGCTTCGCTTGGCGTTTTTTTGGAAAAGATATAAAATTGATTTTTTATACCTTATCTATATCTATATATATATATAAAAGAATTTTATATATATATATATATATATATATATATATATATATATATATATGATGTTCTCCTAGCCGATTCCGGCCACGGCGGCCAATCTCATTGAGATTAGCCAACTGCGCAGGAGATATTATAGTGCTCAAGTGTACGCGCAGACACAAGTGCACTCTCTATTCCTGTCACTCTCATACTCCGGTGGGACGACTGCTCGACACGACTAGTGAGAGTTAAGGCGCAGGACCGACGGCTTTACGTGCTCTCCGAGGCACGGGGGTGAAACACCGCCAACTTCCCAACTCCGGGCTGTTACTGAGACTTTCTATACAGAAAGACTCAATAACTAAACTTGGCCCGACCCGGGACTCGAACCCAGGACCTCCGGGTGTGCAGCCGTACATGCTAGCCACTACACCACCGAGGCAGTTAATATATATATATATATATATATATATATATATATATATATATATATATATATATATATATATATATATATATATATATATATATATATATATATATATATATATATATATAAAATATATATATATATAAAATTCTGCTTTCTTAAAAAAACAACATTCACTCACAAATTATTATTAAACAATTTTTATATAAGGGCCTATAACTGAACTACAACATAAAATGTACACTAAACAATATTTTGATTTATTTTCTTAATATTTACTTCTTCCCCCTGCCTATTTCCCAATCACTTGGGGTCGGCGCAGTACATCTTCTGTACTACTGAAAGGTACTTTCTTATTATTTGCATTCTGTTTAAATGAATTGAGTACCCAATAAAATGGATACTTTTGAAATAAGCCAAAAATAATATGCCTTTTTTAAAATTATCCATACTAATATTATTAATGTGAAAGTATTTCTATCTGTTGCCTTTTCATGCTTAAACCGCTGAACAGATTTCGATAAAATTTTGCAAGAAATACATAGATTGCCTCCTGGGATAGCATATATTCTTGAACTCCACGCTACTTATGCGCGAGCGGCCGCTGGTAAAAACTAGTATCAAATATAAAGGACTCCTCTACGTAAGTCGACTGCAATTATTCGATTTTATTTTTTTTTAAGATAAATACAGAAACGAGCTATCCTTTTTTTTGTTATTTGACGACACGTTTGGCTCAGTTTGTAGTCAGTATTGTGTGTACTTGCTGCGCCAGCGGTCGTGGGTTCGAGTCCCGCTGCGGGCATTCATTTGTGTGCAGAGCACGAATGTTTGTACTCTAGCCATGGGTGTTTATATTTATATTTATAATATGTAAGTATTTAAAGTTATATATGTGTATTATATCAACTACCTATTATCCATACACAAGCTGACCATGGAACTAGATGATGCTGTGAGTTAATGTCCCATCATATTTATTTATTTATATTTATGAGTAAACACGTCTTCAGGGAAATCGCAGTTTTCTAGCTGTACATATATTCTATGTTAACTACATGTTTAAGGGAAGTATACAGAGTGCTTCATGCTTTGTGTCTATTAAGTACATCGCAAGGAGATTCCAATTATTCAAGTGTGTATATAATATTATGTAATAAATCATTAATAAGGAATTTCTATGAAACCATATGTTTTGCATGAACATACCAAATTTTCTTTGATATGAAATATTAATATATAACTACGAATAAATTATTATTTATTCATAGATATATAATTTTATTGCATAAAGACACCTAAATTATATTTCTATGTTTCGTAAGACTTTACAAAGTCACAAATTCTTCATAATTTAAATGAAACTTTCTACAGAACTTAGAGATTTTGCAAATAATGACGTTATGTTTATTTGAACCTTATACTAGTAACTTCATCTGGATTTGCTTGGGTATATTCCTAAGTGCCTTTTGCGACCTGATTCACGACTTTTCTTTATATACATATGTACACATTCTTTATATATGTATGTACGTACAATATATGTACATATATATGTATGTACTCGTATTTATATTAACGAAAATGATCAGCGCCGTCTTTTGGCATATTTTATTACTTACATTAGTGTATAACCCCTCTCTCTCGTACTAAACTTATCAAAATCCGACCAGCCGTTCTAACATATATAACATATACACATATCCACATACAAATTTTCCTATTTGTCACTATACCAATGAATGATTACTTAATATAACGACAATTTACAAACTTTAGTTTATTATAAAGTAGTAATAAACAATTGCAATTACGCTTCCAAATTCGTTTAGTTTCAAATACAAAGTATGCACGAGTGGAATAGTTTGGACTGCGGCTACCCAATAAGTCTTGCTGCTGTCTTGTGGATGCTGTACTGAAACACCTTATACTCGTATATAAAACTTTTGATGCCACTCAGAGAAGATATCGTCTATACATATAATAAAATTGTAACTAAGCCAAATCTGGACATTAAATATTTTTTGGAAAATCTTATTGTAATAAACATTATTATCGATACAGAGGCCGAATCTACAGTTTTTAGAATTTTGTCTGTCTGTCTGTGACCGCATCACAGAAAAACCACTGGAGGGATTTTGAAGAAATTTGGTATGGTGACTTTTTACCGCGGGAAGATGTCTCATGTCTGAGAAAGAATACAAAAACTGCAATGTAAGAGTATACTAATATGTAAAACCTAAGAAATTGGTTTTTGGTCATCTGAACACGGCCGGAGCCGCGGGCAATGCTAGTTATATTATAAATACGGTAGATAGTGAGTAAGTGAATGAATGAGGCGATTGAAGAAGTTAGTGTATGTTTGTTGCTTTACATCGTAACGACTAAATAAAGAGTGAATGGAAATGTAATAGCTTATATTTTAAATCATGGATCAAATAATACACTTAAACCGTAAAAGTAAATAAAATAATCAAAACTAAAGTTTTAGAGCTTTTATAAATAGTATGTGAAGTGTCAACAAAAGTGTAGCTTCACTTATAGAAAGTATAAATATATAACTTCTCTCTAGATTAAATATACTAATATTTATGATATATTAAATTTAAATATCATTTCTACATTTTCATATTTTGCTATAATTTTTACATAACAAAAAATAAACAGAGGAGAAAAAGGTGCTGTAACGTTTTATTTTTGTATATATATATATATATATATATATATATAAACAAAAATAAATCAATATTAACTAGTTGATACAAGTACAAAACAAAAAGAATTAAACTCATTCGAGTTTTACCATGGACCAGCATTATCGAGATGTACAAAAATTCTGACAGCAGTTGTATGGAGGTTGTTATGTGGTTGGATATGGAAAATAATATACAAATAAAACAACTAGAATTAGTTTAAAACTTAACCTACAACATTTGATTAAACAGTTCTAAATAAAGCTAACATTGTATGTATGTATGTACTCAGCCCTTTTTAACGTCCCACTGCTGGGGGTGGGTCTCCCTTTAATATGAGGGGAATTAACTCATAGTCCACCACGCTGGCCAAGTGCGGGTTGGCGGACTACACACGTCTTTCGAAAACTTACTAAGTTCTCTCAGACATGCAGGTTTCCTCACGATGTTTTCCTTCACCGTAAGGCACGTAGTAATCATGTTGGAAATGATTGGCACATGAAAATATTAGAGATGCAAGACACGGGATTTGAACCCGTTTCACTCAGTTTCCCAAGTAAGCGTCTTACCACTGGGCTACCACTGTCTCTAAAAAGCTATCATTACATACATATATTAGCTGTCATAAGGTAAAGGTCAATCTACAAAAAGGCCTATTTTAGTAACGAAATTGTGTTAAGTAAAGTAGAATTGAAAGATGCCTTACACAGTATTATATTTTTGTAAGTGATACTTAACCCTCTTCACTTATTTGGAACAGACGTTTTAGTAGTCGGTAGATCTTCTAGCCTTGGACTACTTAGTGCTTACATGGCGTAGTTTATTTCGTTTTGTTTTACACTTTTTTTGAAATAAACGCTTAATATGAATATTTATTAATTGTTATATTTTATTGTAATTTTATAAACTTTAGTTAGAATTTAAGGTGTATATTTGATATTTTCAACCGACTTCAAAAAGGAGGAGGTTCTCAATTCGACTGTATGTTTTTTTTTTTTTTTTTATGTTTGTTACCTCAGAACTCCGTCATTTATTAACCGATTTGGACAATTTTTGTTTTGTTTGAAAGGGTGTACTTCCACATTAGTCCCATTTAAATTTCAAAAAAAAATACCACCCCTAAGGGTGGAAAAACAACGAATGATGAATTTAACCTACTTCTAATTGTCATATTGACTTGAAACTTTGCAAGTATTTCTATTTCTGTTGATAGTACAGTGGTTCAGTGTTGTTGACCTGATCTGATGGCAAGGCCAGAAGGTGGTTAGGTGGAACTCTTCAACGGCTAATAGTAGATACTTTGAGTTTGGGCTTCTTTTGTTTGATTTGACAAGCCTAACACGTTAGAATCCTTACTTTGCTACTACTGTCTACACTAAAAAGGGAAAAATAAAAACTTTTTAACAAAAAAATAAAAACCGACTTCAAACAAAAGCACTAAAAAGTAAAAAATAACTGATTGGTAGTTTTCATTTACTATACATACCTAATCAAATATTTTCGAAGTCGGTGTGCTTTGGCTAAGTAATTAAAGCCTACCTATTAAATACATACCTAATCAAATATTTTCGAAATCGGTGCCAGTCCATACAAAGCAAAAAAAGAAAGTATTAAGAAAGTATTAAATTCTCAGTAGTTAAAACCGAATTTTCGAGTATTTATAGTTAGTATCACATCAATAATATAGTCTAAACTGATTGAAGTGAAACTTAACGAGTCCAATAGGAAAGGCAAGATAATATTTCATTGGCTTAGCATATATGTAAAGTAAATATTTTAAAATTATTCTTTAATCCCTCCACGACCGCGGACACGCCGGCGTGTTAGTTAACAATAGATTTCTTAGAAATTTAATAATTTTTTTAGAAATTTACCTGGAGGTGTTAAGAATAAATATCTGAATTTGTATTACAAGTATACAACATGTAAAGCTTAAATTAATTTGTTCAAACATTCATCTATTTAATTGCGTTACATAATTTAACACACGAATAGTTTTTGGATAATTTCTCTACGTCGTTGAAGATCCGTTGAAGACGAGAGCAAATACTTTTAGCGTCTTCAACGGCAATTCGTCACATTGGTTACGTATTTTGTTTCCACTACTACGAAAAATTTCAAGTTCGATTACTACTGGTACTATCATTTATTTTTGAATAGTTTTATTTACTGACCAATCTCTTTCGTGTTTTCTCCATTCTACGTGAACTGGACAGATTTTGATGAAATTTTGATGAAACTGGACAGATTTTGATGAAACTGGACAGATTTTGATGAAATTCGGTATGATGATAGCTGGTTATCCGGGTCAACATATAGAAAACTTCTAACTGCGAGAAAATATCTCGTCTCTGAGAAATCTACACTAAACGTTAAAACGTATCGTATAGTAGTTATATAAATATTATGTAAAAAAGGTATTTTTTAAACAATACAAAATAAGTATATATATTTTTCAAACATTTATTGCCTATTTTTAAAATATATGAATCCTCACTATCTTAAGAAGCGATTAGGATTTTCGACTTAAGCCTAGGATTCAATAAAATTTATTACCAGGCTTATACATCTTCAAAACGGAGTGAGATGGTTCCGAGTGATGATAGTGATTTGCGGCACACATTATATGGGTTAAGCTGTTAGGTTATTTATTTCCTAACTAAATCTAATACATATAATATGTATGTATTTATAAATGTATGTATGTATAAATTTTGGGACATTGACACACAACATCATCTAGTTCCACGGTAAGCTACGAGGCCTGTGTTACGGATATCAGACAAAAGATACTCTACACGTAAATATCACACAAATGAATGCCCCCAGCTAGACTCGAACCCGCGACCGCTGGTATAGCAAGTACGGTCAACAAACTGAGCCAAACGTATCATCGTATGTATGTAAGTTTGTATATATTTATGTAATATGTATGCATGTAGCTTATATTTAGGTTACTAGTTGAAAAATAATTTATGAAAGAGTCTAAGGGCTTAATAAAATTTAATGTAAAATTTATAATTTGTTTAAGATTTTTCATCTGAGATTACACTAACTTCATTCTACTACATTCAACTAATATGTACTAATTTCATTCTTACATAAAACTGGGAATTTGAAAAATGCGAAATATTCATTTCGATGAAGTGATTGTATATATAATAATTTAAATTTCAATAATCTCATAATGTTTGAGTATAATAATTCTTCTTATATTTTTATTATTTTTCTCAATAACTTAAATACTTGATTGAAAAGTTATGCCAAACTGTATTATATTTTCAAAAATAACTAGTTTATACTCATGGCTTCGGTGACGTTAATGAAAAATAGCTTACTGCCTACTCAATACAGCTTTGTATTGATAAAAGTACATTTAGTTATTTATTTCTAGATAGTTATTATTTAGTTCTAGATAGTACCTCTGCATACAAATATATTAGGGAGTAAGATTGATTTAAGCAATACTCAAGATATAGGGAAAAATAAAGCAAAAAACAGTTAAAAAATTACACAGATATTTATTTACTCATACAAAAAATGTAAGGTTAAAATGTTTTATACAATGTTACCGAAAAATCTAAATAAAATACAAAAATTACAATGAAATGTCTTATTGCTAGTTATTACACTATAACGTAAATTATAAATGTATTAAAATAATAACACTAATATAAAATTAAGCTGTTCGAATATTTTTAAAGACTGTATGCATTCTTTTACTATATTATTTTAATTTACACCATCTTTCTAGCAGTGTCGACAAACAGTGTAATAATAATAATAATGCCCTCCTGATCGTTTTCGGCCATGGCGGCCAATTTCATTGAGACTAGCCAACTGCGTATGAGATATTATAGCCCACAAACACAAGTGCACTCTCTATTCCTGTCACTCTCATACTCCGGTGGGACGACTACTCGACACGATTAGTGAGAAATCAGGCGTAGGACCAACGGGTTTACGTGGTCTTCGAGGCACGTGGGTGAAATGTCGCAGACTTCCAAACTCTGGGATATTACTGAGAATTTTTTGACATAAACATTGAATACCTGAGTCGGGATTCGAACCCAGGACCTCCAGATCTACAGCCGGGCCACTAGACCACCGAAGCAGTAGAACACACAGAGACTATAGGTACTATAGAGAAAGTGACTATATATTTTGCTGTTGAGCATACAGCTGTTTTGAACTTTTACTTCATCGAGGTACTGTTGGGCTTCAGTAACACTACATTAGGATAAAGGTATTTAAAATAACTGTATATTAGTATGTTTACAATGAAGGTATTTCTTCAGCATTCGACCAATTGTGATGAAACTTTAATGTTTTAATGTCCATATACCCGGAATTGATTGATGAATTCAAAATACGATAGATGGCGCGCGAATTACATTAGATTGTTTGAGATTTAATCGTATGATTCCCTACACCCCATATGAAGCTAGGGCGGCTCCCTAATAGCCAATAAGTCTATGTTACTTATAAGAGGGATGGTATTTTAAAATTAATTGAATCCCCGACTATATTTGAATTTTTAAAATTTAATTTTTGCTATATACATTATATAATACCAATCATACGAATAAAATATTTTATTACCAGTTCAAATATTGAAAAAAATTACTTCAAATAATGAAAACAACACTAGACTAGTTGATATATACTATAATAATAAACACAAAATGCATATAAATGCTGTTATATAAATGCATCGTTACTTCGTAATATGATTAATAATCCTGAATAAGTTATAACTTTATCCATCTGTCATTCTGTTTGTCAAAGTAATCGTAGAAGCAGTCCTCAAAGGCAAAAGGACCTATAAAATATGAAATATGTAGACAGCTGACCTCAACAAATGAGAAGCCTCGAGATTTAATAGCCAGCATAAAATAATTATAATTTAATACTATGACACATGAACGAATTAACCACTGGACTAGACATATAAGCGGACGTACCTTTATCGGTATTCTCAGTAACCAGGAGATTTTAGGCTTGGTCGTTTGTTTTTTGCGTCAGTCTCAAGCACTTATTTGTCAACAAAACATCTCCCAAAAATGACTAAATGTTCTGTTAAATGATGTAAAAACTATAACGGCGGAAGCAGCAGTATTTCTTTTCACTTGTAAATACATTATTTTATTACATTTATTGTTATTTATCAAACAATTTAATTAAATGTAAAATAAAATGTCATATTATCCAACTATGTTAAATATAGTCGATATTTCTATGTATTGTTGACATCTGACAACCATCATAAAATCCCTGGATTATACCATTCAGAACAAATGACTAAACTGTCGAGTGAGTCCATTTGACATCGACTAGTGCTTGACAATGTCGAAATTTATATCGATATTTGACGAAATTACTAAACGAATTGTGTTATTTGTATTATTTGTATTATTTTTACAGTACAATAACATAAAATACTTTTACCACAGTATCCTACAATCTGATGACAATAAATTTATAAAAATATTTTCTAAATCAAATAAAAATATAAATGCAAAAATTATAATTAGTATGTGTACTTAATTTTTTATTTTATTTTCTTCCACATTTATATACTTTGGAATATTGTTCCATTGTAATAATAATAAAGATCATTTTATTTCAACACATAAATTACACAAAATCAAACAATAATGTTTTAGCACTAAACTTCTGGGTTGGCGATTTGTAATAAAACACTTTACCACTTGCACTAATTATTTTACTTTCACGATGCAACACTCACTTTAATTTGCAATGTCTTTTTCTTTTTCCTAATTTCACAAATGTTTATTAAGCACTGAGCAATATTAGGACAGTGTCACATTTTTATAACTACCCGAGACAATCAATTGCCAATTAAAATAGTTCAATAACAGAATCAACAAAATCACTTTATTTAATTAAATTAGCTTAATATTTTTTTTAATCTTTACAAAATAATATTTATTATATATTAATGGAATATATACCCGATATTCATTTGTTCATTAACATTATTATAGGCCAACAGAATGTTGCCATCAATGCCATCGTATTTATATAAATCAAATTAAAACATAATTATTATTTGACACATTATTATTGCCTCTTTAATTCATTTATTTATTTATTTATTTATTTGTTTGGTTTATCAAGTTGTACACAATACACGATTACATACATACACAATGATATTTTACAGTTTGCAACTTATAATGATAAACACCGCATGCATAATAACAGGAAAAGTGTTATTTTAATTTATTAAAATTAAAAGAAGAAGAATAAATTAAAAGATGTAAAATATGATGACTATGCTAACCAATGTCTAAAATGTCATTAATTGGTTCATCGATATATGTATTTTATCGATTACGTTCAAGCACTAGAAATATTGTATTATGTATCAGTGTGTCATAATAATGTAATAAAATCTTTGTGTGCGTTATGCGCTTGGTTGAACTAGTTTTCATACATTTGTTTTTATGTCAGGTCCAGTCTCTAATTCGTTCATGCTATGACATTTTAATTATCTCCATAATATGTAGACGTTCTTTGTTTCCTACATTCGTGATGAAAGCTTCATAATTACAATGTAACTAAAAATAATTAAATTATATTATAAATATTAAGTCATATAAAAGAATTATATCTAATTACGACTAGGTTTTAATATTTTACAACATTCATTGTGTGAATATTTTACATTTTACTTAAAAACTGTGCTCACTTAATGTTAAAACTTAATTAGCTTGAACACAATAAACGCAATTTAAGCTCAAATGGTTTAATTACAGTTATTCTTTCGAAGGTGAGAAAGTTACGACATTAGAAAGAAAGACATCTTTAAGATATATATATATATATATATATATATATATATATATACGAGTATATATGTCATATTTAATTAAATATCTTAAAGGATTTACGTGATAACAATATGCTATTTAATACAAGAAAAAAATACTTTCCATTTTATATTTTAGTATTTTTAACCCCCGACGCAAAAATAAGAGTGTTATAAGTTTGACGTCGATGTCTGTCTGTGTGTGTGTGTCTGTCTGTGGCATTGTAGCTCTGAAAGGCATGGACCGATTACGATGCGGTTTTTTTCATTTGAAAGCCAGTTTCCTTGCGGTAGTTTTAGCTATGTTTGGTTAATATCGGTCCAGCAGTGTAAGAGTATCAGCTCTTTTCCAAAATGATGTAAGGCATTTTGGCGTATGATTATTTGATTAAGTGCTTCACGCGTGCCAGTGCCAGTTTTTAAAATTTTTAATTTATAGATTATTGGAGTTATAGTACGTAATTTTTTGAAAATAAAACAATATATATTGAGCCTTTGGACATACAATAAGTATATAGGTACTTATTAAATATATATTTGTTACATTAGTTTAAGATTTTTTATGTAGCATTAGGAAATAAACTTCATTGTTTGCACAAATGTAATCAAGACATAACGTTTTATTTTCAACTCGTAAGTACGTTATGCAAACGTGGAGTAGCAATCTAGCTTTGTCAAACTTAAAATAAATTTTGAACATACATAAATTTTAAAATCCACCTTTAAAATTCAGCAAATTTTTGGACATATAATTTTGTTTCTATAAATAAAATATACTAAAAGTTTAAAGTAAATTGACCAAGACAATGCAACCTAAAACATAATTAAAGTTAGATAGTTAATTAATACGAATCATATTCTAAAAAATTATTTATCTCGCAACTTAGTGTTCTTATATCACAATACATCATTAAATTAAATTGCGTTTACATATTCAATATTTAAATTTAAAATAGTCTCTTTCTCCATTACAATAGTGACTAGATTGGTAAAATCTAACAACACCTAAGTGAAGAAAAACACGAAGCAACTACTCCATAATATAAGATGGTACACCAAAGCTGTTTTGTGCGCAGCATTCATCTCTTGAAATCTAAACGTCTTCATTTCATTTTGAATTGGAATAACTTGATCTATTATGTAAGGTATTTCAGTTGTCTTTCTTGTATCTACAGGACAAGGTAGTGTTTCTGGTGAAATTTTCAGTACATTTCTCTTAGCTGGTCTCTTAGAGTTTAAATCGCTTGCCATATCTTTTAATTCATCTATTTTTTTATTTGTTGAATTTGCTTTAAATGAGTCGATTGAGATTTTTTGAGAATTCTTATTTATATCTATACTTTCATCTGGCATTTTATTGTATGCGGAACTAACGATCGGTGGATCCATCTTGCAAGTGACACTTTCTAACGAATCTTTCGTATTTTGACTCTTGGTTTCATTTCTTAAAGTATGCATCCATTTCAATCTGCAGTCGCATACAAAGTTGTTTTCTGTTAGAAGAAAAAAATAATTTGTTAAAGTGATTTATAATTTAGAAAAAGTGGGAAGGAAGTACTGACACTTAAAAAATATTATTTTTATGACGATCGCTTCGCTTCGGCACATCAGTTTGATTTGCGCGCATGTCGCTTTATGTTATTTTTATTTTTTTCACGAAAAATCCTTTTATTCGAACCGAATACATATTTATTTATGTTTAATTTAAAGGTCTATTCTAAATATTGGTTAAAGAGTATTTGAAATCAGATGAGTAGTTTCGGAGATTCTTCTACATTCAAACTTATAAACTTACTATATTAGTGTAGAAATGTCCATAATTTAACTGTTGATAATAATTATATTTCATACTCGTATTTGTTACTTCAAAGACAAAAAGTAAATTTAATACAAAACTTAGTAAGTATATGTATGTATATCATTACGAATATCTTTTACAGGCAAGTTATATCTACGACTACTCAAGACTCCTAAATTATTAATATAATTTGGCTACTTATTTATTTTTATGCTATGCAATTTCTGTGTTAATTAAGTCAAATACCAAAATTGCATAATTAAAACGAAAATTAATTTGTATTAAAATCCAATACAAACTTGTAACAAATTTCATTAAACGTGATCGTTAACATTCCAACATTTTGCAACTCGCGTGCAAAACAGAGTCATTTACGTGTAAGCCGCGTGTCTCTATTAAAGAGCAGTGCAGCAGTGAATATTTCGCGCCAGAAAACTTTACTATAGACTAGCGCGATAATCGCAAAGATAGTTCTATACGACTTATAATACCCCGCGGTACAATAAGAGAACAAACTCTTAAGTATATTTGAGTTTCGAAAACGTCTATTTCTCCTCGTTAGACATTCAAAATGTTCTTTGAGTTTATCATAACGCTAACTGTGATGGTTAAATATTCATTATTTTATATATTTACTAGCGACTTACCCTCGTTTCACTCGGGTTTGTCCCTAGGATATTTCCCTATACAAACTTTCATCCCCGTTTTCATAAACTGATAAAATCTACCTAGGTCCTTTCCAGAATCTCAAACTATCTTCTTACCAAATTGCATCTAAATATATTCGGTAGTTTCGGAGCTTATTTTTTACAAACAAACAAAAAATCTTTCCTCATTATAATACCTATAAGTATAGATTATTATGCAAGAAATCCCTAATTCGCGATAAGGTCGCTTTTGTGCATATTGTTATGCTGTTTTTATCTTTATGTTATTACTGTGATGTTAAATAAAGTGTGTATAAATAAATAAATTATTACCTTCCAGTAACAAATTGCTGCCTAAAGGCTTCAAATTATCCAATATAGGTTTGATGTTGTCGAAAGTTAGGGCGTGTAGTTCATTTGATCTCAAGTCTAGCGAGCTCAGTCCCCTCACGCCTTCAAACAAACCGGAGGGAAGTGACGCCAGTTTATTATCATCGAGGGACAACTTTTGCAGTTGGGATAAACCATCAAATGCTCGCTCTGATATATATTTTAAATCGTTCTTCCCCAAAAGCAACTCTTGTAAGTTCCATAACTCAGCGAATGTAAATTCGGTTAGATTGTATATGCGATTTCTTCTAAGATCTAATCTCTTTAAATTCGCCAACCCGTCAAATGTGTGACGGTTTAAATGAAATATGTTATTCTTATTTAAATCTAGCTCCACCAGATTGAATGCATGTTGGAACGCTCCGTTGCTGATTGTAGAAATGTTATTTTTCGTAAATATCAGTTTTTGTAATTTTGGTACATCGAAAAAAGAATCCCTCCCAATTTCCAAAATCATGTTCTCTTCTAAATTTACAACTGTTAAGTTTGGTAGATGTGCGAATGCGTACTGCTGGAGAGTTTCGATTTGATTTTGTGATAGCGTCGCCTCTTTTAAGCTGGTTAGATTCGCGAAGGCATAAGATCTGACATCCACAATGTTGCCGTATTTAATATTTATAGATTTAAGTCTCTGTAAGTATTGAAGCGCTTTGGTCGGCACGTAGCCCAGCGCGCCATCGACGCGAACGTTAAAAGACAAAGTTTGTAAAGTTGGTTGTGACGCAAAACTTTGCCAAATGAGGTCGTCCCGAGGTATACCGCCGTTGAACACCCAACATTCAGCTTTTGTTGCATTTCTTGGTTCTCTTGTATTTTCACAGTAACAATGCACTTTTGAATCTCGATCAGTAATATCGCATATATTTTTTTGGAAACCACCAGATTTTTCTTTAGTACGCCTCTTACTGTTGTCTCGAGTTTGAACGGCGACTGACATCTCATTCACTAATGCAAATATAATCAATGTATACAATATTCTGACTATTCGACGCTCCATCTTTATTTATCTGAAACAAATAAAAACCACTTTTAAAATGCGAATGCTTTACGTTGACTTTGTATTTGATTTGTTTTAAAATACTCGTAAAAAAGGCAAGTGTAAAGTTCAACGACTGCACGATTTCAAAATACATTGTGTTATTTTAGGATGAAAAAATGTTAAATTAAAGCATTTCGGGCATATTTGTTATTGAATATCGCAATATTTGAAAAGTTGGACAGAATTCAATCATTTATAAAAACAATTATTATTTGACCCATTTACATTCTATACAAAAAATCTGGTAATGGAAATACAAATAATATAATTACGGCTTTATACTTTTCACGATGAATTAATTAATCATTAAAGAACTCCTCGAATCTGTAGTTACTTCGTGATTGTAAATAATTACTTTAATTGAGCTCATTAATACGACAATAAGAGTCGAAATCAAAGATATGGGTATATTATATGTATATTGTATAGAACAGTTTAAATCAGTTCAGATTTAACGTTTTAAATTCCATTTAGATAACATATCATGACATTGTATAAAGATTTATATTCACACTAAAGAAGCCCGTTAAAAAAATGTCATCGTCAAAAATAGTAGCGTGATTTTCTATTTTTGCTTACTATTCTTGATTTTACGTGTTTTTTCCATTCTACGCGACATTGGCAAAGTACATATATAATTGTGACCAACTGGCACTCCTGGCAAAAGAATTGAAAAGAATTCTAGATTTTGCCATACAGATCGTTTTCTTTATTCTAAGACTTTTTCGCGGTTTTATTTTAATTTTTGGTTCGAAATGTTTGGTTGGAAACGTCGCGAACCAAAAATCAAAATATATCCGCGAAAAAATCCGAAAAGGTTACGATATTATAAATTAATAATATTGGCTTATTTTTTTCTTTATTATTATAATAAAATCGGTCAGCCATTTTTATTTATTTACTTATCAAGGTAATGAATATTCTACTAATATTTGTATTTTGTTTTAAAACTATAAATAAACATGTTGGGACATTAACACACATAACCATCTAATTCCATGGTAAGCTACGAGGCTTGTGTTCTGTATACCAGATAGTTGTTACACTACTATTATATATTTAAACACCCATGACTGAAGTACAAACATTCGTGCTCATCACAAAAATGAATGCCCCCAGCGGGACTCGAACCGCGACCGCTGGCACAGCAAGTAGGGTCATTACAAACGAAGCCAAACGTGTCGTAGAATATAAATAAGAAGAATATAATATAAAATTATATATTATTTTAAAATAATCTTTGGCTTCATGTTTAGTTATATGACACTCTGTATATTATTCCTTAGCCTGAGGATCTATATTATACTTTTTAGTTCAACTAAGTATAATTTTAAATTACACAAGATAATAATATTAAATTTTGAAGTACTTCCAACTAAATTAATTAAGATGAAATATTTGGGACTTCGTGGCTTGCGTAGGAATTTAATTTTAATTACTCGAAACATTTTTTGATGACCGTCGTGGCGTAGTAGTCTTTGCGAGTGTTACAGGTTCGATTCTTGTATAGAACAAATATAATATTTACACAAATATTTTAAATTCTAGTTGGAATAGTAGACTATGTTTATAATAGCGAAAGTAGAAACGACAGCAATAAACATTACTATCTTATATTTGCTTCCTTCATATGTAATTTTCTTCTTGGAGGAGTACTAAAATATTTTATTTCATTTCCTTTATGTTTACATTCTACTCTTTATATAGTCTTACTAATAATTTAATGCAAAATTGTGTTTGTTAATTTGTCTTATTTTTACTTAGTATTGAAGGAATGAGCTATGATACAACTGGCTCATATTATTTTATAGTTAAAAAAATTAAAAACCTACACCGGCTTCAAATCCTTTTTGAAAGTATACTAAAAGAAAGTATACTAGAAGAAGTATATTACGATAAGTCAGTCAAAGTCAGTGGTCAAGGAGAGTTGCCAATAATTTAAAAATAAATATCAATAATAATTATATATGTAAGGTACTACATAAAATACGCATAGTTTATTTTAATTCAATGTTTATTTATGCCATTCAGATTAAATTTGGGACTATTGTGCAATATATTCTAGATTAAAAAATTATTTTTAAAAATAATAAAAAATAGGCATCTCACCCAGACATGTGGGTTAGTTGCCTAAATAGATGTCAGGCATAGATGCCCACGAGTAATTAGCGTATAATCAAATGTTACACTTAAGGCATTCCACTGAATCTTTACTGCAGTATTCATGAAATCACAATGAACACACTGTAATCAGTCACATTTCTTCTTAGTGGTGTTATAATACTTTCCACAAGGGTGAGGGCAATTTATATTTGTACTTTGCGTAGTGACGCAAATATCCTTTTTTTATGCATTTACACATACTACCACCTGTACGTCTATACGTACAGGTGGTTATGTGGGACTCATTGGCTAGAAAACCCAGTACTACCCCCTAAAACCCAACAGAATCTTAATGGAGAGTTGCAGGCTTGCCGAAGCAGACCATACATACAACCAAGGGTCGCTCCCACGAAGCCCTTCGCGGGCCAACGGTTTCAACAGTTAAATATTATATATATATATATATATATATATATATATATATATATATATATATGTATATATATATATGCATGTATTCAGTCCTTTTTAACGTTCCACTGCTGAGCACAGGTCTCCCTTCACAACGAGAAGGATCAGGCTATAGTCCACCATGCTGGTCAAGTGCCATATATTTTGAAAACATAGAAATGTAATTATATGACAACATATAAATTGAAAGTTAAAGTATACTCGTAGTTATAATGCCTTGATTTAGTCAGCGTTTGGTTTATTACTGATGTACGCAAACAGGATTAACAATCCAAATTTATTGCCAATAAATATTAAGTATTGATTTTGAAATAATCTATGTTGCGGCATAATATGTATCATATATTATGTAAATTTATGCATTTTGTATTGTACTGTAATACATACCAGTGTATTTCAATAGTATTACTATTAATTAGGTTCTGCTCGTGGCTTTGTAACTGAATAAATGCAAGTTATAAATAGTATATTCAGTTTATTGATTGTATAAAGTTTTTCTAAAATCTGTGCATCCGTTTTGGAAAACGTAACAAATAACACTAATTATATAAAAAATATGTTGGGACATTAACATACAACACTCTCTGGTTCCATGGTAAGCTACGAGGCTTGTGTTCTGTATACCAGATAGTTGTTACACTACAAATATAATATAATTTTAAATACATACATATTATATATTTAAACACCCATGACTGGAGTACAAACATTCGTGCTCATCCCACAAATGCATGTCTCCAGCGGAGCTCGAACCCGCGACCACCGCACTGGCATAGCAAGTAAGGTTACTACAAACTTAACCAAACTTGTCGTCTTATAATAAAAACTAGTGTTCCTCTAGTGGTGGTAATTCCGCTAAATCATTATTGAAAACTTGAGGAAATATATATGAATAGAATTTACCTATCTATATAACTAAAAACTGTTTCCATTTTTTTTATTGATAACACTAAAGCTTTTGTATAGCTCTATAGCTACTAAAAACAAGATATCGGTTGACAATATGTTATCTAAGGAAACTTTTACGGTACACATTTTCAGTTTTAAATTTATCAACATTTAGTATAGATTTCATTTACAAAGATTAGATACAAAGATGAGATATTTTCCCGCAGTAAAAAGTATACTATATGTTGACCCGGATAACCAGCTATCCTACCAAATTTCATGCGGTCACAGATAGACAGACAGGCAGACAAAAATTCTAAAAACTATAGATTCAGTCTCTGTATCGATAATAATGTCTATTTCAATAAGATTTCCCAAAAATATTTAATGTTTAGATTCGACTCAGAATTTTATTATATACTAGCAATGCCCGCGGCTCCGCCCGCGTTTAGGTGACCAAAAACCAAATACTTAGGTTTTACATATTAGTATACTCTTACATTGCAGTTTTTGTATTTTTTTCACAGAAATGAGACATTTTAACACGGTAAAAAGTATCTTATATGTTGACCCGGATAACCAGCTATCACCATACAAAATTTCATCAAAATCCCTCCAGTAGTTTTTCCGTGATGCGGTAAAAGACAGACACTAATATTCTAAAAACTATAGATTCAGCCTCTGTATCGATAATAATGACAATTTCAATAAGATTTTCCAAAAAATATTCATTGTACAGATTCGGCTTAGTTACAATTTTATTATATGTATAGATTTATATAGACTTCTACTTTAGCTTAGTAATCTAATACAAGATTATAACATGTTATTTACGAGGGACACACCGAATATTTACAATAAATTTATTTGTTGACTCAAATGTAATAGACTAACAATTCGCCAGTCATAATTCATATAAGCAACTTTCATAACTTTTCAAATTAAAACATACATAACCTTTGTTGATCGTCACATACATAGCAAATGTTATAGCACAAAGACGTCATATATAAAAGTTATTAGCTTCTGTAATATCCAGAGTGTAGGCTGAGATAAGCGTTGTGAAACATGCGTTTATAAATTTGAAATTCAAAGCGGGTCAGAATAAGGCGCGTCCACACTATCAGATCTCGCTTGCTGGATTAACAATGAACAAAATTTATGTGACAAATGTATGAATTTTTGTTTTAAATGTACGTTGTAAAATTTAGTTTTTGGCTGCCTTCGAAAAGGAGCACTCAGTTTGTGTATGTGGTTTAATGAGATATTACGAAAATTTCGAATTTACTGTCGCACGCAATTTTTGTCATAGCACCTGAAAGGATGGGATCACTGTCAAGTCCAAATTTCATCTTTGGAGAAGAAGTAATTAAACAACTTTTAAACTTATTTTAAATGACCTAAATTTAAAAGGTGCATCCTTTTTAGTTCGTATCATACTCGTATTCAGCCCTTTTTAACGTCCCACTGCTGGGCACGGGCCTCCCTTCAATACGAGGGGGTTCAGGCCATAGTCCACCACGCTGGTTAAGGCGACTTTCGAAAACTTACACTTTCGAAAACTTGCCTGATTCTCTCAGACATGCAGGTTTTTTCTCAATTTTTTTCTTCAACTTTCCTTTTTAGTTATTAATTATTATTAATTACCTTTGAAGTAAAATAGGTAAAATTATATATGGCCTAAGACTAGTAGAAATAGGTTTAATTAAATTAGATAAAAATGTTTTCTTCTATAAAGGTTTAAGTACCACATAATCCTATTTCATGTTGTAGATAACTTTAATGAGGGTCACATAAAATTTTCATTGTACTTGGGTCTTAATAATAAAGTGGATAAATGATAGGCGTAAAACAAACTAAAATAGTAAATTTTATAAACTAGTACGACCTAATGGATAAATATCAACATTTTTAACAAAAAAGTATGGCCACTACGATATAAAAATAAAAAAAATCGGTCGAGTGCGAGATGAATTCGCATAAGAAGGGTTCCGTAAATGTAATTTTTATTTTTATGACTTTTACTCATGTATGTAGTATATTAACTTCGATGATCGATGATTCAATGAATGTTAAAAAAATGTGTCTTGTATTTTTATTTTTATTTATTAGTTGTTGTAGTAACGAAAATCCTGTCAGAAAAGATAGTTTTATTTAAAACATCATTTAAATATTTTTAGTTCTGTTATAATTGACAAAGACATAATTGAAAGTATTCATAACATATGATCCGGAATATATGAGCTTCTGAAATTAATATTTAAATACCAATGGACTGTTTATATCTGAACGAAGCAAGACTCGTTTGTTTGTAATAAGTTAAATAAAATCCAAAGCGGAAGGTCAAATTATTTTATGTAACGGCATCCTGTCACACCGTACAGCAACATTTGCATACGTTTTACTCAATATATTTTACTAGATCGTTTTTATACGTAATTGTTCTAGCAAGATATTTTTAAAGTCTTCACATAGCTTAGCTATTTTGTATACAGCTTACGTTTTAACCTTATATTATGTTAGTTATATTTTCCTTTACTATATCGTTTATTTTTTTATTTTTAACTGAAAATTTTGACTCGTTTCATACAAATTTTAGATGAGCTTATTTCTATCATATAATATTTATACTGTATCTTTAACTATAATATTAATAAATATAACAAAACAATAGATATAACTGAATTCCAGTATTTCTTTAATATTTATTTATTTAATTTTAAATTCAGGATACTATGAAAGGTTTTACAAAGTGCATCCCTTTAAATAAATTGGGGATGATAGTTGATATGGAAGTCAGAAATATGTTTAATTTGATATATTTCTAATACACTTTTTAAACTAAAATCAGTTTAACTTATGTAAGTTTACTTTGAATATTACACGAACAATATTTAACTACTTACATAGGTATATAGCTTACATCTAAACCTAAAACAAAAATATAATTTTAAGTAAAACGTAGTTTTATTTAATTCGTTCAAGAATATTTAGCAGATCTGATAGTGCTTAGTAAAGAAGAAGAGTATTGTTGATTATCTTCAGTAAAGATAAATGTAAAATTTTAGGTATACTAATATTGCACCAATAGATACGTTTAAAAGGCAAACTGTCTCGTTTCTTGCCAGCTCTTCTCTGCAAATCTACATTCCAAGCGGTGGTATCTTCCTCACGGACTTACAATACTGACATTCTATACAAATCTATCTTATTGACTATTCAAAAGTTACAAAAGTCGAAAAGAATTATTATTTAATACATATAATATTATAATAATATATAATGTATCAAAAATATTTATTATATAATATATTATACAACTATAGATAAGCTTTTTTTGTACGTTTAAACGCGCAAATCTCTGGAATTCCAGTCATATTATCTATACAGGTAAAAGTGTCTCTTTGTAATATCAAAATAACAGCTTTTTACTAAATGCATATGAAATTATATACTGTACTTATAAGAAAGACACAATTTTTAAAATGTTTGTCTGACTGTCTTTCCGTCCGTCCGTCCGTCCGTCCGTCTGTATGTCTGTCTGTCTGTTTGTTCTGGCTAATCGCCAAAATGACTGTACTGATTTTAACGGGACTTTCACTGGCAGATAGCTGATGTTATAAGAATTAACTTAGGCTATTTCTATTTTTAAAAAAAGAATTAGAGTTTTGTTCAAAAAATTAAAATGTGAATAGAGACGCACCCGAGCGAAGCGAGGGTCAGTCGCTAGTTATAGCTATATTAGCATTTTATAGCCTATTCATTAAGTAAGGTTAGATATAGTATCTTATATCACCCTACGATCCTTTGGAGCGGAGGAATTACATAAACAAAGAGTCGTGAACAAACACCAGTTAATTCATATACGACTTCTGTGACTAATTTGTCGATATTTGCTAAGAAAAACCAAGAGAATGAACGTAAGTAATTAAAGTTCAGATTATGAAGTATTGTAAATTAATATTTTAGATTTTTAACATTGAGTATATATATTTAATCAACAAGAGTATCTTTATATCTCTATGTATCATGGCGGTTAGACTCCATGATACGAGTATATAGAGGAAATCAAGAAAAAGTTGTTCAATAACATATCAATGGACGATGTTAGATGTAAAATTATTCCTATATCGAATCTGATTTTATTGAGGTATTATGAAACAGTAATACGAGTTTGATTTCCGGCTAGAAAAAGTATTTTTTAACAATACAGTAGACGTATAAAGTGTTATCAAAAATCTTGTGTATTTTAAAGATGGCAATTTTTCACTATTATCAATAAAATAACATATATTTTTTAAATATAATCTCAACTTTAGTAAATCACATCTTACTGACAAATACAAACCATGTAATAACTAGTTTTTATTCAAAAGAATATATCAGTACCGAACATTTGCTATAATAAATCTTTCTATCTCGGGACCTTTGTGTCCTTTTATCAAGATTTAACGCCAAAAGCCAAAACGCAATGAGCTTGACATTTTTTGTCTCAACTTTTATATTCCCAGAGGACCGTTTAGAAGGGGATAGACTATATCTGATATTATTTAAGAAACGATTAAGGCTGGTAAGGGTTTGATTTATACACGTACTCGCTTTGGTGTGAGATACTTCTTTACAAAATGTTGACTTTTCGCTCGATTTTAAATAATATAACATAGGTATGTAATATGTTATTTATTTTGTTTGCTCTCACGAGCTTTTGAAAGCAATATGTTTGAAAATAAATGAAATTTTAAACCGCTATACTTATATAGATAGGTTGTCTATAAGCATAGAAATACACTGTATATATTATTTCAGAATAATCCAACTCCGTACAAATATATACTTTACAACTAAATTACATAAACATACGCATGTTTTTTATTGAAACGGCTGCAACGATTTGGATAAAATTTGGTATACTGATAGGTTACCTTAAATAACTGCAGATACGCTATTTTTATGTACTAGAGATGCACCAGAGTGAAACGAGAGCAAGTCTTTAGTAAAGCAGTTAAAATTAAAATTGATATTAAACTTAACTGAAAATTCGAGCTTTAAAATTATTTTACCTCATCAATTATTCATTTTTTAATTTCAACGATAAAATTACGTAGTATGTACAGATTATATGTATATGGCTGCATGCAATTCTATAAAATTGTAGCAGAGTAATACATGTACAAATGTAAATAGCATATGGCGTTAATCCCTTTGAGGGCTCACGGAAAATTGTGGGGACATACTCTTAATTTAATGTATATTAATGAAAACGTACATAATCCAAATGAGTGCTATAATAATAAATTTCGTCTGTATAAACAAGGTAGACGAATGCTCGCCACTAATTTTTCCACGGTTTTCCTGTTTTGCACGTGTAGCTGTAGATGTTGCTAGATTTTAGATAGTTTTAGACAGCTTTAAGATGTTTTTTTTTTTGAAATAAATACTTGTTTTATACTCTCTATACCTGATGTATTAAAATTTGTTCTTATATTAATGTACATAAAATATAAATTTATACTAATATAATATAAGTCCGTCTGTCCATTACCTTTTTACGGTGAAACGGCTGAATAAATTTTGATTAAAATTGCCATGCGAACGAAGCCATGTGCAAAATATAGTATCTGTGTATATGTGTTAACATGAAATATGTCAAATTATGTTATTAAAAGTCATTCAATATGGGTTAGAACTTTTGTAGTAGAGTTCGTCATTTAAAAGTATTAGAATATGTTTAAGCTACTGTACATTTTGTCAAAACTTAACTGACTAGGAAGTCTAATGGCTAGCTTGTACGGCTATAAATCCGAAGGTCTTGGGTTTGAGTCCTATATTGAGATTCTCCGTCAAAAATAAATCAATAACAGCCTGAAGTTGGGAAGTTGGTGGTGTTTTGGCCTCGTCGGCTCAGGGTCGGTCTTGCACCTGATCTCTTACTGGTCGGCCCGAAATCATCATCATATAAATGGGATGAATGGATCAATGAGAAAATAAATCTTACATAATATATTAAAAGTATAACTTATACTTATTTATATTATAAAATATACTAGCGACTCACTCTCGCTTCGCTCGGGTTCGTCCCAAACTTCATTCCCCATACAAACTTGCATTCCCATTTTCACCCCCTTAAGGGATGATTTCCGGGATAAAAAGTATCCTTTGTCCTTTCCAGGGGCTTAAACTATCTTCTTACCAAATTTCATCTAAATTGGTTCAGTAAATCCAGAGATTACCCCCTACAACGTCACAAACTCACAAACTTTATCTCTTTATAATATTAGTATAGATAATGTTATTGGTTTTATAAAATATCATATCATATAGGTATACATTGTACTATTTTTTAGCTTTGTGTCACAAGTGAAGCCTTTGCTACACGAGTCTGACTTGCTTTTGTCAATTTTATTTATAATTACCTCATACGGTAATCGAACCGTTAAATCAAAGATAAAGTTTTACCCCCGAGTCACTTCGATCGTCAAAATTTAAATACACCGAAATAATTGCTTTAAAAAGTACATTGAACCGCAAAACTTTCTATCGACCACATTTAGATTCTAAACGAGACCCGCGTGTAAATACGACGAGGTTTAATGAATTTTCTACAAAACGAGCCCTCTATTACCTAACTTTGCTGATAACTCAATCTGATAGATAATTTATAGGGATAGGGTTACCTGAATTTCAAAGGTTTTCAAATCAAGTGTGCCAAATTCAAGTTGGTACTAATGATAGTATAAAATTTTATTATATAGCTATAAAGTTATATTTTTGCAATGAATAATCTATCTATACATATAAGAAAATTGTCAGTCGAATCTGTACATCAAATATTTTTTGGAAAATCTTATTAAAATACTCATTATTATTGATGCAGAGGCCGAATCTATAGTTTTTAGAATTTTCGTCTGTCTGTCTGTGACCGCATCACGAAAAAACAACCAGACAGATTTTGATAAAAGGTATGATGATAGCTGGTTATCCGAGTTAACATATAGGACAGTTTTTCCTGCGGGAAAATATCTCATCTCTGAGAAATCTGTACTAAAATTATATATTAATTACGTTAAAACGTAAGTAGTGTAATAATTGAAGAATTTCATAGGTTCGTTTCTGGCAGAGAAAAATATATTTTAAATAACACAGCATTAGTGGTTAATTCCATATTTTGCAATCACTAAAAGAAAATAAAGAAATAAGAAATAGATTAATAATATTAAGTTATATAAGTCAAGTGGTCAAAATATTTTTTTTAAGTTCTTCCTTTAGCGACATCGATTGAATATTAATAAGGGGAATTTATCAAAAAAAAAACAACTTTTATTGGCATATTTAAATATGCTATATAATAAATTCAACAAGAAATGTACCTAGTTGCTATTTTCTCTGCGTACCGAAAAAAGTAAGGTATTGGTTGGCAATGTATAAATAATAAACTTAGGATGAGATCAATGTGGAATATTTTTAGCTAAGTTACGCTTGGGTTTGGGACGTATTTATTAGCCGATTTAACTTTTTTTTAGATTGTTTTTGTCAGTATGTTTAATTAAATATCACTCGAGAACTGATAAACGGATTTTAATGTAAGTTCGTTTGTTTGTTGTTTTGTGTATATAATTCTGAATTAATAATTACAGAAAATTCGAGTAGATTCATATACATACATCGCGCCCCATATAAAGCAAGGTCTTGTTTAGAAGTTGCAAGCTTTTGCAGGTCTGAGATTTTCTTTTGGATTTAATAATGTCATTGCTACAAAGTAGACTTTTATTCAATAGTTGATAAAATCGGGCTGAAAATGATGATAATAAAGTGAAATTTAATACGGAAGTAGTTTTCGAAATACATGTAAAATCATCCAATCCACATTTGGTAAATAATATTTTAAACCACTATACTCGTTTATACATGACTATACGCGATGTCTATAAGATTGCCAACAATTGGCATCGAACCCACACTCAATGCGATGGGATTATAATAGATTATACTTCTATTGTTGTGAGAAGTGAAAAATCTAAATTATTAATATATATTATAAACAAACTAGGATTATATATATATATATATATATATATATATATATATGTATATATATATATATATATAATAAAAGAAGTATTTATTTATTTTTAAAATAATATTAAAATGTATTCTGCAGTTCACACAAAGGATAACAACATTTAATCTAAGATGTACTCGTAGTTAAGCGGACTAACGGGCTAGAGTTATTCTAGCTATTTTTCGTTATATTCCGAATTCTGCAGGAAAATATTTACATTTTCATCTTTATATTATATTACATTCTTTATCGTATCGTTTTTTGGTTTTTAAAAAAAACTGTCCCTAAAGTTATGCAAAGAAAATTTATCTACGTAAGATATTTTATAGATACCTATTAGTGTGTACTCAAATAAATACAAAATAAATATTATGTTTTGACTTTAACACAGCACTATCTAGTTCCATGGTAAGCTACGAGGCCCATGTTATGGATACCAGATAGTTGATACACTACACATATATAACTTTAAATACATACATATTATAATATAAACACCCATGACTGGAGTATAAACATTCGTGCTCATCACGCAAATGAATGCCCCCAGCAAGACTCGAACCCGCGACCGCTGGCACAGCAAACTGAGCCAAGCGCGCACAAGTGCACATGTATGTTTGTATGTATATAAAATATGTACGTACATACATACAAATCTTTCACTTTAGTTTAAGGTGATAATTGGTCGTCCAATACAATCGAAGAAAACTTAGGCGTAGGACCTTTAGACTGCCAGTGAAGGTTTTAACCAGACCGGGACCACCAAGTAAGAACGAAAGTCATCTCATTAGAATCGAACATGACGTAATTATTATACTTACATACGTTGCAGCCGCAATATAATTCCCATAAGAGATATGTATACATACATAGAGAATAAACTATAAAACTTATGCATTGCTGCATTTTATTATATATATTATTATTATGTTTTAATTAGTTATTGTGATAAAAACATAAAAAAATGTGAAAAATATACTTTTTTAATTCTTTGTATACTTTAACATAATTTGCTTATAAAATTATGTACATATTTGAAAATGATTTCGACCACAGCGGTCAATCTCAATGAAAGTGTCCAACTGCGTAGGAGATATAATAGTTCACAAGTGTTTCTGCAGACACAACGTGCACTCTCTACACGAGTGTATTTCTTTCACTTATTGAAATTCCGATGGGAAGATAATTCCAAACGATCAGTTAGAGATTTGAAATCTGTTGAGTGAATTTAAATTTGAAAATATATTGAAATCTATAGAAAGCCATGCCTTTAAAATAATAGATGGGAAATTATTAATATTTTTTTAAAACACAAAATTATTTTAACCTACCAGTAATCGAACCCACTTCTACGATCTCAGTAAAAGTAGGTACACACTTGTTATAAAAACACCAATTATTTTTATTATTACTATGTACGGAACACAGACTGTTCTAAGACGCAATTATATAATATTTACTTCGTCTTTAACATGAACTGGCAAGAAATGAGGGCCATTTGAGAGAGCGTAACAAGTGTAATCCGATTTCTAAACATGATGTATTTGAAACATTTTTATATTTATATTAATTTGCTTTTTGATATATTTAAAGAGGAACATAATGCTTGTAAATTGCCTCACGATGAAGAAAAACATTGTGGCGGTTTTGTGAATTTCTCATGGATACTTTCAAATACAATTTGCTTGAAGTATCGACATAATTAGTATCATACTAGCGACTCGTCTTCGCTTCGCTCGGGTTCGTCTCTAGGTACGTTTTAACGGTTGGTATTGAATAAATATGATGATGATGATGTTCTCCTAATCGATTCCGGCCACGGCGGCCAATCATATTGAGACTAGCCAACTGCGCAGGAGATATTATAGTGCACAAGTGTACGCGCAGACACAAGTGCACTCTCTATTTCTGTCACTCTCTTACTCTGGTGGGACGACCACTCGACACGACCAGTGAGAGTTAAGGCGCCTATTGAATAAGTAGATTATATATTAATAGCCATTCTTAATAAACTATCTATCTAGTAACTAATAAAAGCTATCTAATGCTAATAGAATTTTTCAAATCGAATTAACTGATTGAATTTGAATTAATCCGCACCCGCAAACCGCACCCTTTAATCTTTTATACAATTCATTTAAATTTTACTCCTTATTGTCCTATTAAACATTTTTTTTAAATTGAACCCTTATACGCATCGCCGTCTGTATTAGCTCTATAATACCTTTGAGATATCTAAAACCCTAGGCCTTACCCCCTGACGTAGCCTTACCTCCCATGACCGTAATAGCTTTAAACATTCGAAACATCGGGAACCGAAAACGAAAATGAAACCGTGAAAAAAATTGAAAAAGATAGTCTTATTCAAAATATTAAACTTTTAAAACTACATATCATTGAGGTTTCAGTTAAAAATCCCTCTTTGTTGACGCTCTTAAGTACAGAGTAGCTTAGTTATAACTTGCATATTGCACAAGTTTACTACAAAGAATAAAAAATATTAAAAGCGTTAAATGAAGTGTCGATAACACTTGACATACAGTGTTTTTACTTTTTGTACTAACTTTGTCACCCCTTAACACTTTGAAGAACACTTTAAAACTTGCTGGTTTAATTTGTGACTTGTTTATACCTGCGGCTTTACGTGCGATTATATTGTTACATTACATATTAAAAGATGCCACTTTTTGCGCCTCATGTTTGTTTTTAAATTAGTTAAAAATTATATAGAATATCTGTCACTACTATCGCTAGTAAATATACAAACACCAAGATATGCAGCAAAAGCTATTAACTACAAACCACTACATATCCCACAACGAAAAAATTGATACGGTTCTAACTCCACTCTTACGAAGCTTTAAATTCATATAAATTTTATATTTCAAAATTGTATATAATTTCATATTTCAGCAATGTGATATAGATATTTTTTATGACAGTTTAAATTTATTTAAAAAGAAACTGTATTTCAATATTTGGATCAGATTTTTTTGTTTGTTATACAACCTAAATGGCTCCTTATATACTCGTTACCACATAAAATTTAAATGAAATACTTGTATATAAACCTTTAAATGAAATTTATATAAAAATAGCGAAATATTACTATGTTAAATTCATATTTTATGTAAATTTAGTTAGTGAGCCTTTATAATAAATAAATAAAACAAAACTTTTCGATGAAACTTGTAGAAACGAATCAAATAGCCAAAGCTCGAAATAGTTCCAGGTTTCCTATCAGAGTTCCACTCTCTACTTGATGCCATGATTTTATGAAATTGTTGTATTGCTATCCGAATTACACCTTTTTAACACACCGTCAAATTAATATTTATATAAGATTTGCTTATAATTTGTTTTAAGCTATACTAATAAATGTCTAAATGAATTAGAAAATCTAACAAAAATAACAAAATGAAGTCATCTAAAATATTAACCTAAAATATTATCTGAACTAATATGAATCACCATATTTTTATCAAGTGTTCATCTAAATTGACCTTTCTTACATGACACTTCAATTAAGGCACCAGACAGAAATAAGGACAGATAATTACATGTAAGTAATATATTTCTTAGGCTATTTCTAAGCTTAAACGTATTGTAACTACATATATAGTTCACTAATTTCTGTCTGCGATTAAATTAAGAGAAAAAACCCACACAAGAAAATGTCAAAGTTGCAAGACCCGGGATTTGAACCCGGTTCACTTGGCTATATCGACGTTACCACTGGGCTACCACTATTACTGCCTTTTTAATGGGATTGTCAAATAAATGTTTATGTGAATTAAATTGATTAGTATTAAGAATATACATATATATGTATATTGTATATTATACATCATTCTATTACGTTATAATGAGATTACATCACATTTGACAAATATTTTTTCTTTATGTACTTAATAAAAATACATGGGCTTTTTTAACTCCCGACACAAAAATAGGGGTGTCATAAGTTTAATATGTGTATCTGTATGTTTGCCTGTGGCATCGTAGCACCCAAACGGCTGAATCGATTTTAATTTAGTTTTTTTTTGTTTGAAAGGTAATTTAATCGTGAGTGTTCAAAGCTATAAATCAAGAAAATCCCTTTGTTTGTTATGAGCTTTTTCTTATACAGCAAAAGAATATGAACAACTTCCACTGTTCTAATCCATTCGAAACTTAGCATCCAGTTACTTCAATGACATTATGACAATGGTATGGTAACCTTGGCTTGATGCTGCAGCGTGACCTAGAATCTGCAAGATATTCACCTTCTCACCAAAATACTGCAGATATATCGTGTTTAGGCTCATTGAAATGGCATCAATAAATAGATTATTATGTTGGAAGTTTTTTAAAATATAATTTAATTTCTTATAGAAATATAAAATTCCACCAGATTTATTTAATTTTTAAAAGACTAAAGTTTCTCTTCATAATAGGAAAATTATATCGTAGAGCAAGGATGGATTTCCGGATATTGGCTTACTTAGCTAAATTGTATCAGATATTGTATATGAAATAGAATGAACCAATCTTCGTATTTGATAACAAGGTCAAATACGGCGTGGAATTATACTGAGTGAAGCAATTTTAGATTCTTGTTGTTCAATATTTTACACAATTATATTACTTTTTACCTTATTTTCTTTACTTTTTTACATCCTAGGTAATATAACAAACTAGCAACTCACTGTCGCTCGAAAAATAGATACAAACCTATTCCACGGGAACTGTACATTTTTCCGAGATAAAAAGTAAGCTATTTACTATTTCAGACTATGATCTATCTCTGTACCAAATTTTATCCAGATCCGTTCAGCTGTTCTGGCTTGATTGAGTAACAAACATCCAAACACCCATCTAAGCTTTCATATTTATAATATTAGTAAGATTATCCGTGTTTAGCTTTTGTTATCATTTTATTTTATATGTATTTAATTTTTTTTTTTTTAAAACGATCATTTATATATAAATAGGCAAATACAGAACAGTTCAGTATCTTATTCTCTTATGTTTGTAAACCGTTTTTTTGTTTAGTAGCTATTGACGAGCTTTTGTGCTATTAATTAAAAATTTTGGATTTTTATATGAATAGGTAAATTCCATTCATACGCACAGGTTTTTCTCATATTTTCAATATTGAATCGATTCAATTCGACCACTGGGTGAAGACTTGTTTTTAGACAGTTTTTAGTTTCTTTTTTCAGGTAAAGAGATATCAGTGAAATTTGGCAAAAGTAGGTTATATTTTGGTCAAAAAGTTACTAAGTCAGGATTATAAAATAATATTATTCTTACTTCACTAAAAAATCTAACTTAAGTTGGACCCAGTTATGCAAAAAACAGCCATATGCGTAAAAGTACCAATAGAGTTATAAGCATTTTTCTGTCGATAGTTGCACTTGGGTTATGTTTGTTTTTCTGGTTATTTTAAAATTGAACAATATTTATATAAGTATTGTTTATTTTTCATAATTATTTTATTTTTTATAATAAAATGCTTATAACTCAGTTGATACTGTGCGTAAAGCACATGGCTGTTTTTTGCATAACTGGGTCCAGTTAAGGTACCTACGTAAGTGAATTGGTTTCTTTTCATGTCATGTCATGATTTTCATATTGTAGTGATTCATAACTACGCTTTCATTTATTATTTATTTATTTATTTATTTATTTATGTACCAGAAAAAAAAACATAACAGTGAAAATAGATACCATGTGTGCAAATGATGACTTATCTTTTTAAGATATCTCTACCAGCTTTTACTTAGCTTAAAGCCAAAAAACAAGTATACTAAAAATATATGTATGTGACTTCCGCAGCATTAGCGTAAAATTATTACGCGCTATACTCGTATCAAAATCTCATTAAAATTGGCATAGCACTGGCGTAGAATCTAAAAATTAAAAATGTTAACTATTTTACAAGTAGCTTCTATTATTAGCTATATTAGCCAACAATAAAACCTTTAATTTGTTTTTTAAATTGCAAACCGCAAATGGAAATAAATTGAAAATCACGCCAAAGCGACCAAAACCAATTTAATAGATCTAAAATTAGGGCATTCGCAATAATAGACAGACGTAAAATTAATTATGCACTCAATGAATCGTATGAACATTCATTATATTTATTTAGAAATATTATGAACCAATATGTTATTGAAGAGCATATTTCATATATAATAAAATTATCAATTAATATCAAAATATTAAGCTTTCATGGTCATTGATATTAGTTTTATGATTTCAAACAGGAAATTTACCATGTTTTTCACTTATTTTTCGGCCACAAAACATAATAATGCCAAAAAAATGTAATAAATGTGAAAGTAACTCTTTCTGTCTGTTTGTCTGTTACATTTTCACGCTTATTCCGCTGAACCGATTCAGACGAAATTTAGTATGGAGATAGTTTGAGACATAGGATAGTTTTTACCCAGGCAATCACCCCTTAAAGGGGCGGAAAGGGGAGTGGAACTTTGTATGGTAAATCAAAACTTATATATATATATATATATATATATATATATATATATATATACCTTTTTCTGCTAGAATGTGAACCCTTATTGTTTAAAGTCATTATGTTATTTAGTTTACTTTTTATTACTTTTAAATGATATTTCGGCCACTGTTTCGATAATAATGTCTATCGCAATAAGATTTTTCAAGAAATATTTTATATACAGATTCGGCTTAGTAAGAATTTTATTATTTATATATAGATGTATAAGAACTTCACGGTATTTGAGTTGAATCAATTTAGTAAGTAGTTTATTAATATGAATGTTGAATCAATTACTTTATTAACATAATCAAATATTAAAAAGTTAAATTATGTAGGTATTGTCGCTTAAATTATTATATTTTCTTAATAGCATTAAGAAAATTACTTTAATAACAATTTTCTTTTGTAATTATCTTTTCGGAACTGTTGACTTGTTGACCAAATAAATTATGACAGACGCCCACGACTTCGTTTTCCCTTTGACCTTAATTAAATAAAGAGTCCAACATGTCAAATTCGATAAATATGTAACAACGAATTGGATTGATATTAACGACACTATGCTACGATCATGGTTCTATCCATAAACATATAGAGAGAGTAGACTGAGTGTTTCTTTGCCAGCCGTCAGCTAAAAATGGCGAAATGGCGTGACAGAGATAAAACGAATGTGCGGCCAGAAGTTTTCTGTATTAATTGAAATACTATAAATGAAGATTGTATATGAGCATTTTAAATTCAATTATAATATTCTAATTTTTTTTAACATTCCATTTATAAATTCAACTTGGAATAAAAGTATTGGGCGCACGTTCTTTTTTTCTCTTTCTAGAGAGTGGACAATTCCATGAGAGAATAGCTTGGTCAATACTCTACGTCTATGGTTCTACCCTGCACTAAATTTTATTTTAGTTATATACAGGATGTGATGAAAGCAAAGACGATGAATTGCTTTCTGCAATTTTCACTGTTTTTCACTTAGTTGTACTAGTTCCTGAAATGTACCCTTATCACAGTGCCGAAATATCATATTATGAAAGTAATGATTTTTCGATAATTAGATTTAGATTAAACAAGATCATGTAACAGAATCATATATATTAAATGACGAAAATATTTAGGTCCAGGAATAAGTCTATTAATTTCAAGGCCATGCAAATTATAAGCTTAACTTATATTATTTATAGTGCACTTTAAACTAAATGCAGACATTAAAAGCAATAGATATAATACTCGTATTCACAAAACCGCATGACGACTAATTAACACAATATTTCTATACTAGCTTTGTTTATTTGTTACTCGCTCGTGTTCGTCCCAACATTTTAATGTTTGTATAGATTTCTCAGATATGAAATATTTTCCCGCAGCAAAAAGTATCCTATATGTTCCACCCAGAACCAGCTATCATCATACCAAGTTCATCAAAATCTGTCCAGTGGTTTTCTCGTGATGAGTTCATCAGCTAAATTTACTCATAACTCGAAATCTCGATGGCTAAACAAATTGAATTCAACTATTTAATATACAGGTATAGTAAATAATATGAGTAATTATACTATTACTATATTACTATTTTTTTAATATAGTATTATAAAAAAATATAATATAAGTAATTATTTAAATTATAAACACAGCTAAGCTTCACTTTAATCACTCAAACGAATTCAAAGTCCATCTTGAATGTCCCCTTTTACATGCATCTATATAAAGCGGGTCATGGTTTGCGGTTGCAGACTAAATAGAATTACACACGTACAGCTTTGTAACTTTATCATATATTATATATCCCAGTAGTTCGAGAGTATATTATCTATAAGAGATAGTATATATGGGCGCGCGATTATTCTGCCATCTAATTTAAAATACTGTTATCCTTCTTTCACGTCGAGACAAAGGAGGCAAAAAAATTTAATCGATTGACGTGATTTTATGTGTGAAGGTAGTTTGGAGGGCTGGAGAGAGACATAGGTTACTTTTTACCGCGGGAGATTATCTCATTCCCACGGAAAAACACGTTATAATACAACCCACAACAACTCATCATACCTATGTATATTTACATATAATGTACATAATATATGTATATTGTATAGTCTATCTTTTCCATACTAACCGTCAAATCGTACTTAGGAACGAATTCGAGACTCTAAATACACAATTTGATACAAATCGTTAGAACCGTTTCCAAGATACACGAAATAAACTCATATAACCTATATATACAAGAATTGCTCATTTAATATTATAAGATTACAAACGATGTACAACTTTTGGAGGAACCTATCCATCATCAGTAACGAGTAGTAAGTTTTCAATTAGTTATTTGGAAATTCTCCAGAGGCATAACTGAATGGAGGGTGAAATAAAATCGTGAAACCATAACGTATATTAGGTATTATAATAAAAATCCAATACATAATAAAAATTATGTCGTGATGGTTCTGGCAAAGATGACCGGTTCCAATGCCAAAATGGGATAAGTAAAAGATTAAAAAATTGTACAGAGAATGATTAGTTGGTATATTTAAGAAATTGTTACTTCATTGCAACATTTTCATACATTCGTAAAATTAAATTTATTTTATTGTCCTACTACAAGCCTTCTGTATGATTTAAAAAGTATAGGTATAATTTTAAGTGATAATAATTTGTAATTGTTCCATAAATAATCATCGATCATCATCATCATCATGAATCTTTATTATAATCTATACATAAATAGGCAAAGACAAAATTGTTCAGTACGTTTTTCTGCTCTGTTTGTCAGCCGTATACCTTTTGTTTTTGTGTTTCGTAGCTATTTACAAGCTTAAGTGTTATCAATAAAAAAATCTATAATTATTTTAGTTCAACTCCGAGCACTGTGCGAATACTAGTAATTATTAACGAAATTGATTGCTTAATTATATGTATATAATAAATATATAAAATAAAATAAATGAATAAAATAAATATATGGATTTTTATTTCTCAACAGAGACTTTTCTTTTGCCTATACACATTTTTGTCAATAATTTAATAATACAAGATTATGTGAGGAATAGCAACACCAAAAAGCTAATAATAAACTTAGTCACTATAATAAAAAGCTCATAATGAACTTAGTTTTTATTTTTATTTTGGGACATTAACACACAGCACCATCTAGTTGATACACTATATTATATATAAACATATATATATATATATATATATATATATATATAACATTCGTGCTTGTCACACAAGTCTCTATTTTTCACTTTTTAAATCCGCAGATAAATCATAGCACATCAAAACACCTATTCACCCATTTGTACAAAAACTTTAAAACCTAAGTAAGTACTCGTACACTTCATTGTTATGCTCGCAGTTAATGCTTGGCACGTGACGTCGTGCCAGTTGCCAATCCCATGTTTGTGGACCGCATGATATTGCCTGCGTCCGTATTATATTGAGCTACTATACTCAGATATCGAGATAGGTCAGTTTGCTTCATGGATGCAATAAAATTTTGCCTTACGTGACGTATAGTGAGCGTTGGAGTCAATTTTTATTACACTGGAGGGATGTTTTAGTAGATCAGTATTTTTGGTGTTGCCTGTTTGTTTCATTGTTTGAGTAAAAACTAAGTTTATCGAGCAGAAGAGATATGTTTTTTTCCAAAAAATACTTTTTTGTTTTATGCATTGCTATCATTATAAGGACAATATTTAAGTGTAAAAAAATAATTAATTACATATAATTTATTGATAATCATTTTTATACGAAAATATTAGACTCATGTCTCACTACTCTATGTGCGAATTATATTCAATGCTTCATCATAATGTTTTTGCGGCAAAGGAAACCTGTGAAAAATTCAGAAAATCTATAGGTCCATAAGGTATATCGAGTCTATCAGCAATATTTGGCCATTGTGGTGGTATATGCCCTGTTACCGTCTTGTAATAAGGGGAGACTCAGAAGTGTAATTTTAGAAAGAACAAGAATAATTATTATATAATTACGTTATATATGAACTAGCGGTTCACCCTCGCTTCACTCGGGTTTGCCTCTAGAAAAATAAAAACAAATCTGTCCCATGGGAATCGTACATTTTTCCGGGATAAAAAGTAGCCTATGTGCTATTCCAGACTATAATCTATCTCTGTGTCAAATGTCGTCCACATTTGTTCAGCTGTTCTGGCGTGATTGAGTAACAAGCATCCAAACAACCAAACATATAAACTTTCACATTTATAATATTAGTAACATTTCAACAAAATATTTCTACAAATTTTATCTTGTGCTAATACTAAGAACTAAAACAAAATTTGTCATTTACTCAGCATTTCCCTTTGATACGAAAGACTTAATAAAATATTTGATTAAAGTTGTTACAGACTTATGATTTTGCTTATAACTATTAAACCAAGATAAATCTTTAACTCAGAGCGCTTAATTTTTAGAATACTTCTGGCGTTTTATCTATAAAATACATACCTATATAATAAAATTCTAACTGAATCGAATCTGTACATTAAATATTTTTTGGTAAAAACTTATTAATATAGTCAATATTATCGATACAGACGCTAAATCTATAGTTTTTAGAATTTTTGTCTGTCTGTCTAGGAACGCATCACGAGAAAACTACTTATCAGATTTTGATAGGTTATCCGGGTCAACATATAGAATACTTTTTACCGCGGGAAAATATCTCATTTCTGGGAACTCTATACTAACCGTAAAAATGTACTCGTACTCGTATGTTAAGTTATAAAATGTATAAAATTATTTCCAAACTTTCTATTTGTAATTTATTCAAAAGCTCTAGTAACAACATATTATGTATATTTTTAGTGTACTTTTAACCGCAAATAGCACTTCATTGTAAATTACAAGGAAAAACTAATGATATGGTTATACTATAAATAGTGTAATTTAGATGCCGCTTTGTATTGAAAGTAATCCTTGAGCTTACTAATATACGACTATGGTACAACAAATCTGAAATCTTATAAGCCAATCTAATGTGTCTGTAATCTTTGCATAATTTTACTGTTTTAGGGAAAGGTCACATAACAATGTAAGGTATTGTATTCACCCCTTATTAACGTCTTACTGCTGGGCGCTAGCCTCCCTTCAATGTGAGGGGATTCAGGCCATAGTCCACCACGCTGGCCTAGTGCGGGTTGGCGGACTTCACATGTCTTTCGAAAACTTGCTAGGTTCTCTCATACATGCATTTCTCATAATGTTTTCCTTCACCGTAAGACAAGTGGTAATCATGTTGGAAATGATACGCACATTAACATATCAGAGGTGCGAGACTCGGGATTTGAACCCGCTTCACTCGGTTTCCCAAGTGAACGCGTTACCATTGAGCTAGTTTCTGTAATGCTGTCTCCGAATGAAAGGTAGGATTTTCTTGGAGAAATAGGTAAAATATTCCATTCTTTGCACTCATCGTTATTTCATTTTCTATCGTCTGTTGTCATAATAATCAGAACCAATTTTACTCGAAATGGTAATGTGAAGAGGTTTAATATTGATTTTTTTTGTTAAATTTATAATAATAATAAATACTCTTTATTGTACACCTACAAGAGAAAAAATATATAAAAAGAGCTGTGTACAAGAGGCGGTCTTATCGCTAAAACAGCGGTATCTTCCAGGAAACCTTAAGGTGTTGGATTTGCAAACTGTAAGGGGGAAGGGGTGTGAACTATATAGTAGTACTAATAATAATTAAAAAAAACAATAATAATAATAATACAATAATAACAATAATTCCCTTTTTAATACTATGAATAAACTTACATATCAAAAATACATACATACATACATTATGTAGTAGGATAACAAGTTAATAATTAAATTTCATATATTTATTTATTAAAGGCTTTATATTTATAATATCTAAACCTACTTAATAAATTAAAAGTTATATGCTTTATGTTAAAGAAATTAATAAAATAAAATAAAAATAAATATTTTAAGTGAAAATCATAGACAATAACTTAAGGCAAATATTCAAGAAGAAACTATATTATGTAATATAATAATATAGCTTTAGATATTCCTTTGAGTGCATAACGTACCTTCTGCAGCTTCATATGTACATATTAACATAGCAAGTAAACAGTTGAGGAAATAATATTTGTCTTATAAATTGACATACAGTCATATATCTTTACATATAACAAAATTCTGAGTCGGATCTTTAAGTTCAATATTTTATTTGGTAATCTTATTGAAATAGTCATAACTATCGATACAGAGGCCGAATCTATTGTTTGTAGAATTTTTGTCTGCATGTCTAGGAACGCATCACGAGAAAACACCTGGACAGATTTTTATAAAATTTTGTATAATGTTAGCTGGTTTTCCGGGTCGAAATTAAGGATACTTTTTACTGCGAGACAATATTTCATCTCTGAGAAATCTATAAGAACAGTTATAACGTAGGGACAATCCCGAGCGGAGCGAGGGTGAGTCGCTAGTACTAATAATAAACTTTAGTCTATCCAATTTTCCATATATTAGTACTTTTCCATAATAATTCAGCTAACTTATCTAAAAAACTGTCTCTTCATACGGGAAAGGAATGTACGACCATTTACTGAAAGTCTGAGTCACTCCAATTAATCACAAGTCCTTGCAATACAAGTGTCCTTGAATCACATAATATCTTACTGGAATATTACAGGCTTGTTCAAACGAATATATTATATGAGATGACCGAACGCTCAACTAAAGAATGACCGCATGCATTTTAGAGCTCTGTCTGTGAATGATGGCTGACGGCAGTTTTGCCAAGTTAGCATATTCAAATAGGATTGCCTCGAAGATGAAATATTAAAATTGCCTTAGGAAGAAGGCATAAATTTAGAATTAGGATAATCTATAGATTTGTGTTCTATAAATGGTAAATACTAAAATAATTATATTTAAGTTACATCTCATATTACGTTTATGTACAACATATTATGTAAAAGCGGAAGGTCACTCACTGACTTTAATTATGAAGCAAAATTTAATTAAAATGTACATGAAAACCAATGTGTTTATTTGAAAAAATATCTGTAATCTTTTGTAGTGTAGGTATTTAATATTATAAAAAGGAAAGATTTTTTGTTGTTTTATGTACCGAATAAGCTCCGAAACTAATGAATTGATTTAGATGAAATTTAGTTAGAAAATAGTTTAGGATCGTAGGAAGGACATAGGCTAGTTTTTATCCCGTAAATTATCCCTTAAGGGGATAGAAATGGGGACGAAAGTTTGTATGGAGAATCAACCTAGGGACAAACACGAGCGAAGCGGGAGTGAGTCTCTAGTAAATTATATAATTATTGATTAATCCGATTACGACTGATTTTATAAATAACTAGCATTGCCCGCGACTCCGCCCGCGTTGAGATGACCAAAAACCAAATTCTTAAGTTTTACATATTAGTATACTCTTACATTGTAGTTTTTGTACTTTTTCTCAGAAATGAGACATTTTCCCGTGTTAAAAAGTATTCTATATATTGACCCAGATAACCAGCTATCACCATACCGAATTTCATCAAAATCCTTCCAGCGGTTTTTTCTGTGATGCGGTAACAGACAGAGAGACATACAGACAAAAATTCTAAAAAGTGTAGATTCGGCCTCTGTACCGATAATAATGTTTATTTCAATAAGATTTTCCAAAAAATATTTCATGTACAGATTCGGCTTAGTTACAATTTTATTATATGTATAGATGTTCTAAAAATAAACCAAATTTGCCATAACACATGAAATTATTTTAAATTTTCAAATGATAAATCAAAGGAATGAAATCTCTCTGGCAACTCTTTATGTAGCTTCTGCCAAGCAGAGTGCCCCGAATCATAGTTTAAGATCCATCAAAAAGTTCTTATAAATCGCTACTACTTAGTAAGCCAAATTGACTTATTACATTCATTCTTCAGTTGAATTACTTCGATAAGTAAATATAAAGATTATATTTTTCATTTATTCCATTTAATATTAGGTATATTTTATTGGACTTCATTTAAATCTACAAAATAAATATATTTTTTTAATTAAGAGAATTTGTGCAGAAATATCGATAATTACTATAATTTTCAAATTCCATAATTTTTTTATCCTTATTTCGATGAGTTAATATTTACCAAAGTAGGTACTTTATCATTAAAATGGTAGTATAAAAATATTACAATATAATACAGTTTTAAATTCACTATATGTATACGTATAATAAAATTCTCAGTCGAATGTGTACATTAAATACTTTTTGGAAAATCTTAATGAAATAGTCGTTATTATCGATACAGAGGCCGAATCTATAGTTTTTTTTTTGTCTGTCTGTCTTTCTAAGAACGTATCACGATAAAATCACTGGACAGATTTTGATAAAATTTATTATAATACCTAATAGTTGGATATCCGGGTCAATATATAGGATACTTTTTACTGCGGGAAAATATCTGAGAATTCTATACTAATCGTTAAAACTTACTTAGGGATGAACCCGAGCGGAGCGAGGATGAGTCGCTAGTATTATAATATATTTTTGAGCATATATATAATTTATAATAATAATTGTACAGTTCTGTTTACAGTTTCATTAATTCTTTAACCAAAAGTTGTCTTTAAGGGATTCCTCATAGCAACCTTTGCATATCTTTTTGTTATCTTTCTTTTTCCTTTTTATTTTCTGTATTATTTTTGTGTGTATTTCTTTATAAATATAAATAAACTAATAAAATATATCAATTCATGTATATACAAGTTATAAAACATCTATTGATATGCATAGTTAGATGTCGTAACGTGAGTTCGCATGGTAAGGTTGTCGGAGAAAAGTTTACTAATGTTTGTTCTTATGATGTAAGCTAAATCCTTTACAAATTTCATCAAAATGTGTCCAGTAATTTAAAACGTGAAAACACACAAACATACAGACTCATACATACAAAACTTATATATTCGCAAGTAAATATCCTTTATTTACAGCATCCAAGTAAAAAGCAATTATGACATAGATTAACAAGTTCATACTTAAAGTAGGTCGTAACACGTTTTACAAGCATCGACGCTCACCCTTTTTAATAATATCTAGCCATAAATAACTGTAAAGCAATATAAAATAAAACTACATGGTAATAATGTTTTTTACATAAAAAATAATTACAGGATAACATCACGCATTGTGAACTACTTTCACAATTTTTTTTTAATCTATACTTATATATAAACCTGAAAATTGTATGTTTGTTTGAACGCTCTAATCTCTGGATCTGCTATTCCGATGTGGATTTTTTTTACATTTTAAAGCATATTTTAAAAGGTTATAGGCTATCTTACATCTTACTACGATCTATAAGAGTACATAATTTCTACAAAATTAAACAACTCTGCCGGAGCCATGAGAGAACCCCTAGAAATTTGTATACACCCCAAATATTAATATAAATTTCAAGAATAAAATCCACACTTTGAAGTGATTTTAAAGTCCTTACGGTAAGACATAATAACAATATTTGTTCATATACTGAACATGTTCTTTCATGTTCAGTATATGAGCAAATATTATAAGTATTATTATAAGTATGAACAAGCAGGCCATAAATAATAATGTATATAGGTATGTCTGCGACCTGAAAAATACGACGAAAATGCAATTCATACTGCTTACTACTTAGTTTATTTTTATTGTATTATTAGTTTACATACACATTTTTTATATCAAAGCTAATTGTCATACTTTAAACCTCTTTATTTCTTTGGTGTATAATTTATGAAGAAATGGTAGTTCCAAAGATAAGCGTTTATATGTCAAAAATAAAATATTCCCTAAAGCTTTATATGGATACTGATAGTTCTACTGCCCGTGCTTCGCTCAGGTCCCGGCCCTATTCCCCCTAATGTGCGTTCAATTTGTTGTAATGAGGGGGTTCATTAGCGTTCAGCAATCCAGCCGGGAGCGCAGCCAAAAGACGCACAGGGGCGGCCCACCTTGGATGGTGTGACATGCATGTTACTCCTGGTACTGATAGCAGAGTGGACTGTCGGAGCAACCCCGTGGCTGTTGTGGTCTGCTTCAGCAGACCTGCCGTCGGGATGTCGTTGTTAAATGCTCAAGTGATATGCGACACCCTATTAAGACGGGGGAAGTTTTGTTCGGTTTTAGTGGGTAGTACCTACTGGCTTTTCTAACCCGATGAGTACCACATAACCACCTGTTTGTATACAGGGGGTATACGTAAATGCATTTCCCAACATAAAAAAAAAAACAATCCCGCCCCTAGAGATAAATGGTTTATATATATATATACATATATATTTTCGGCCAGGAACCTTGACGGAATGGCTTAAGCATACATAGTATATAAAAATATAAATAAACCATTTGAGAAAAAAAAACAGCCCTATAGGTATATAAAGGCCAGAACGGTGACTACAGCAAATAGAAACAAAAGATTTTTTCTTAACATTCAGTCACATTGACAGAAACTTGCAATGTTCGTATTCCTTATTTATGGCCGAAATCATTCTGAACAGAAATAAATCATCCTCCATCCTTCGGAGATTCAATCGAATTAGGAAAGGGACCATTGTCGATAAAATATGAAGAATCATAAAAATAAAAATATCCTTTTAGATACACTTGTGTATTGTTTTTATTAATTTAGTGTAAAACCAAAAATTTATTTCATTTAATTTTTATTGTACATAGAATAAGGGAGTTAGAACTTTGTTAACTGTAAATTAATATTGTAGGAGGTGCTTCATAAAATCTTCTTCAAATTCAATAAGAGTTATCTAAAACGGCATTTAGTTCGCTTAAGAGTCGAGTATTTCGTAGCTTACAAGAAGTAATCAAATAAATTTTGTACAAATCTAATAAATTTTGTATTTTTTTGCGACTTTTAACCAATTATAATTAAATTTAGTGTTGATTGTATCCTATTAGAATTTTTCCATAGCTCTGCTTCCGTATTACGTACATCGATAAAAAATACACTCTATAGTCCAGAATATCACGAACCACTCCGAAATTTTTCTTTTATTGAGCCGTTACGGGGTTCAAAACAAACATACTTAATATTCACTAACTCATCACTCACTGTATCTATAACATTACTGTTGACACATTGCCATAGACTTTTTAATAAAGACACTTTAATATACTAAATATAATAATATGAAATAGTAATAATAATAATAACAATAACTTTATTCATAAATAAGGAAATTGAACATAGAACATAGTAATTTTTACAGTAAAGGCTTGTACAATTCACTTTCATACGGTTGGGTGAAGTACTGTACTCCTTGCTAGGTTATAAATATAACTAAAGTATTCTAAAACATATTTTAAAGACCAATAAAATTACCTCTATACAAAAATCCACAGCATATCATTGTTTTATTACTGTGTAAAAGGTGAATGAAATAACCAAAAACATGCTTTTTAAACATTATTAACACAAGATTTTTCTCTATAATTAGTCACATTGTAATTACCGTAATACCTATTCAAGTTACATATATCTTCTTGCTATACAAATCATATGTTTATTTCATAAACATAACAAAGTAGTATGTAATTATGTTTTAATACTAGCCGCTAAACCTCGTTTCGCTCGGGTTCACCTCTAGGTAAGCAAAAACAAACCTATATCACGGAAACCATACATTTTTTCGGGGTGAAAAGTATCCTATGTGTTATTTTACACTATAACCTATCTCTGTGCCAAATTTCATCCAAATCCGTTCATCCGTTCTGGCGTGAAAGAGTAACAAACATCCAAACATACTCACAGTTTCACATTTATAATATTATTAATCCGGATTTATCTTAATTTCAATTATCTGCTACTATAAATATTTTATTATGTAATATTGTAAATATTTTCTTCGAAAACACAGCGACATTTACTTTAGCTTCGTGATAGAATGTGATGACACCCGAAAAGGTTCCGTTATTTATAACCCTAAGCATCCTGAACGGAAATAGATCATCCTTCGCTGAAATTCAATCTGATCATAGTGAAGGGAAGGTTGTTTAGAGGAAATTTATTTTATTTTTTCGTTATAAATACTAATATAAACTTTCAAGTAATTTTATAATATAACATTATTATCTAAGTGTAAGTTTTTTTTGTTTCGTTTGTTAAATTAACTGTTGTCCAGCAATTTATATGATATATACATATAAAAGGCTTATTTCACATATAAAGTACTAATAGTCTCGTACTGTCAAGTGGTGTAGTGGCTAGCATATTCTATGTGTGTATATCTCTTATATGAGAAATGGTTGATTCTCTATACTTATACAAAGTTCTACCCCCCTATTCACCCCCTTAAGGGGTGATTTCTGGGATAAAAAGTATCCTATGTCCTTCCCAGGGTTTTAAACTATGTCTATACTAAATTTCGTCTAAATCAGCTCAGCGGATTAAGCGTGAAAAGGTAACAGACAGACAAACAGAGTTACTTTCGCATTTATATATTAGTATGTATATAGCAAATTCATCAGTAAACGCTCTACCACTGAGCACGGTCACTCCTTCTATGCGAAGGGGGTCAGGCCGTAATCCAAACCATCCTGGCTAAGTGCAGATTGGCCGATTTCACATGTCTTTGAAAAAATAGTTAGATTCTCTCAGGCATGCAAGTTTTGTTACGATGTGTTCCTTCGCCATAATCAGATAGTGGTATCCATGTTGGAAATTATTCGTACATCAAATATCAGACTCAGGATTTGAGCCAATTTCCATTGGTTTTTCAAAAGAATGCGATACTAATGGAATATCACTTTGTTAAACTTTAACGGATTTTATTCAATAATAAATAAAATTAAATTTGTCTCGCTCCATTTGAAAATTAAAACTTTTAGTAAAACTATTTTTTTGAGTAGTTCCATTTTAAAAACTTATATTTCTTTAGTATAAATAATAAAGCAATAAAAAAACACTAGTTTTATATGGCCAATAAAGTAAAACATACATAGGATTTCTGTAATAAAAATATTATACGAATATTATAACAAATGTTTCATCAAAAAGCTACACTAAGTTCAAAATGATTTAAAAGTAATCTTTCCACTATTAAAAATCGAAAATTTTCTTAAACTTTACATATTAACTACTAAGAAAAGTAGCAACTTATCGCCATTTTGCTCGGGTGCATCCCTGGGCCTAGCAGTAACATATATACTCTAGATCACAATCTCCCTGTATCCAATTCCAAATCCTTCCAGCCGTTTCAGCGTGAAGGAGTAACAAACATACATACATATAAATATTCCCTATCTATACATATAATAAAATTGTAACTAAGCCGAATCTGTGCATTGAATATTTTTTGGAAAATCTTATTGAAATAATCATTATTATCGATACAGAGAATGTATAGTTTTTAGAATTTTTGTCTCTCTGCTGTGACCGCATCACGGAAAAACCACTGAAGGGATATTGATGAAATTTGGTATGGTGATAGCTGGTTATCTAAGTCAACATATAAAATACTTATTATAGTGAGAAAATATCTAAGATCGGAGAAATCTATACTAAACGTTAAAACTTAGGTTTTAAAGTGAGGTGAGCCGCTAGTTTATAATATTATAGTAGTCCAATGATTGAGCTCCTCCTAGCTCCTATAACAAGAAGCCAATAAAATAATTCATTATAAAAACAATACAAACTAATGTATTGAAATCGAAATGATATCAACATATGAATAGCCTAACACCGAAAATCATTTCATACAAATATCGATGACCGTAAATGTCGAATTATTCAAGTCGACTTACGAAGGGATCGAACGCGATGTGAATATTATACACAATAAATGGTTTATCCATAACCGATTCTAACGTAGGCTATTGAATTACTTCGTGATGTTTTTCAATATAGAGTTCAAAATTGGAAAGCTTTTTGATTTCATATCGATTACAATGAATTTATTTTTTTGAATATAACGTGCTATGTATGAACCACCAAACCAAATTATGACCAAATATGCGATATTATTTCAGCTTTTAGTTTTTATTTTTAACTTAATCTTTTTCGCTGATATATTTGTTAACTAGATAGGGAAGTACTTGATTTAGGAGTACGTTTTTTAACCGGCTTCCAAAAAGGAGAAGGTTCTCAATTCGTCGAAATCTATTTTTTTTAATATAAATTCACCGATTACTTGAAGATGCCTGAACTGATTTGAAATACTTCTTTTTCACCACCGACTTCGAAAATATCTCATTAGGTATCTATTTTGAAAATACAAACCCCCATTTAGTTATTTTTTACAAATATGAAAGTTTGTAGGACGGATGGAAGGATGTTCGTTATTCAATCACGCCAGAACGGCTGAACGGATCTGGATGAAATTTGGCACAAAGATAGATTATAGTCTGGAATAGCACATAGGTTACTTTTAAACCGGGAAAAATGTACGGTTTGTTTTTGTTTTTCACTAAAGATGAATCCGAAACGAAACTAGGGTGAGTCACTAGAAAATATATTATTATTTTACTCATTCAGTTTCATAATAGACTTCAACTTACTTAAGCTTTGAAAATTTAGTCTAAAACTTCTAGGCACGATCATAATTTCCAAACAACTCTCAAAGTACAAAATGTTTATCCCTTCACTAATTATGTATAAGTCTCTTTAAAATTTTCTCACTAAATAACTTGGTTAATTTAATATAGTTTACATTGCTGATGTATACAATAGATATTTGTATGATGGAAATGAATAATCATAATCATCATCAAGAATTTTCGTCTGTCTGTCTGTCCGTCCGTCTATCTGTTCGTGTGTCTGTGACCGCATCACGGAAACACCACTAGAGAGATTTTGATGAAATAAATATTTGAACACATGAAATTCAGTGGCAGTTGTAGCTCAGTGGTAACGCGCTTGGAAAACCGAGTGATGTGGGTTTAAATCCCGGGTCTCGCACCTCTGATATTTTCATGTGCGAATTATTTCTAACATGATTACTACTTGCTTTACGGTGAAGGAAAACATCGTGAGTAATCCTGTATATCTAAAAAAACCTAGCAAGTTGTCGAAGGACGTGTGAAATACGCCAACACGAACTTGGCCAGCCAGCTATCCCCCTCGTATTGAAGGGTCCTACCCAGCAGTGCAACATTAAAAAGGGCTGAATAATATGAAATTCAAGAAAAATCCAATAAAATAATACTCCTTTTGTAAGCTCAAAGTAAGTGTTTTTTAATTTTATTTCACTTTTAAACCACAAATCTGTAGCTACGTCTGAAATCTCATTATTAGCAACCGACACGTAAACTAAACGTTAGCAAAAACACAAAACTTTTTGAAAGATCGAGTATCTTTAAAAGCATTAGACACGCTAGTGGCTTAAAAATCTTACATTTTTAGTTGCAGGGGTTATTGAACTGAAAACGTAAATGTGTAAGTTTTGGTGTATTCAAACCTTATTCATAAAATTATGTCCCATATTAATCTATACATACCAATAATAAAATTCTGGGTCTATTCAGTACATTAATTTTTTTTTAGTAAATCTTATTGAAATAGACATTATTATCGATATGGAAGCTGAACCTATAGTTTTTAGAATTTTCGTCTGTCTGTCTGTCCGTCCGTCTATCTGTTCGTGTGTCTGTGACCGCATCACGGAAACACCACTACAGATTTTGATGAAATTTGGTATGATGATAGCTGGTTATCCGGGTTAACATATAGGATACTTTTAATGCGGAAAAATATATCATCTCTGAGCCAAACCTTAAAATGTAAGTAGTATAAATAATTACAACAATTTCAAAGAATGAAACTAAAAATACAAAAATAAGTTATAAGTATAATACCATTATTATTCTTCTTTTAATTTCTATTAAATTAATAAACATTATATGTAACCTCGATTGTATAAAAAACAATATACAAAGTGGAACAAATGTATGGGACATGGGAGAAAAGTACCTCAAATTTAAAAATATAATAACAACGGCATTTAATTTCTTAAAAAAAAACTTACCCGAACCGATAATCGAATCAACTAAAAATACAGTGAAATACACCTTCACTATTATATTGAACTAAACGATAGAGTCTATGGTAAGGATAAAATTTATCGAACAAACGTTGTAGTAACAATTAAAGAAAACCATGAAATCTTAAAATTTATATATTTTGACTCTAATATCGTGGAACAAACGCACGGGATATGGAAAAATAATATCTTAAATACTGAAAATATCAAGTTTCACTCAAAAGAAACATTTTTTTTTAAATAACTATATTTAATTGTTTTAAAAGAGATTACCTGAACCGATAATCGAACTAACTAAAATGCAAAAATGTACACTGTCACTATTTTATCGAATTAATCGATATGGTAAGGATAAAATCGCTCGAAAAACATTATAGCAAATTACCATAATCATATATGATTATTATAAATGCTCGCTTAAACGTTTATGTACTTGCAGATCAAATACAATAATTATTTATCTATGTTTCAATTAGCTGCATGACAGAAAAATGTTCAATTTAACTATATATATTTCATATATTACGAGTATATTGTAAATGAAGAAGATAAAATTAAAGTAATGAAAAAAGTAACTAAAAGGTAAAAAAATATATTTAACCTTCATGATCTTATTTAAGCTACTTTCTGTAATGAACTCAACCAATTTTGGGCCGGTGCCAAGCAAAAAACAAAGATAATTAAAATTTTAGGAACTAGTGCCTAACCTATGCTTTGTTCATATACATAGTTCAATAATTAAATATTTGAAATATTATAATATAACATGGGAGAATCTAATTTTATGCGTCAGAATAAAAAATTGCAGTTTTCGGTTTGTTTGGTTAAATCCCGAATAAAATATTATTTCAATTATTATTCGGACTTTACCCAAAAACCTTTGGTGATTCTAAATAAACCCGGGTAAACCTAGGTTGACTCAATTTTCTAGCATTGCCTGTAACATATAAATTGAGTATAATAAACATGCTGTTCTAAAATTTAAAGGACAGTTCAATTTGATTCTTATACAAATAAACCCTATTATTACGTGACAGTTGTATGTTTTAAGCGGAAATAGAACACAAATGTGTTAGTATTGTGGCGGTGGTGTAAATATTATTAGGCCCAGTACAATAATTGAGGACGAATTAATGTTTACCTTAGCCATGAGAGCCCAATGGGAACGCGCTTGCTTGCGAAACCGAATGAAACAGGTTCAAATCCCGGGTCTCGCACCTTTGATGTTCTCATGTGGAAATCATTTCCGAAAAAGGAAAACATCGTGAGAAGACCTGCATGTCTGAGAAAACCTAGTAAGTTTTCGAAAGACATCCATGAAATGACATGAAATCCGCTAATCCATACTTGACCAGCGTTGTGGACTACCTGGACAGCCTGATCCCCCTAGTAGTGGCCCGTGCCCAGCAGTGGGACGTTAAAAAGGGTTGAATATGTAACAGTGTTTACATATTGTTGGTTTACCCTTTAACTATGTATCAGCTGCAGCACGTATAATGGAGGTAGCTGATTCGATTAGTGCATAGGTAAAATAAATGTCAATATATTTCGGCATTTATATTAAACGTCCCACCCTCGTTTTCCTTATTCTATCACTACACCCCACATTTCTATAGAAATACAATATGGCTAGTTCAGGTGTAAAGAATAACACAAATATATGTTATTGTGTAAGTACATACAGTTGTACTAATACAACGGCCGCGTCATCTTTGCGTCATCACATGGAGATGGATATTAAAGTAATATTTTTTTTTAATTTATTAAGAACACCAACAACATAACACACAAATACATTTTAAATTCATTCCTAATACACAAGTTCTAGTATGTTAGTCTCTTACAGGTGTCCATAGCACTGACCAACAAATTACATACATGCACTGCTAATATAAAAGAAGATAAAGTGACTACAAAAAAAGGGCAAAAAATTGAAAAACATTAAAATTTATAAATAGGGTTTAAGTTATCTTAACACGTTCACTGCGTCATCATTTTGAAAGAACTTTCAGCTGGTGCTTTGGAGACCTAAAAGATCTCGAAACTAGCCTACCCTTTGGTGCGTTAGAGACCTAATCAGTCTCCTAAAAATACAGTTTTGAAAATAATTTATATCTTCCAAAAAACTAATGACATATATTTTAAAGTTTTTGTGGGTCAAGAGAGCCTATTGCTCTACATTTTGCTAGGTTCGCACGCAGTTATGACATTAGAATAAGCTACAAATACCAAAAAAAAATTAGATATCGATTGTATCTCGTACCGCAACCGAAGATAGTTCAATATGTGTAGTAAGTAGTGATGGGAATAAAATAATATCTCAGTTGTCGATTGAAAAAGTTTTATTAAAGAAGTTTATTTATAAACTATGCAAAGTGTTTTTCATTAAAACATAGTAAGCACATTGATTATTTGCATTGCGCGCAAATGGTATTTTTTCAGCTTTTTTTAGAAGCGTCAGTGCTGTTTAATGTGCGTCGTAATTTTTCATAACAACCCACACAACGTCTTTTTTTGTCGCCACGTTGGAAAACATGATCTGTACATCTTCCTTCGGGGAATTCTGTAATAAAAAGCATTATATTTTGCAAAATTGTAATTATACTGGACGATGCAGCACTATAATCCAGCGTTGATATTTCATTCTTAGAAATCTTACCAAAATAAAACAATTTTATTAAATAATTAAATAAAATATATTAAATAAAATTTTTTTTACACTTTTTCGAAACGTGCGCGCAACCTCCCACGTCGACACTAGGACAACACTAAATCGATTCACACAGCGCCCGCGCCCCCTAACCTCCCTTTCTTGCGTCTACGAGGCGTACGATTCCACGAGTATCGACATGTCTCCTAACGCAAGGAATAAAAATAATTATACTACTGTGCGTTAGGGACCTAATCCATCTCTATTTATTTTTTTTATGTCCTCGAATTCACCTTTAAGTAGGAAGCAAATATATATATTTGTCTTACTCATACTTAAAGAACTTTACACGTTAGAGCCTCCCGCAAGGAGTGAAACAACACGATTATAGTCAACGCACAGTACAAAAGTCCTGCAAGAGATCTGATAGATCTCGTAATGCAGCGAACGTGTTAACTAATTTTATGTATATAAAAAATAAAAACTGAGATATATGTAAAAAAATATTTGAATTACTTACTCCTAAAATGTAAACACAAAATGTCTGAAGAACTTTGCTAAAATAATAGTGGTAGGGACAGATAATTAACTACATAAAATAATGCCGTTTAACTTACAATGATTTACAATTCTCCGCGGATTTTTTCGACCAAGGTATTCTTTAGTTTGAGCAAATTGTTATGAAATAGATCAACGTCACACCCGAAAGACAGAGTACTCAGTTCATTATATGCTTTAAGCATTCGAGGAAGAGGAGAGTTCGAGCAAGATACCGTCCTAGAAACTGGCATATCGAACGGGCCTTTGTTTATTGCACGTGACCCAGGTCGCGGAATCCTGAAATAAATATTCTCTAATATTAGTGGACAATCCATCATTCCATTTAGTATCTTAAATAATGTGCAAATATCAATTATACGTCTCCTATTAAATAAAGTGTCAATTTTAAAAGTCGTCAACCTATCCTGATAATCGCTTCTCTTACTTATATCGCTATTATACACAAGATACTTGGTAAAGGAACGCTATATTCGTTCGATTCTTTCGGAATGATATGTTTGGTAGGGATTCCAAATGACGCTTGCATATTCCAATATGCTTCTTACTAAGGCATTAAAGATAACTATCCTAGTCTTTGGAGAACGCAAGTCTTTACATGTTCGCCTCAAAAAACCAAAAGATTTTAATGCTTTCTCTATCATATGATCATAATGTCTCGTAAAACTCAATTTGTTGTCAATAATAACTCCCAGGTCTCTGACAAATGGGGTTTCTCTTATACACACTCCGTTAATGTAGTACGAAGCATCAAATGGTTTTTTTCTTTTTGTGATATTTATAAAGCAACATTTGGAAGCATTTATTATCATACCGTTACGAGTACACCATTCTTGCACACGATCTAGGTCTCCTTGGAGCATAACTATATCAACAGAACTTTTAATAGGCATAAATTTTCATATCGTCCGCGAATGAGAGACAGTTGCTATTTATAACACATTCTACGATATCGTTAATAAATAAAATAAATAAAATCGGCCCCAAGTGAGAACCTTGAGGCACACCCGATACTGCTTTGTACCAACGTGACTCATATCCCTTGACCACTACATACTGAACTCTCCCCTTTAAATAAGAACTAAACCATGTTAAGATATGCCCACTTATGCCATAAAAATATTGTAGTTTAACGAGAAGAATTTTATGATTTACCCTGTCGAATGCATTACTAAAGTCCGTATACACAGAATGGACCTCAATCCCCTAATCAAGAGAACTATTTAAGCTGGTAACGTAATTTAACATGTTGCTAATTACAGATATTTATTACAGATATTTGATATAAAACTATCTTTTTGGATTTTAATACTTTCTTCGATTTACGCGAATATTTGACATTTTAAATAAAACTATCTTTACGGATTTTTTGCGGATTTATTTAGATTTTTGGTTCAAAAAAAAAACAACAAAAAAAACAAAAAGTATTTAAAAAGAACAAAATATAAACTCACAAACATTAATAAATTTTTATATATATAGATTTCTGACTCCCTAATGCATCAGTCCCTAATCATCAAGTGAATAACAAGAAATAGCTTTAAACATATAAAGGTCCAATTTCCTACGACAATCGGCAACATGAGAAATCACAAAATCACGTCCTCTATATTAAACTATTACTGTTATAGCTTCTAACATAAAAATTGATTTTTGCTGAGTGGACATGGTTCTATATTTGGATGATTTCCAAGTTCAATACGAGTTTTTGTAGCCATGTAATAGATAATATACGTAATATTATTCATATGTAACATATTTGTGATGATCATGATTAATAAAGTTAGGTAGAGTATGTCGTAAATTTTCTTGAGCATAAAAACATATTTTTGTATCAGTTTGATAAAGTAGCCTCTCAACAATATTCCTGCCAAACGGGAGACTATATTCGATACTTAATTAATGAACTGGAATATTTTTGATAAACGGACTGTTTGGACGATATTTTGGGCTTCTTAAAGTGTATATTTTAATATATTTACAATATTTGAACATATTATATGTAAACAAAGAAACGAAAAGATAAAATATAAATATAAATAAATATGTCGGGACACACAACACCATCTAGTTCCATGGTAAGCTACGAAGCTTTTGTTATGGGTAACAGATAGTTGATACATTACACATATATAACATTAAATACATACATATTATAAATATAAACACCCATGAGTACAAACGTTTATGCTCATCACACAAATGAATAACTCCAGCGGGATCTGAACCCACAAACGCTGACACAGCAAGTAAGATCACAACAAAGTAAGCCAAACGTGTCGTTAAAATATAGACAAGTGAGGCCGGAGCAATAAATTGTTTACTACTGAATACTTTATATTTCTACTATCTATTTCTATACGATTTCTAAAAAATGAAGCTTTTTTGAAGAATGCTAAGCAAGAGTATCTTTTTATCCCTTCAATATATCACCTCCCTCTCATCAACGAGAAAACACCTATGAGGTCCCTAGAGTTTACAAAATACTATTCAAGTACAGAGCTTTGAATAATACTAGATATGGCATTGTTTAATGTTTAAAGTTTAATATTATCAAGTATAATATGTATTAGCTTTTATCTAATAGCCTGATATATTTTAAAAATAGTTCAGCTGTGTGTTTATTATTTTTCGCAATTATTAGATAAAATTTGCCAAAAATTGCGTTTCATGCAGATATATAGATATAAAAAAATATCTGGAATACACTCGAGTGAAGTGAGGAGAAATCACTAGTCAAAAACATATAATATACTAAAAATTCTCTCAAACAAGCCACATCCAGCATGTTTACATCTCTACCTTATGTTGCTCTTAAGCCCGAATAATAAAGATCATGTTTTACGATGCTGCTACGACCCCCAGTGAGTTTGATTGGCAAATACTTTATGTTGACTGTACCGGATATTAGGGTTAATACAAGTGAAGTAACTCGTAAGAAGTGTATTACAAATTGAGCCATATTGGGGAGAAAATTGAATTTTGTAGAGTTTTATGATTTGTTTTTTAAATTCTAGGCGTTTATGTTACCTTAAGAAAACTAATATGCGTATGAAAAAAATACTTTTTAAATATATTTGTCTATCTATGGTTCTATTTATGGTTTAGCCAATAATATTGTTAGTACTGCCATAAAGTATCGTATTTAAAAAAATATTTATAATCACACTCGGCTCAGCTTCGCTCGGGTTCATCCCTCGTTACGTTATAATGGTTAGTATGGAATAGATAGACTATTATATTACATATTCATACAAAATAAACAGTCTGAACTTTTCGATTATTCAGCTGTAATTTTTTTGAGTTTTCTCCTATTTTTTTTAAACTTAGCCCACCCCTGACATACCCCCAATAAAACAAAAAAAGAATTATTCAAATCGGTCCAGCCGTTTTTGAGTTTTAGTGAGACTAACGAACAAGTGATTTTCATATATATATATATATATATATATATATATATATATATATACGTTAATTTAATATTCAATAAAATGTTAAAAATAAGAAATCACGTGAAAAATCTATTTTGTGTTGTCCTACACGAAGAACGAAGTGATATATCACGCCTAGGTGCTTTTTCTTTACCCCCTAAGGTGGTTAGTGGTTTACAATACTGTTATTATAGTTCAGAGTAGTTTTTAGTTTTAAATAAAGCTATATTTAGTTTTAATATAAAAAAAAATTAAAAACATATTTATTATAAAATATGTAGGTACTAAAAATATAAGTTTACATACTAGCAAGCTGCCTTATATAATAAAGTTTTGATTTAAAAGTCATAATCGCTTACCACTTTATTAATCTGGTAATTTCTTGGACTTCTTGATTTTTTAAATAACACTTAAAACGTATTCTTTATACGCAGAATCTTTAAAAAAACTCTATCACTGACTCACTGACAACCAAAATAAAAATTTAGATTTTATGGGGTCACTGGGTCTTGAAATATGAAAATTGCACAAGAATTTATTATATACCGGATGCACGCACTAAAAAAGATTTAACAAATATATTAATCTATACTAATTTTATAAAGAGGCAGAGTTTGTTTGTTTAAACGCGCTAATCTCAGGAATTAGTAATCTGATTTGAAAAATTCTTCTTGCATTAAATAGCCCGTTTATTGTGGAAGGCTTATGGGCCACATATCATATAATAGTCTATCTATTCCATACTAACCTTTACAACGTACCTAAGGATGAAGCCAAGCGAAGCAAAAGTGAGTTGCTAGTATAATAATAACCTAAAGGCATTAACTAAGAGCGATTTAATTTAGTCTATATTGAAGTCGATTGGTTGTTTTGAATGAGAAAAAATAAATTTCTCCCAATACTAAAAAGAAAACTGTTCAAAATATCACAAAATTAATATTTTATACCCACTCTAGATATTAACTACACGAATAAATATATTAAGTAGGAGTTTTCATATAAAATTTACACCGGAACCGACGCGACGCCACATTACGTACGTAGTACAAGTATAGTAAGCCGCGTATCGTGTGCGGGCACACATTATAATGACACGGGCACCCGAGCGGGGAAATGAATCGGGAAAGTTTAAATGTAGTTATGGTTAGGTCAGAAGTTCAAATATTAGGGCTTTCACACACTATTTACTGTCTTTATGTATCATAAAATATATGTTAAACAATAGTAACAGAATGTCTACAAAGGATAATTTATCGTTTTAAGAGATTTCTTCCAGAATCCCTTTAGTGGGAAAATAAATTAAATGAGTGCGATGTAGGTACAGTATAGCATTATTTGATATAAATATAATATTAAAATATTTATAATATATAATAAATAATAAATACATACATACATACATACATACATACATACATACATACATACATACATACATACATATACACGATAATTTATTTTATATAGTAACGTTTTTATTAAGTCTTTTTGTGTGAATTTGATGTTTATTAAATTTATAGCCTTAGTAAAATTAAGACTAAAGCGCTTTCCTTGAGTACTTTATTAAGAACCGTTTTTATATGTGAAATATTGACAAATTTTTTATTTTCATATTGACCTTCTATTTCATTTTCAGATATTTACAAAAAATATTTTTAATGACTCTGATTTTCTCTTTTCGTAAAGTGTGACCCGAACAAGAGATTTTTTTTAATACATAGAAAATTCCAGAACAAAGCTTATTAGTGACGCACGTATGTAGGTTTTAAATAAACAGATAGATAAGTCGTATTCAGTAACTACGAGTATTACTACTAAATGAGTATGTACTAGCGAATATGTATTTTATTAATTTTCTAGTTTTTTTTCCCAGCCATTAGTGTCTCACTGCTGGGCAAAGGTTTATCTTATCCTTCCACTCTGCTATATTTGTGGTGATAACCTTTCAGTCTTTTGTAAAGGCATCCAGGTTCTTTCACCTACATCTAGGTCTACTACGATATTGTATGACGTTTTGTGGAGTCCAAAACGTGGTGGGCTTAGCGAACATTTCGTTGGACATTTAGAATATATATGTTCAGCCAAGTCCCATTTCAATTGAACAGCTTTGCGCGTGACGTCAGCGATCAGTGTTATGGAGCGCAGTACTGAGTTTATAATCTTATCTGAGATATGAAAGCCGCAGAATATTGCGCTCCATGGATCGCTGGTAGACCTCAAGATCGGACCTCTGCTGAACTGTCAATGACCAAGTCTATCTAGTCTAGTTCAGTATACACAAATCTACGTTTGAATTTTAATGCGTAAAAAATATTTTTCTAAAAAATCTCTTTTTAGGTAATCTAACTTATATACTTTTACACTTATTTTTTTTCGAAAAAAAATCATAAGTGGTCGCGATCTTCATCAATAAGGGAACAAAGAAGATTATACTCTAAGTAAAAACTAAAGAGTAAAAACTACATATACATAGACTTTACATTGACGCAGAATTTCAACTTAATATTGATATTATCACAGCCTTAACACCTATAAATTAGCATAATTGATTGAATTCAGTTAGGGGTTAAAATATACCACGAAGCTATTCAAATCTTCATCCCTCAATAAACTGTGGGAGTTTGTTACTAATAAATTAACCTTCTGAATTAACATCTGTTCCTAAGTTTGTATCTTTACTTAGTAATAATATGAATGTCAAATTGAGATAATTGATTTTTGGTAGAATCTTTTACGTAGCAATATATTGACACATTTTTGCACAGATAGTTTGTAGGTCAGAGTGCTATAAGGTTCTCAGTCACACGTGCCACTACTTGGTTCTATATTTTTATAAAGAAAACTTTTATAATATACTTTTTATAATATCATAACGAAGGTATATGTTAGATTTATACTGACAATATTGGAGTAGAGTATAGCAGTTTTAGATAGCATTTGGATACATATTATGTTTGTACCAAATTTTCCCGACCTTGTTTCAATTCAGTGTTTATACCATACGTAATTAGTTTTTTTTATATATTCTGAATTAAAACATGTTATTCTAAGGTTAATACGAATGTTATTGATATAGCATACAAATTAAATAATAAGACTCATGTTAAATTATCGTATGTCTTCCATACGAAAACCATACATTTTAAGTTTTTTCTCCTTATGACTTTTTAATCTAAGTACTTAGAAAGGCATTTGAATTAAATTATATATAAAAATGTGGGCTATGAGATGCTCCAAATATAAATAAGGACCTAGTTCAATTTTTTTTTTACATAGAGTATAACTGACGAAAGTCGTAAATAAATGAAATCGCTTAAGAATAATCTCTCCATTGGTCGGCTTGAGATTACAAAGAAGTAGATTCGATCCACGTTGAATTGTTTTTTTTTATTTATTTTAAAGACACAATTTCAAGTAGATAATAAAACCTTAAGCACTCTAAGGACTAACCGAATAAAAATAAAACCAGTCATAATGTTAGGAATACTGATCGTAAAACAAGTGTGCATTAGCTACCTCAATAAGGGATGAAGGCTTTGCTTCCAAATTAAAAGATAAACTTGTAAACATCTATTACTTACATACCTACAAAAAAATAAAGACGAAGTTGAAATGCCTTGTTATTTTACCTAAAATAAAATATTTTGCGTTAGATAGAATTTTAAAACTTTTAAACGTCACCAACAAAAATAAAATCGGTCAAGTGCGAGTCGAATTTGCACACGAAGGTTTCTGTACCATCGTACATGTACTTTTTGTTAATATGTCTTTTAAGCTATGTATGTAGTATATTAAATTCGATGATCGATTACGAAGGATAAAAATATGTTTCTTGAATTATTAATATATATATTTTTTGTTATTTGTTTTTGTAGCGGCAATAGAAATAAAAAATACTCTGTGAAAATTTTAACTCTCTACCTATTACGGTTCATGAGTTACAGCCCTCTGACAGACGGACGAACGGATGGACAGCGGCGGCAAAGTAACAGGGTTCTGTTGGCACCCTTCGGGTACGGAACCCTAAACATGACTAACACACACACACACACCCATATGATTTTAAAAATTGTATTAAAATGACAAAAATCGTTATGTCATAGAATCGATTATGTAAATATCATATATCTTTTTTAGATTTGTTTACACTCTAGTCTCTAATGCCCTAAAAATCGATCGAATCTGCATTTCATACGCGATTTCAGAATTAAGCAAACGCTAAAAGTCAAATAGTTCAAAAGCTTGATTCATCAAAGGTTTTAATAATGTTTATTTATAACATCAACTTCCTATAGCTTTAGTTTTAATAGATACTCTCTAGAGATAAAAATAGCTAAGTCATTTCCAAACGACTAACTCGATTACGTTCTCTCAAAGCTTTCACGTAACCTACTTACCGCTTAGCCCCTCATGGTAATAATAAATACACTATATTCATAAGCTTACAAACTACGGTGTGTTACTAGTTAATATTCGGTATAAAATTAACGATAAAATATTTTCAGTCTATTAAATTAAACTTTTTTAATATATAAAGTTGATAAAAGATACGTTTGGCTCAGTTTGTAGTGAACTTGCAGTGCCAGCGGTCATGAGTTCGAGTCCCGCTGGAGGCATTCATTTGTGTAATGTGCACGAATGTTTGTACTGTAGTCATGGGTGTTTATATTTATTTATAATATGTATGTATTTAAAGTTACATAATATATGTACTGTATCAACTATCTGTTATCCATAACACAGGCCTTGTAGCTTACGATGTAACTAGATGGCGCTGTGTGTTGATGTCCCAACATATTTACTATATTTATTTATTAATTATTTAATATAAAGCTAAAGAACTTGTTTTTTTGTTTATTTAAATGTGCAAATTTCTTGAACGATCAGTACGATTTAAAAAAATCTTTTTCACATGCAGATAAAAGTTCAAATCATCGGAAATTTTATTTTAATTTATAGAGAAAATCTAAATAAAACGTCAGACCTAGATATTCCACAAAACCGATTGATTATTCACAGTTTTATATATACGTAACGAAACGTTTTTTTATATATATTTAGGTAAATCATAAAACACGTGGATAATGTGAAATACTCCTAAAATATTTAATAGGAATTAAAAGACTCTATTAAATCGTTTTATTTATGTGTAAAAACTTATATGAAATTTCAATTCCCTGCATTTATATTGACCTATATTAAAGTTATCTAAATACTATATATATATATATATATATATATATATATATATATATATATATATATATATATAAAAATAGAATAAATAGTCGACGGTGTATAGCGTATAAAAAATAATTCTTATAGTATGTGTACTATGTGTGCACTTTTATGCGTTGCCGATCCTTACCAAGAATTCTGATCCGACTGAAACCGGTTTAAATAGTTAGATTAGTATAATAATGATTGATGATTTATACACATTTTTTCAAATTTAAGTCAGTTTTTTTAAACTTTTGAAACTGTCAATATGAGTGAAGAAAAATTGCATTTATGACATTGTATGTTATATGACTTCCAAAAAGGGAATAATGCGATGAAGGCAAAAAAACCTGGTGTGACGTGTTTGGAGAGGACGCAGTAATAGCTCGAATATACCAAAAGTGGTTTGGGAAATTTCGTTCAGGCGATTTTTCTTTGAAAGATCAACCCAGTTCAGGAAGGCCATCAGATGTCAATGACGAAGTGCTACGCAGTATGATCAAGACAAATCCCACGTTAACTTCCACAAAAGTTGGCTTCAAACTTTGAATTCACCAGGACTACTGCTTTAGATCACATTGAAACGCTTGGTTTCGTTTCTAAACTCTCTGTTTGGGTGCCACACGAATTAAGTGAAAAAATTTAATGGACAGAATTTCGATATGTTCTTCAAATCTTGCTTGTCACAAAAGGGGACCGTTTTTGGACTACTTGGTGACTGGAGATGAAAACTGGATAGTTTATAAATACGTGGTTAGAAAAAGAGTATATGTTTATAAAGGAGAGACACCACCGTCCACATCCAAAGCTGGCGTGCATCCGAAGAAGGTTATGTTGTGTTGTTGGTGGGACCGCAAGGGTATAGTGCAATATGACTTGCTGAAAGCGAATGAAACGGTCGATGCTGATCGTTACTGTCCGCAACTTGATGTTTTAAATAAAGAAATTCAACGTAAACGTTCATGTTTGGCCAACAGAAAGGGGGTGATTCATCACCACGACAAGGCTAGACCACGCATGGCAAGAAAAACCATACAAAAAATTGCAAAGTTGGGTTGGGAAACTTTAATTCAGCCAGCATATTCTCCAGATATTGGACCATCTGACTATCATCTGTTTAAGTCGCTGTAATACCATATTGATGGAAATAAATATATAAATTATGATGGTGTCCAACTAGCAGTGAAATAATACTTCGTCTCTAAAAAAGAGGAATTCATTTTCAGTGGGTTAGATAAGCTGCCAGATCGCTGGCAGACATTTGTAACTAATAAAGGACATTATATTATGGAAGATTTTTTAATAAAAAGTGAAAAAAAAAAATTGTTCTTCCTTTTAGGAAAAAAACGACAGAACTTTCCCTTAGACCAATAACATCCATACTAATATTATAAATATGAAAGTTTGTTAGGATAGGTGGATAAATGTATGGAATTTGTTACTCTTTCACGTCAGAACGGCTGTCTGGATGAAAATTTGCACAAATGTAGATTATAGTCTATAATAGCACATAGGTTACTTTTAATCCCGGAAAAATTTACTTAATTTTATTTAATTTGATACGTTTCCTGTAGGATAGTTTTTTTTTGTCTAAGGATGAGCCTATAGCGAAGCGAGTCGCCTCTAAGAACTATAAATAGATTTTAACCTAATAAAGAATTTTAATGCTATCTTATAAGATGGGTAAAATGAAAGATGTAATGGAAAATATTTTTTTAATATCATAAAAAATAGTTTAAAGACTGCTATATGTTACTTTAGTACTAGACTCTTCCCAGAAATCCACGTGTTCCTAGATAGTTTTGGGGGCATGTTGTTATTTATTTTTATTTTTCTTAATTATAATATTATAATCGAATCACAAAAAAAAACTCAGTCAAACATTTCTTATTTTAAATATAAAAGCTAGTTTTTTTATATAAAACTGTCATCGCAGACATTTTTGTATGGCTATTTTAGGGGTATAATAGAGATTTCTATATATGCCATGCATTTGGTCAGTGCACGCGAAAAACCACTTTGCCGTATCAATTCACTAATACTATAGCTTTTATAAGCGCTACAACCAAATTAAATATACCATAAATTCTTCCTGAAGAAAAGTAAATCATTACAGTTAAATGTATTAAAATTTGTTAAGTAATTTTTATATTATATAGACTAGCGACTCACCCTTGCTTTGCTTGGATTCGTCCTTAGCTTGCTTCCGAATACAAATTTTCATCCCCATTTTCACTTCCTTAAGGGATGATTTCTGGGATAAAAAGTATCCTATGTCCTTCCCAGGGTCTTAAACTATCTTCTTACATATTTACTATTTTACATATTTACGAGTACATAGTATAGCAGATGCTCTCAGTGGACTTGTATTTATATTTGTTGGGATATGCAAACGAATATAAATACAGTAGAGTTTTCACTAAAATCCACTTCGTTACACAAAATCTTGAAAGTACATATAAGGCTTATTACAATATATACATAAGATGCAGTCTAAAAGGTTTGGACGAAGCGCTTCCGGCGAATTCTGTGCAATGAAAGAAATGTAACATGGAAAGTAAAAAACGTCTCATGTTTTAATATTTTATATCGTCTCTTTTAAAATGATGTTTAGTTAGGTTTATTTCATGACAGTTATGTAGACATTATGTTATTATGTTAGAGATTAATGTGTTTTAAGTAATTTTAGGTACTAGTAGTCCAGTGGTACACACTCTCTTGGAAAACTGAGTGAAATGGGTTCAAATCACAGGTCTTGCACCTCTGATATTTTCATGTACGAATCATTTCCAACATAATCATTTATTATACGGTGAAGGAAAACATTGTGAACTTGCATGTCTGAGAGAACCTAGCAAGTTTTCGAAAGACATGTGAATTCCGCAAACCCGCACTTGGTCAGCATGGAACTCCCGATCATCCCCCTCGCATTGAAGGAAGACCTGTGCCCAACAGCGGGACGTAAAAAAGGGCTGAACACAGTTATAATATTCACTAGCTACTCAACCACCGCATCGCTTTATTGGCTAATTTATAGTAATCTGATATACGATAATAGCCTATAGTAGAACGGAATGGATAGTGCAATGTAATACTCGTAAATGTTATATGCTTTCTCTCTCTCTCATTACTGTCATGGCGGACGTGTGCGTTTCTTATTTAAGTGTTCTCTGTAAGAAATAAAAGATTAAAAGTTTTACTCATAAATTCTATCTCCTTTAATCTTACAAAGGTCGTAGTTTTGATTTTACAAACGTAAAAGAACGTAAAAGGCTCTCAAATACACCTAACATTATTTAATAGAAGCTTTTTTGGAGAGATGTGATTGCCTCCAAAAAAATTTATGGTTAGTTTTTAAATAAATTATAAAATTTAGAAAGAGTGGTCACTCTCCACGCCATATTCTTTCACTAGTTCTATTTAGGAGCGTATCCTACCGTAGCCTTTAGTTTCCGAACTAAAAAAATAGTTTTTATAACAATGAAAATGATAAGAATTTTCATTTTCTGATAAGAATAAAAGCCAAACCACGTCGTCCAAAAGCTGTAGTCTACATATTAGAAGAAATTAAAATAAAAACGTTATATAAGTTTATGAATATCCATATGATTTACATAGTTTTATATAACACATTTAATTCAAAAGATTAATATATTTACCAGGCAATTTCGAAAACTCGCTAACTTTCAAAATACACTAAATGTACTAAATAGGTTTGATGAAACTATTTTGTATTCTATCTACGCCATTGTTAGACTTCTTCAAGAACGGCATATAACCACAGCTTCCGACAAACGACCGGTCGTCGCAGTTATACATCCTGTTGTAACGCTCCGGTGCCTTTTTGTGCGGTCGGTTCGAAATAGGGCTAAAGCTTGCTAGAGATATAGTCACGTCGAACTTTTTACTTATACTTTGAATTAAAATTAAATAGAAAGCTTTTATAAGTATTGAAGTCCTAGAAAAATTATTAAGTACATATATTAAAAATGTAAATCTTCGATGTTTAAAGTGTAATTCCATCCTATCTATACATAATAATAATAAAATTGTAACTAAAGCCGAATCTGTACATTAAATATTTTTTGGAAAATCTTATTGAAATAAAAATTATTATCGATACAGAGGCCGAATCTATAATTTTTAGAATTTTTATCGGTCTGTCTGTTACTGGATCACAGAAAAAGCAATAGAAGAATTTTAATGAAATTTGGTAGGTTATGGTGAAATCTGGTTATCCGGGTCAACATATAGGATAATTTTTACCACGGGAAAAATGTCTCATTTCTGAGAAAAAATACAGAAACTGCAATGTAATAGCTATACTAATATGTAAAACCTAAGAATTTGGCTTTTGGTCATCTGAACGCGGGCGGAAGCCGCGGGGCAATGCTAGTTATTTATATAATTCGTATTATATATTAATATTATAAATGTGAAAGTTTGCATGGATGTTTGTTACTCTTTCACGCCAGAATGGCTGAACGGATCTGGATGAAATTGGCACAGAGATAGATTATAGTTTAGATTAGCGCATAGATAACTTTATATAAAAGAAAAATGTACGGATCCAGTGGAATAGATTTGTTTTTTTTTACTCACATGTAAAAGTGACTATCTGTTTACATTTTTTTACACATAAACGTCTGGATCGATTTTATCTCTAAAATTAACAATAAAGTTATTTTACAACATAAACACAAAAAAAATATATAAATAATCTAGCTGATGACCTATTTTATGATGTATCAAAAGATTTCTTTTATAGGCTTTATATTGAAATCCAAACATTATCGGTATGGAACCATAATTAACTATAATTTGGTCGTAAAACTACGTATACTAAAAATGTTGTAATCCCTCCTAACTAAATACCCGGTAATGTAATTTGGGTATAACATGACTTAATTAAATTACTACTTAAATATATGGTTTACGTTGTTACGTATAAGCAATGTTAGTTTTCGCTTCCTTTTATATTTACTTAGAGAATTTATGTGCAAGCAAAAAATTTAAAATCATAAATAATGAGGCTTATACTTACAAAGTACATATAAGCATTAGTAAAGGAAACGAGTGTTTTTAAAGATTTGTTTTCTTTGAAATTGTCTGTTTACAATTTTATACTAAAAAGTAAAAAAAAATATATGTTTCCTTTGAAATAAAAAAATACAAAAGACAGAAAAGACAATAATGTCTTCACACACGGAAAAAAGTCGCACCACGTTCAAAAATACTATAATGACATTTTAGTAAAATCGAATCAAACACCAGTGTAGCTAAGTACTTAAATGAAAAACTACGTCTAATTATCCAACTTGATTATACGAAAATTCTATAAGTCTCGAATTGAAAAAATTTACAACCATATTTCAGTATAGAAACTCTATAAAGAGGAATGATCCATTATCTGATGTAGAGTCATTAGTTATTAGAGGAAATCTCTATCTATTTTTAATCTAAACGCCATCCCAAAAGACAAAGTATTAGTTCACAATGTTTTCGAGCTATTAAAGCACATTGTTCGCCTAATGTTTCATTACATCGGGCTACGTTTCAATACTGGCGAATGAGAGATTTTTAAAAATTGTTCTTTCACTTTGAAATTTATCTGCGGAAATTTATGGGAGCTTTAGTGGAAAATAGTATAATGCGATTAGACTCTAATTATTTACATACTATTTATTCGATTTTCGGTACGCAGGTCGAGTCCCGCTGGGGGTGATTTGTGTGATGTGCACGAATGTTTATATTCCATTCATGGGTGTTTATATTTATACCTATGTATGTATTTAAAGTTATATATGTGTAGTGTATCAAACTATCCTCGGTATCTAGAACACAAGCCTCGTAGCTTATCCATGGAAACTAGATGGGGCTGTGTGTAAATGTCCCAATATATTTATTTATTTATACTACTCGAGTTTATAATAAATGTGGAACGTCTGTATCATGTTAATTATTTTCACAACTGGAAACGACTGAACGCGATTTTTAGAAGAAATTAAGTACACTAGATTATGACTTGGAAAAAACAAAAGCCTACTGTTAGGCACCTACGGTTAAAATAGTTAATTACTATAAATCTATAACATAAAATTATAAATACAATTCTAAGTGAATCGGCTACATTAAATATTTTTAACAAAATCTTATTGAATAGTTATTATTATCGATACCAAGACCGAATCCTATAGTTTTAGAATTTTTGTCTGCCCTTTCTGTCTGTCTATCTGTGAACACCATCCCGCGAAAACTTCGGACAGATTTTGATGTTTGGTATAGACGATAGTTGTGATATGGATATGCTGGGTCGACCAAAATAAAGGATATTTTTACTGCGGGAAAACTATCTCATCTCTGAGAAAAAAAAAAATTCCTAAAAAGGTTAATAAAGACCCGTTTAAAACGTACCTAGGGATGAATCCGAAACGGACGCGAAGGTGAGTCATTAGCCAAATAATATAATAAAATATGTTGGTGTCACCATAACTGTTTCTTTACATTGTTTTATAGGAACATGCGTTAAAGCCAGAAGAATTATAATATTTTTTTGGGGGTATATAACCTATTTCTATAACAGACTCTGCAGTATCAATTTAATCAATGTCGCATAAGCCCCCCCGATTTATAATTAAGTCTGTCTGAACTGCTGGGAATGATTATTGCATAATATAATATAATATAGTAGAACCCAGCGCGCCTAAACTCGCGCTAAACTTAAAAAAAAATCTCTAAAAAGGTAGATAGTAGTAGTATAGGTCATACAAATGTTTCATTCCCATATTTTACCACCTCTATAGGGATGAACTCGGAAAAATGCTAAAACACATATTTATTTACTTGTATTGAATAGCTATAATACCAACAGTTTTAAATAATTTTGATCATATTTTTTTTTGGATTATATTATAACGTGTTTGCTCGAGGGAATTGCGAGTAGATAATCTCCGCCGGTAAAAAAGCCCTCTAACTATCTCCATACAAAATCATGCCAATCCGTCACTCCGTTTCGACATGAAAGAAAGACAAACAAACACACTTTCACATTTATTAATATTAGTAGGGATTTATCGTTAAAATTATAACGTCTACGGATAAAGTATGGTAAAGAGATTTTTACGCTGCAGGATTGTTATTTATCATTTAACCGATTTTTTAAAGATAAGAAAATATTTTTATCTTCTCCAGTAAAAAAATTTTTTTTATTGGTAGGCAAATATATATGTATTGTTAATGTCAAACAAATTTCAATGAAAACCAAAAAAGTAATAACACGATATCAATAAACATATTCAGTCATATTCTAATAATGTCTAGACCTTATTGTGAGACGTTCTAAGATTGTTTCTATAATTTTGATTCATTGAGAGCCATAACACTCTTAGAGATGTCTACTCAACGATATGTAATCTATATACATATTTACATTATACATGTTATTTAAATAAGGTATATAAAATTAAATGTCTGGTATTTTTGTGACTTTTTCAGCTCATACTATCCATTTTTACTTTATTTGTACAGCCAAATCACAAGCAACGACAGATTTTGATAGGAACTACGCAGTTAAATAGTTTAATTAGATCAATTAAAAGGTATATAAATTAAAAATACGCAAAACACGATGGGTTACTTTGTTAAAAGGTACGGTTCCCGTGCGATAGATTTGTTTTTATTTTTTACTAGAGACGAACTCGAGCGAAGCGAGTGGAGGGTAAGCTAGTTTTAAATAAATTAGTTAGGCCCTCAACATCCCCCATAAGTAAAAAAAATCACCCCGCTAAAAAGATCATTATTATTACCTAGCGACTCAACCACATCGCTCTCCTCAGGGTTCGTTCATAGTGGAATTTAGGTGTGATATGTATTTTAACATGCCGAACATCATAAAAAAGAATGTCCATAAAATATTTTTTTCGGGTGGACGAAACCATTATCACTTAGGAGTTGTAAAAAATAATTTACATCCTAGTCTCAATTCTATTGCATGTACATACAAAATGTCATAAGAATCGGTTAAGCCGTTTCGTAGGAGTCTTATTACAAAGACTGTGACACGAGAATTTCTATATATATTATGATCTATAAAGATGCACTACATTACTGTACGCTTATTTGAATTCTCACACCCTGGTAGACAATTGCGCCACATATTAGTAGTATTTTCTCATAAAATAATGTACCTTTTTCATCCAAATTTCTTTCACGCAATAGAACTTAAACCAAGCCTCTGATCACGTCGTACACGTAAAATTGGCTTACATATCTTTTCAAGATTGCCTATCTTTAGAAAAGATCGAGAGTGGATGTTATTTGTGTAACCGTTTGATGCCACCTCTTTGATGGGTTAGCTAAACATTTTTCATATTTCAATGGACTATGTATTTTTATTGTAAACTTAACCAAAATTTCCCTTTTATCTCCTTTGATGTTTGGATTGGAAAAAGAAAATTTAAATAGGATTTACCGTACTTCAATATGTTAATAAATATTTATTTTTTGATAAGTTAAGTGGTTTTCATATATATAAAACCAACGATATTTGCTTACTGTAAATTATT
>OV170226.1:20288523-20405435 GCA_921882275.1 Brenthis ino
TTTTTTTTTTTTTTTTTTTTTTTTTTTTTTTATTTTTTTTTTTTTTTTTTTTTTTTTTTTTTTTTTTTTTTTTTTTTTTTTTTTTTTTTTTTTTTTTTTTTTTTTTTTTTTTTTTTTTTTTTTTTTTTTTTTTTTTTTTTTTTTTTTTTTTTTTTTTTTTTTTTTTTTTTTTTTTTTTTTTTTTTTTTTTTTTTTTTTTTTTTTTTTTTTTTTTTTTTTTTTTTTTTTTTTTTTTTTTTTTTTTTTTTTTTTTTTTTTTTTTTTTTTTTTTTTTATTTTTTTTTTTTTTTTTTTTTTTTTTTTTTTTTTTTTTTTTTTTTTTTTTTTTTTTTTTTTTTTTTTTTTTTTTTTTTTTTTTTTTTTTTTTTTTTTTTTTTTTTTTTTTTTTTTTTTTTTTTTTTTTTTTTTTTTTTTTTTTTTTTTTTTTTTTTTTTTTTTTTTTTTTTTTTTTTTTTTTTTTTTTTTTTTTTTTTTTTTTTTTTTTTTTTTTTTTTTTTTTTTTTTTTTTTGTTTTTTTTTTTTTTTTTTTTTTTTTTTTTTTTTTTTTTTTTTTTTTTTTTTTTTTTTTTTTTTTTTTTTTTTTTTTTTTTTTTTTTTTTTTTTTTTTTTTTTTTTTTTTTTTTTTTTTTTTTTTTTTTTTTTTTTTTTTTTTTTTTTTTTTTTTTTTTTTTTTTTTTTTTTTTTTTTTTTTTTTTTTTTTTTTTTTTTTTTTTTTTTTTTTTTTTTTTTTTTTTTTTTTTTTTTTTTTTTTTTTTTTTTTTTTTTTTTTTTTTTTTTTTTTTTTTTTTTTTTTTTTTTTTTTTTTTTTTTTTTTTTTTTTTTTTTTTTTTTTTTTTTTTGTTTTTTTTTTTTTTTTTTTTTTTTTTTTTTTTTTTTTTTTTTTTTTTTTTTTTTTTTTTTTTTTTTTTTTTTTTTTTTTTTTTTTTTTTTTTTTTTTTTTTTTTTTTTTTTTTTTTTTTTTTTTTTTTTTTTTTTTTTTTTTTTTTTTTTTTTTTTTTTTTTTTTTTTTTTTTTTTTTTTTTTTTTTTTTTTTTTTTTTTTTTTTTTTTTTTTTTTTTTTTTTTTTTTTTTTTTTTTTTTTTTTTTTTTTTTTTTTTTTTTTTTTTTTTTTTTTTTTTTTTTTTTTTTTTTTTTTTTTTTTTTTTTTTTTTTTTTTTTTTTTTTTTTTTTTTTTTTTTTTTTTTTTTTTTTTTTTTTTTTTTTTTTTTTTTTTTTTTTTTTTTTTTTTTTTTTTTTTTTTTTTTTTTTTTTTTTTTTTTTTTTTTTTTTTTTTTTTTTTTTTTTTTTTTTTTTTTTTTTTTTTTTTTTTTTTTTTTTTTTTTTTTTTTTTTTTTTTTTTTTTTTTTTTTTTTTTTTTTTTTTTTTTTTTTTTTTTTTTTTTTTTTTTTTTTTTTTTTTTTTTTCTTTTTTTTTTTTTTTTTTTTTTTTTTTTTTTTTTTTTTTTTTTTTCTTTTTTTTTTTTTTTTTTTTTTTTTTTTTTTTTTTTTTTTTTTTTTTTTTTTTTTTCTTTTTTTTTTTTTTTTTTTTTTTTTTTTTTTTTTTTTTTTTTTTTTTTTTTTTTTTTTTTTTTTTTTTTTTTTTTTTTTTTTTTTTTCTTTTTTTTTTTTTTTTTTTTTTTTTTTTTTTTTTTTTTTTTTTTTTTTTTTTTTTTTTCTTTTTTTTTTTTTTTTTTTTTTTCTTTTTTTTTTTTTTTTTTTTTTTTTTTTTTTTTTTTTTTTTTTTTTTTTTTTTTTTTTTTTTTTTTTTTTTTTTTTTTTTTTTTTTTTTTTTTTTTTTTGATTTTTTTTTTTTTTATGGTGTCTTAAGCCCGAATAATAGAGATCATGTTTACGATGTGCTTACGACCCCCAGTGAGTTTGATTGGCAAATACTTTATGTTGACTGTACCGGATATTAGGGTTAATACAAGTGAAGTAACTCGTGAGAAGTGTATTACAAATTGAGCCATAATTGGGGAGAAAATTGAATTTTGTAGGTTTTTATGGATTTGTTTTTTAAATTCTAGGCGTTTATGTTTCCTTAAGAAAACTAATATATCGTATGAAAAAAATACTTTTTAAATATATTTGTCTATCTATGTTTCTATTTATGGTTTAGCCAATAATATTGTTAGTACTGCCATAAAGTATCGTATTTAAAAACATTATTTATAATCACACTCGGCTCAGCTTCGCTCGGGTTCATCCCTCGTTTAACGTTATAATGGTTAGTATGGAATAACTAGACTATTATATTACATATTCATACAAAATCAACAGTCTGAACTTTTCGATTATTCTCTGTCTTTTTTTGAGTTTTCTCACTATTTTTTTTAACTAAATTAGCCCACCCCTGACATACCCCCAATAAAACAAAAAAAGAATTATATCAATATCGGTCCATGCGTTTCTTGATTTTTTTATTGAGACTAACGAACAAGTGATTTTTGCCATATATATATATATAGTTAGATCTATATATATATATATATATACGTTAATTTAATATTCAATAAAATGTTAAAAATAAGAAATCACGTGAAAAATCTATTTTGTGTTGTCCTAAACACGAAGAACGAAGTGGATATATCACGCCTAGGTGCTTTTTCTTTTAACCCCCTAAGGTGGGTTAGTGGTTTTACAATACTGTTTATTATAGTTCAGAGTAGTTTTTTAGTTTTAAATAAAGCTATATTTTAGTTTTAATATAATTAAAAAAAATTAAAAACATATTTATTATAAAATATGTAGGTTACTAAAAATATAAGTTTTACATACTAGCAAGCTGCCTTATATAATAAAGTTTTGAATTTTAAAAGTCATAATCGGCTTGACCACTATTTATTAATCTGGTAATTTCCTTGGACTTCTTGATTTTTCTTAAATAACACTTAAAAACGTATTCTTTATTAACGCAGAATCTTTAAAAAAACTCTATCACTGACTCACGTGACAACCAAATAAAAATTTAGATTTTATGGGGTCACTGGTCCCTTGAAATATGAAAATTGCACAAGAATTTATTATATACCGGATGCACGCATCTTAAAAAAGATTTAACAAATATATTAATCTATACTAATTTTATAAAAGAGGCAGAGTTTTGTTTGTTTAATACGAACCGCCCCGCTTTTTAAAAAATTCCCTTTTTCCCCCAAAAAGGAATTAGTAATCTGATTTGAAAAATTCTTCTTGCATTAAAATAGCCCGTTTATGGTGGAAGGCTGTATGGGCCACATATCATATAATAGTCCTATCTATTCCCCCCCCCATACTAACCTTTACAACGTACCTAAGGATGAAGCCAAGCGAAGCAAAAGTGAGTTGTCTAGTATAATAATAACCTAAAGGCATTTAACTAAGGCGCGATTTTAAATTTAGTCTATATTGAAGTCGATTGGGTTGTTTTGAATGAGAAAAAATAAATTTTCTCCCAATACTAAAAAGAAAACTGTTCAAAAATATCACAAAATTAATATTTTTATACCCACCTCTAGATATTAACTACACGAAAGAAATATATTAAGTATTAGTTTTCATATAAAATTTACACCGGAACCGACGCGACGCCACATTTACTACGTAGTACAAGTATAGTAAGCCGCGTATCGTGTGCGGGCACACATTATAATGACACGGGCACCCGAGCGGGGAAATGAATCGGGAAAGTTTAAATGTAGTTATGGTTAGGTCAGAAGTTCAAATATTAGGGCTTTCACACACTATTTACTGTCTTTATGTATCATAAAATATATGTTAAACAATAGTAACAGAATGGTCTACAAAGGATAATTTATCGTTTTAAGAGATTTCTTCCAGAATCCCTTTAGTGGGAAAATAAATTAAATGAGTGCGATATAGGTACAGTATAGCATTATTTGATATAAATATAATATTAAAATATTATAATATATAATAATAATCATACATACATACATACATACATACATACAGACATACATACATACATACATATACACGATAATTTATTTTATATAGTAAACGTTTTTTATTAAGTCTTTTTGTGTGAATTTGATGTTTATTAAATTTATAGCCTTAGTAAAATTAAGACTAAAGCGCTTTCCTTGAGTACTTTATTAAGAACCGTTTTTATATGTGAAATATTGACAAATTTTTTATTTTCATATTGACCTTCTATTTCATTTTCAGATATTTACAAAAAATATTTTTAATGACTCTGATTTTCTCTTTTCATAAAGTGTGACCCGAACAAGAGATTTTTTTTTGAGTACATAGAAAATTCCAGAACAAAGCTTATTAGTGACGCACGTATGTAGGTTTTAAATAAACAGATAGATAAGTCGTATTCAGTAACTACGAGTATTACTACTAAATGAGTATGTACTAGCGAATATGTATTTTATTAATTTTCTAGTTTTTTTTTCCCAGCCATTAGTGTCTCACTGCTGGGCAAAGGCTTATCTTATCCTTCCACTCTGCTATATTTGTGGTGATAACCTTTCAGTCTTTTGTAAAGGCATCCAGGTTCTTTCACCTACATCTAGGTCTACTACGATATTGTATGACGTTTTGTGGAGTCCAAAACGTGGTGGGCTTAGCGAACATTTCGTTGGACATTTAGAATATATATGTTCAGCCAAGTCCCATTTCAATTGAACAGCTTTGCGCGTGACGTCAGCGATCAGTGTTATGGAGCGCAGTACTGAGTTTATAATCTTATCTGAGATATGAAAGCCGCAGAATATTGCGCTCCATGGATCGCTGGTAGACCTCAAGATCGGACCTCTGCTGAACTGTCAATGACCAAGTCTATCTAGTCTAGTTCAGTATACACAAATCTACGTTTGAATTTTAATGCGTAAAAAATATTTTTCTAAAAAATCTCTTTTTAGGTAATCTAACTTATATACTTTTACACTTATTTTTTTTCGAAAAAAAATCATAAGTGGTCGCGATCTTCATCAATAAGGGAACAAAGAAGATTATACTCTAAGTAAAAACTAAAGAGTAAAAACTACATATACATAGACTTTACATTGACGCAGAATTTCAACTTAATATTGATATTATCACAGACTTAACACCTATAAATTAGCATAATTGATTGAATTCAGTTAGGGGTTAAAATATACCACGAAGCTATTCAAATCTTCATCCCTCAATAAACTGTGGGAGTTTGTTACTACTAAATTAACCTTCTGAATTAACATCTGTTCCTAAGTTTGTATCTTTACTTAGTAATAATATGAATGTCAAATTGAGTTCATTGATTTTTGGTAGAATCTATTACGTAGCAATATATCGACATTTTTGCACAGATAGTTTGTAGGTCAGAGTGCTATAAGGTTCTCAGTCACACGTGCCACTACTTGGTTCTATATTTTTATAAAGAAAACTTTTATAATATACTTTTTATAATATCATAACGAAGGGTATATGTTAGATTTATACTGACAATATTGGAGTAGAGTATAGCAGTTTTAGATAGCATTTGGATACATATTATGTTTGTACCAAATTTTCCCGACCTTGTTTCAATTCAGTGTTTATACCATACGTAATTAGTTTTTTTTTATATATTCTGAATTAAAACATGTTATTCTAAGGTTAATACGAATGTTTATTGATATAGCATTCAAATTAAATAATAAGACTCATGTTAAATTATCGTATGTCTTCCATACGAAAACCATACATTTTAAGTTTTTTCTCCTTTGACTTTTTAATCTAAGTACTTAGAAAGGCATTTGAATCAAATTATATATAAAAATGTGGGCTATGAGATGCTCCAAATATAAATAAGGACCTAGTTCAATTATTTTTTTTTACATAGAGTATAACTGACGAAAGTCGTAAATAAATAAAATCGCTTAAGAATAATCTCTCCATTGGTCGGCTTGAGATTACAAAGAAGTAGATTCGATCCACGTTGAATTGTTTTTTTTTATTTATTTTAAAGACACAATTTCAAGTAGATAATAAAACCTTAAGCACTCTAAGGACTAACCGAATAAAAATAAAACCAGTCATAATGTTAGGAATACTGATCGTAAAACAAGTGTGCATTAGCTACCTCAATAAGGGATGAAGGCTTTGCTTCCAAATTAAAAGATAAACTTGTAAACATCTATTACTTACATACCTACAAAAAAATAAAGACGAAGTTGAAATGCCTTGTTATTTTACCTAAAATAAAATATTTTGCGTTAGATAGAATTTTAAAACTTTTAAACGTCACCAACAAAAATAAAATCGGTCAAGTGCGAGTCGAATTTGCACACGAAGGTTTCTGTACCATCGTACATGTACTTTTTGTTAATATGTCTTTTAAGCTATGTATGTAGTATATTAAATTCGATGATCGATTACGAAGGATAAAAATATGTTTCTTGAATTATTAATATATATATTTTTTTGTTATTTGTTTTGTAGCGGCAATAGAAATAAAAAATACTCTGTGAAAATTTTAACTCTCTACCTATTACGGTTCATGAGTTACAGCCCTCTGACAGACGGACGAACGGATGGACAGCGGCGGCAAAGTAACAGGGTTCTGTTGGCACCCTTCGGGTACGGAACCCTAAACATGACTAACACACACACACACACCCATATGATTTTAAAAATTGTATTAAAATGACAAAAATCGTTATGTCATAGAATCGATTATGTAAATATCATATATCTTTTTTAGATTTGTTTACACTCTAGTCTCTAATGCCCTAAAAATCGATCGAATCTGCATTTCATACGCGATTTCAGAATTAAGCAAACGCTAAAAGTCAAATAGTTCAAAAGCTTGATTCATCAAAGGTTTTAATAATGTTTATTTATAACATCAACTTCCTATAGCTTTAGTTTTAATAGATACTCTCTAGAGATAAAAATAGCTAAGTCATTTCCAAACGACTAACTCGATTACGTTCTCTCAAAGCTTTCACGTAACCTACTTACCGCTTAGCCCCTCATGGTAATAATAAATACACTATATTCATAAGCTTACAAACTACGGTGTGTTACTAGTTAATATTCGGTATAATATTAACGATAAAATATTTTCAGTCTATTAAATTAAACTTTTTTAATATATAAAGTTGATAAAAGATACGTTTGGCTCAGTTTGTAGTGAACTTGCAGTGCCAGCGGTCATGAATTCGAGTCCCGCTGGAGGCATTCATTTGTGTAATGTGCACGAATGTTTGTACTGTAGTCATGGGTGTTTATATTTATTTATAATATGTATGTATTTAAAGTTACATAATATATGTACTGTATCAACTATCTGGTTATCCATAACACAGGCCTTGTAGCTTACGATGTAACTAGATGGCGCTGTGTGTTGATGTCCCAACATATTTACTATATTTATTTATTAATTATTTAATATAAAGCTAAAGAACTTGTTTTTTTGTTTATTTAAATGTGCAAATTTCTTGAACGATCAGTACGATTTAAAAAAATCTTTTTCACATGCAGATAAAAGTTCAAATCATCGGAAATTTTATTTTAATTTATAGAGAAAATCTAAATAAAACGTCAGACCTAGATATTCCACAAAACCGATTGATTATTCACAGTTTTATATATACGTAACGAAACGTTTTTTTATATATATTTAGGTAAATCATAAAACACGTGGATAATGTGAAATACTCCTAAAATATTTAATAGGAATTAAAAGACTCTATTAAATCGTTTTTATTTATGTGTAAAAACTTATATGAAATTTCAATTCCCTGCATTTATATTGACCTATATTAAAGTTATCTAAATACTATATATATATATATATATATATATATATATATATATATATATATATATATATATAATAAAAATAGAATAAATAGTCGACGGTGTATAGCGTATAAAAAATAATTCTTATAGTATGTGTACTATGTGTGCACTTTTATGCGTTGCCGATCCTTACCAAGAATTCTGATCCGACTGAAACCGGTTTAAATAGTTAGATTAGTATAATAATGATTGATGATTTATACACATTTTTTCAAATTTAAGTCAGTTTTTTTAAACTTTTGAAACTGTCAATATGAGTGAAGAAAAATTGCATTTATGACATTGTATGTTATATGACTTCCAAAAAGGGAATAATGCGATGAAGGCAAAAAAACCTGGTGTGACGTGTTTGGAGAGGACGCAGTAATAGCTCGAATATACCAAAAGTGGTTTGGGAAATTTCGTTCAGGCGATTTTTCTTTGAAAGATCAACCCAGTTCAGGAAGGCCATCAGATGTCAATGACGAAGTGCTACGCAGTATGATCAAGACAAATCCCACGTTAACTTCCACAAAAGTTGGCTTCAAACTTTGAATTCACCAGACTACTGCTTTAGATCACATTGAAACGCTTGGTTTCGTTTCTAAACTCTCTGTTTGGGTGCCACACGAATTAAGTGAAAAAATTTAATGGACAGAATTTCGATATGTTCTTCAAATCTTGCTTGTCACAAAAGGGGACCGTTTTTGGACTACTTGGTGACTGGAGATGAAAACTGGATAGTTTATAAATACGTGGTTAGAAAAAGAGTATATGTTTATAAAGGAGAGACACCACCGTCCACATCCAAAGCTGGCGTGCATCCGAAGAAGGTTATGTTGTGTTGTTGGTGGGACCGCAAGGGTATAGTGCAATATGACTTGCTGAAAGCGAATGAAACGGTCGATGCTGATCGTTACTGTCCGCAACTTGATGTTTTAAATAAAGAAATTCAACGTAAACGTTCATGTTTGGCCAACAGAAAGGGGGTGATTCATCACCACGACAAGGCTAGACCACGCATGGCAAGAAAAACCATACAAAAAATTGCAAAGTTGGGTTGGGAAACTTTAATTCAGCCAGCATATTCTCCAGATATTGGACCATCTGACTATTATCTGTTTAAGTCGCTGTAATACCATATTGATGGAAATAAATATATAAATTATGATGGTGTCCAACTAGCAGTGAAATAATACTTCGTCTCTAAAAAAGAGGAATTCATTTTCAGTGGGTTAGATAAGCTGCCAGATCGCTGGCAGACATTTGTAACTAATAAAGGACATTATATTATGGAAGATTTTTTAATAAAAAGTGAAAAAAAAATTGTTCTTCCTTTTAGGAAAAAAACGACAGAACTTTCCCTTAGACCAATAACATCCATACTAATATTATAAATATGAAAGTTTGTTAGGATAGGTGGATAAATGTATGGAATTTTGTTACTCTTTCACGTCAGAACGGCTGTCTGGATGAAAATTTGCACAAATGTAGATTATAGTCTATAATAGCACATAGGTTACTTTTAATCCCGGAAAAATTTACTTAATTTTATTTAATTTGATACGTTTCCTGTAGGATAGTTTTTTTTTGTCTAAGGATGAGCCTATAGCGAAGCGAGTCGCCTCTAAGAACTATAAATAGATTTTAACCTAATAAAGAATTTTAATGCTATCTTATAAGATGGGTAAAATGAAAGATGTAATGGAAAATATTTTTTTAATATCATAAAAAATAGTTTAAAGACTGCTATATGTTACTTTAGTACTAGACTCTTCCCAGAAATCCACGTGTTCCTAGATAGTTTTGGGGGCATGTTGTTATTTATTTTTATTTTTCTTAATTATAATATTATAATCGAATCACAAAAAAAACTCAGTCAAACATTTCTTATTTTAAATATAAAAGCTAGTTTTTTTATATAAAACTGTCATCGCAGACATTTTTGTATGGCTATTTTAGGGGTATAATAGAGATTTCTATATATGCCATGCATTTGGTCAGTGCACGCGAAAAACCACTTTGCCGTATCAATTCACTAATACTATAGCTTTTATAAGCGCTACAACCAAATTAAATATACCATAAATTCTTCCTGAAGAAAAGTAAATCATTACAGTTAAATGTATTAAAATTTGTTAAGTAATTTTTATATTATATAGACTAGCGACTCACCCTTGCTTTGCTTGGATTCGTCCTTAGCTTGCTTCCGAATACAAATTTTCATCCCCATTTTCACTTCCTTAAGGGATGATTTCTGGGATAAAAAGTATCCTATGTCCTTCCCAGGGTCTTAAACTATCTTCTTACATATTTACTATTTTACATATTTACGAGTACATAGTATAGCAGATGCTCTCAGTGGACTTGTATTTATATTTGTTGGGATATGCAAACGAATATAAATACAGTAGAGTTTTCACTAAAATCCATTTCGTTACACAAAATCTTGAAAGTACATATAAAGGCTTATTACAATATATACATAAGATGCAGTCTAAAAGGTTTGGACGAAGCGCTTCCGGCGAATTCTGTGCAATGAAAGAAATGTAACATGGAAAGTAAAAAACGTCTCATGTTTTAATATTTTATATCGTCTCTTTTAAAATGATGTTTAGTTAGGTTTATTTCATGACAGTTATGTAGACATTATGTTATTATGTTAGAGATTAATGTGTTTTAAGTAATTTTAGGTACTAGTAGTCCAGTGGTACACACTCTCTTGGAAAACTGAGTGAAATGGGTTCAAATCACAGGTCTTGCACCTCTGATATTTTCATGTACGAATCATTTCCAACATAATCATTTATTATACGGTGAAGGAAAACATTGTGAACTTGCATGTCTGAGAGAACCTAGCAAGTTTTCGAAAGACATGTGAATTCCGCCAACCCGCACTTGGTCAGCATGGAACTCCCGATCATCCCCCTCGCATTGAAGGAAGACCTGTGCCCAACAGCGGGACGTAAAAAAGGGCTGAACACAGTTATAATATTCACTAGCTACTCAACCCCGCATCGCTTTATTGGCTAATTTATAGTAATCTGATAATACGATAATAGCCTATAGTAGAACGGAATGGATAGTGCAATGTAATACTCGTAAATGTTATATGCTTTCTCTCTCTCTCATTACTGTCATGGCGACGTGTGCGTTCTTATTTAAGTGTTCTCTGTAAGAAATAAAAGATTAAAAGTTTTACTCATAAATTCTATCTCCTTTAATCTTACAAAGGTCGTAGTTTTGATTTTACAAACGTAAAAGAACGTAAAAGGCTCTCAAATACACCTAACATTATTTAATAGAAGCTTTTTTGGAGAGATGTGATTGCCTCCAAAAAAATTTATGGTTAGTTTTTAAATAAATTATAAAATTTAGAAAGAGTGGTCACTCTCACGCCATATTCTTTCACTAGTTCTATTTAGGAGCGTATCCTACCGTAGCCTTTAGTTTCCGAACTAAAAAAATAGTTTTTATAACAATGAAAATGATAAGAATTTTCATTTCTGATAAGAATAAAGCCAAACCACGTCGTCCAAAAGCTGTAGTCTACATATTAGAAGAAATTAAAATAAAAACGTTATATAAGTTTTATGAATATCCATATGATTTACATAGTTTTATATAACACATTTAATTCAAAAGATTAATATATTTACCAGGCAATTTCGAAAACTCGCTAACTTTCAAAATACACTAAATGTACTAAATAGGTTTGATGAAACTATTTTGTATTCTATCTACGCCATTGTTAGACTTCTTCAGAACGGCATATAACCACAGCTTCCGACAAACGACCGGTCGTCGCAGTTATACATCCTGTTGTAACGCTCCGGTGCCTTTTTGTGCGGTCGGTTCGAAATAGGGCTAAAGCTTGCTAGAGATATAGTCACGTCGAACTTTTTACTTATACTTTGAATTAAAATTAAATAGAAAGCTTTTATAAGTATTGAAGTCCTAGAAAATTATTAGTACATATATTAAAAATGTAAATCTTCGATGTTTAAAGTGTAATTCCATCCTATCTATACATAATAATAATAAAATTGTAACTAAGCCGAATCTGTACATTAAATATTTTTTGGAAAATCTTATTGAAATAAAAATTATTATCGATACAGAGGCCGAATCTATAATTTTTAGAATTTTTATCGGTCTGTCTGTTACTGGATCACAGAAAAAGCAATAGAAGAATTTTAATGAAATTTGGTAGGTATGGTGAAATCTGGTTATCCGGGTCAACATATAGGATAATTTTTACCACGGGAAAATGTCTCATTTCTGAGAAAAAATACAGAAACTGCAATGTAATAGTATACTAATATGTAAAACCTAAGAATTTGGCTTTTGGTCATCTGAACGCGGGCGGAGCCGCGGGCAATGCTAGTTATTTATATAATTCGTATTATATATTAATATTATAAATGTGAAAGTTTGCATGGATGTTTGTTACTCTTTCACGCCAGAATGGCTGAACGGATCTGGATGAAATTTGGCACAGAGATAGATTATAGTTTAGATTAGCGCATAGATAACTTTATATAAAAGAAAAATGTACGGATCCCGTGGAATAGATTTGTTTTTTTTTACTCACATGTAAAAGTGACTATCTGTTTACATTTTTTTACACATAAACGTCTGGATCGATTTTATCTCTACAAATTAACAATAAAGTATTTTACAACATAAACACAAAAAATATATAAAAATCTAGCTGATGACCTATTATTATGTATCAAAAGATTTTTATAGGCTTTATATTGAAATCCAACATTATCGGTATGGAACCATAATAACTATAATTTTGTCGTAAAACTACGTATACTAAAAATGTTGTAATCCTCCTAACTAATACGGTAATGTAATTTGGGTATAACATGACTTAATTAAATTACTACTTAAATATATGGTTTACGTTGTTACGTAAGCCATGTTAGTTTTCGCTTCCTTATATTTACTTAGAGAATTTATGTGCAAGCAAAAAATAAAATTATAAATAATGAGGTATACTTACAAGTACATATAAGATTAGTAAAGAACGAGTGTTTTTAAAGATTGTTCTTTGAAATGTCTGTACAATTTTAAATAAAAAGTAAAAAAAAATATTGTTTCTTTGAAATAAAAAATACAAAAGAAGAATAATGTCTACGGAAAAAAGTCCAGTTCAAAATACTATAAAATTTTATAACAAAGTAGCTAATATTAAATGAAAATCGTTTATCAACTTGATTATACGAAAATTCTATAAGTCGAATTGAAAAATTAAACCATATTTCATTATAGAACTCTATAATATGGATGCTCCATTATCTGATGTAGCGTCATTAGTTATTAGAGGAAATCTCTATCTATTTTAATCTAAACGCCATCCCAAAAGACCACGTATTAGTTCACAATGTTTTCGAAGCTATTAAGCACATTGTTCGCTAAGTTAATTACATCGGGCTACGTTTCAATACTGGCGAATGAGAGATTTTTAAAATTTGTTCTTTCACTTTGAAATTTATCTGCGAAATTTACTGGTAGCTTTAGTGGAAAATAGTAATGCGATTAGACTCTAATTATTTCCATACTATTTATTCGATTCGGTCGCAGGTTCGAGTCCCGCTGGGGTGATTTGTGTGATGTGCACGAATGTTTATATTCCATTCATGGGTGTTTATATTTATAATATGTATGTATTTAAAGTTATATATGTGTAGTGTATCAACTATCTGGTATCTAGAACACAAGCCTCGTAGCTTACCATGGAACTAGATGGTGCTGTGTGTAAATGTCCCAATATATTTATTTATTTATACTACTCGGTTTATAATAAATGTGAACGTCTGTATATGTTAATTTTTCACACTGAAACGACTGAACGGATTTAGAAGAAATTAAGTACACTAGATTATGACTTGGAAAAACAAAAGCCTACTGTTAGGCACCTACGGTTAAATAGTTAATTTACTATAAATCTATACATAAATTATAATACAATTCTAAGTTGAATCTGTACATTAAATATTTTTTGCAAAATCTTATTGAATAGTTATTATTATCGATACCAAGACCGAATCTATAGTTTTTAGAATTTTTGTCTGCCTTTCTGTCTGTCTATCTGTGAAACCATCACGCGAAAACCGCTCGACAGATTTTGATGTTTGGTATGACGATAGTTGGATATGGATAGCTGGGTCGACCAACATAAAGGATACTTTTTACTGCGGGAAAATATCTCATCTCTGAGAAATCTAGGTTATTAAAGACCGTTAAAACGTACCTAGGGATGAATCCGAAAGGAGCGAAGGTGAGTCATTAGCAAATAATATAATAAAATATGTTGGTGTCACCATAACTGTTTCTTTACATTGTTTTATGGAACATGGTTAAAGCCAGAAGAATTATAATATTTTTTTGGGGGTATATACCTATTTCTATAACAGACTCTGCAGTATCAATTTAATCAATTTTCGCATAAGCGATATAATTAAGTCTGTCTGAACTCTGGGAATGATATTGCATAATATAATATAATATTAGTAGAACCAGCGGCTACACTCGCGCTAAAACTTAAAAAAATCTCTAAAAAGGTAGATAGTAGTAGTAGGTCATACAAATTTTCATCCCATATTTTACCCCCTTATAGGATGAACTTCGAAAAATGCTAAAACACATATTTATTTAATTTTATTGAATAGCTATAATACCAAGTTTTAAATAATTTTGATCATATTTTTTTTTGGATTATATTATAACGTGTTTTCTCGAGGGAATTGCGAGTAGATAATCTCCCGCGGTAAAAAGCCCTCTAACTATCTCCATACAAAATCATGCCAATCCGTCACTCCGTTTCGACATGAAAGAAAGACAAACAAACACACTTTCACATTTATAATATTAGTATGGATTTATTGTTAAATTATAACGTCTACGGATAAAGTAGGTAAATAGATTTTTACGCTGCAGGTTTTATTTATCATTTAACCGATTTTTTAAAGAAAGAAATATTTTTATCTTCTCCAGTAAAAAAATTTTTTTTATTGGTAGGCAAATATATGTATTTTTAATGTAAAACAAATTTCAATGAAAACCAAAAAAGTAATAACACGATATCAATAACATATTCATTCATATTCAATTCATGTTACCTTATTCTGAGAGTTCTAAGATTTTTCTATAATTTTGATTCATTTTATTAACATTTCTTTATAATATGTAATCTATATACATATTTACATTATACATGTTATTTAAATAGGTATATAAAATTAAATGTCTGGTATTTTTGTGACTTTTTCAGCTCATACTATCCATTTTTACTTTATTTGTACAGCCAAATCAAAGCAACGACAGATTTTGATAGGACTTACTCAGTTAAATAGTTTAATAGATCAATTAAAAGGTATATAATTAAAAATACGTCAAACACATGGGTTACTTTTGTAAAAGGTACGGTTCCCGTGCGATAGATTTGTTTTTATTTTTTACTAGAGACGAACTCGAGCGAAGCGAGTGTGGGTAGCTAGTTTTAAATAAATTAGTTAGGCCTCAACATCCCCTATAATTAAAAAAAATCACCCTTAAAAATTATATTATTACTAGCGACTCACCCTCGCTCTCCTCGGGTTCGTTCCTAGTGGAATTTAGGTTTGTATGTATTTTTAATGCCGAATCATAAAAAGAATGTCCATAAAATATTTTTTTGGGTGGACGACCCTTATCACTTAGGAGTGTAAAAATAATTTACATCCTATTCTCAATTCTATTGAATGTACATACAAAATTTCATAAGAATCGGTTGAGCCGTTTCGTAGGAGTCTTATTACAAATACTGTGACACGAGAATTTTATATATATTAGATTATAAGTATGCACTACATTACTGTACGCTTATTTGATTTCTCACAACGAGTAGACAATTTCGCCACATATTAGTAGTATTTTCTCATAAAAATTTACCTTTTCATCCAAATTTCTTTCACGCAATAACTTAAACCAAGCCTCTGATTACGTCGTACACGTAAAATTGGCTTACATATCTTTTCAAGATTGCCTATCTTTAGAAAGATCGAGAGTGGATGTTATTTGTGTACCGTTTGATGCCACCTCTTTGATGGGTTAGCTAACATTTTTCATATTTCAATTGACTATGTATTTTTATTGTAAACTTAACCAAAATTTCCCTTTTATCTCCTTTTATATTTGGATTGGAAAAGAAAATTTAAATAGGATTTACTGTACTTCAATATGTTAATAAATATTTATTTTTTGATACGTTAAGTGGTTTTCACATATATAAATCCAAGGATATTTGCTTACTGTAAATTATTAATATTAATAATTTATTTTATTTTTTTGTTAAAACATTGAGTAAACATGTGTTTGAAATCGGTGGGAAATAAAACTAAAATTGGTTTTACTTTTTATCAGTCAGCCAATATTTACAGGGACTCGGCTTGTAGATAAAGAAATATAGCATAGAATTAAATTCACTCTACAGATAAATCCAGGTATAAAGTAGTAGTAAAAAATCTAGATTACATAATCAAAATTCAGAAGCGAAATCAGGTTATAACTAAATTTGAGCCTAGGTCGTAATTTTAAATCCTTACTACGTGACCTTTTTCATGTGCATAAGGACTTGTTCACATGAAACAATGCCAGTACTTGCCAGTTCTAGACTTCACTTCCTCTCTCATAAACACTTAAAGTACTCAACAAATAGTTCTGACGGCGAGAGGCAAAAGTCTAAGCCACGTTGGTCTCTTAATGAGTGCTAATTAAATTTTAAAAGGCAGAAATAATTATAAAAAGCTAGTAATATTTTATTATTTTTGATTGTATTTTAAATATAGTAGCCTCAGTTCTGAGAAGAACTGGCGAAAGAAAGTCAGCGGGAGTAAAATATATTTTTTTATCCTTTTTGTAAGTAAAATTATAAATTACAATAATTCTACAACGTTGGAGTTATATATTATTATACTATTTTAGTTTAGATTTCTCAGACATGAGATATTATCACGCAGTAAAAAGTATTCGATACGTTGACCCGGGTTAGCTATCATCATCCAAATTTCATTAAAACCAGTCCAGTGGTTTTCTCGTGCGGTCACAGATAGATAGACAAAAACTCTAAAAACTATAGATTCGGCCTCTGTATCGATAATAATGACTATGTCAAGAAGATTTTCCAAAAAATACTTAATGTACAGATTTGACTCAGAATTTTATTATACGAGTATGTATAAATTTAGTATTTAAATAAAAAAGATTTTTAATATGATTAAATCATTATTAACTCTGTATTAATGAATGTTGTATTTAATTAAGTTGATATTATCAGTAATTTCTGACATAAATAAAGTTCAAATTTACTTTTTCTACGACTATCTTGACTATTCATTAATTTTTAATTTATATTAAAGTGAACTAAATTTGTTTTTTTTTTCAAGAATTTACTTGGGATAGAGGCCAATATTAATCTCCAATAATACATGTAGCATATTACATAGTAAAATGATTCTGTAAAACGTGACGAAAAAATATATAAGAAGTGAAATTTCTACTTTCATATATTTTCAGTATGAACAACCCTTAATAAAATAAGAATATCAATAAAAACACGTCTCACTATAACTCATGCGGTAACGCTAACCATGTTTCTGCTTAACGCCATATTTTTTATAAGACATCTTTATGTGAGAAAAGTGTGACCGAGATAGTTCCCTACATACACAGATTTCATTTAACATATGGAGTGCGTGACTGAACTAAGCACTTAGCTTAAATCTACTGTTATAAATTCGAATATTTGTATGTGTATGAGTGCATGTTTGTTACTTATTTACTCTGCAACGGCTGAATGGATTTCGGTTAAATTTATTATATGAATAGTTTAATTATTATTATATTATTATTATATAATAGTTTAATTATTATTATATTAATATTTTATAACAGTTTAATTATTATTATATAAAAGTTTAATAATTATTATATTAAAAGGCAGTGGTGGCCTAGGGGTAACGCGTTTGCTTATGAAACCGAGTGAAACGGGTTCAAATCCCGGGTCTATAACTTCTGATATTTTCATGTGCGAATCATTTCTAACGTGATTACTTGCCTTACGGTGAAGAAAAACATCGTGAGGAAACCTACATACATGAGAGAATCTAGCAAGTTTTCGAAAGACATGTGAGTCCGCCAACCCGCACTTGGCCAGCGTGGTGAACTATGGCCTGATCCCCCTCGTATTGAAGAGAGGCCCGTGCCCAGCAGTGGAACGTTAAAAAGGGCTCAATACAATTTAGCACCTAGGGATGCTCCCGAACGAAGCAAGGGTAAATCTAGCTTTTACTTTAGTGAATGTAAATTTTAACAACTTTTAATTAGTTTTAATAAGAAATTTTATGTTTAACAAACATTCAGGAAACGCTCAGCCCCTTGAGATCAATTTGCGGAAGATTATTTCCTACTAGAACACTAAGTACTAAAATGACTTAAGAATAGTAAATATTTTTAAGTTTTCAGTTTTAGTTAGTTTCATAATTAAATATTAATAGGTATATACTTCTATAAATAATTGTTAGTATCGATAACATAAATGTTTGATTAGAAAGCGAGCTACATTTTTTAGTTATTCACATTTGGCTCGATGGGAATTCCCATTAGCGATTTCCATATTTATAATCAAAAATATCGAACATCCATACAAAAAAATCCCTATTTAACGATGAATTTAAAAAAAATATTGCTTTACCCTATTTGTACTTGTTCTCTTTGATAATATAAAGAACTCTAAGAACTCTCGTGCAAAATTTTATGCGTCTAGAACATAGCGATTTGCTATGCTTTGTCTTAGTTGTCAGGCGTTTAGTGGCAGAGTATTATAAATGAGACTAGCGACTCACCCTCGCTCCGCTTGGGTTTGTCAATAGAAATGTTTTAACGGTTAGTATATATTTCTTAGTGATGAGATAATTTACCGCAGTAAAAAGTAATATATGTTAACTCGGATAACCAGCTATCATCGTACAAAATTCCATCAAAATCTCTCCAGTCGTTTTCTCGTGATGCGTTTCCAGAGATACAGACAGACAAACAAAATTCTAAAAACTATAGATTCTTCCTCTGTATCGAAAAAAATGACTATTTCAATAAGATTTTCCAAAAAAATATTTAATGTACAGATTCGACTCAGAATTTTATTATATGTATAGATTATAAACAAAAATAAAAATACGATATAATTTGTTAAATGAAAATACATAAATTAAACCGTTTATGGTTTTTAACAATATTTTCATTATATAAAACGTAATGTTAGCAATATCACAGATTATACCTATATGTAATACTATACTAGCTAGTAGTTTTGGTCACAGATCCATGGCGCTTGCAACAGTGCGGAAACAACGGAAGTTCAAAAAAGTAAGTTAAAATCGTGATTAACATTAATCGTTTTAAAGCAAAAAATAGTTTGTTAATATTATAACATAAAACAAGTTAATAGTTAACAAACTTAACAAAAATATTAAATTTGTTATCACCATGCATTAAAAAGTCACTGTTTGGCAAAAATATGCCTACATCATCGGTATTTTTCGTAAGAATTGTCCATATTACAACTTTTGAGATTAGACAAATATAAGTGCATTCGTGCATAAAATATACACAACTCTGTTCCATTTACCCAGTGACCGTGTCCTAAGCAGATCCTTTCAGAAAGGGGTAAAGTAGCAAAGAAATATTATGTTTTTATAGTATAACTTTCACAAATGCGCTTGAATGTTTAAGTTTTAAGTCCACCCTTGGAAATATGAATGGAAGTTCAAAACTTTAGTTGGTTCAGTTATATATTTTAAAGGATAATAAAGACAATTTAACGACTTTTGGGCGCAGTCTGTTGTAATTCGATGATCCTTTAGCGAAGTGGTATTCTACAATCTATATCGCTAAGAGATAAGTAAGTTAACAAAGCATCATATTCTAGCTAACGCTATAGTATGTCGTTTAATTTTTGTTTGTTTTATGAAGCCGTATTCAAGCGATTTCGAAAATCGCACGTTTTTGTCTTAAGGTATATAATATTTGTACACTTAATCCATACTAATATTATAAATGTGAAAGTATATTTGTTTGTTTGTTTTTCTTTCACGTTAAAACAGAGTGACGGATGGGCGTGTTTTTTTGTGTGGAGATAGTTGGAGAGCTGGAGAGTGACATAGGTTACTTTCTTCCGCGGGAGATTATTTCATTCCCACGGAAAAAACACGTTATAATGCAATCCACAACAACTCATCATACCTTTTTACATATTAAAATATATTTAGTCTATCTATTCGATGCTAACAGTTTTTTAAATATTATCCTCCTATAGTGAATATAAAGTACAACACTGGTCGTTGTCATCCAGCAGGAAATTATCTCGACGATTAAATTTTTCTCAGCATAGCACCTCTAAAGTAAATAGCATGATAAGCCAAAAAGCTCTGACAATGTGAAAGCTTTTTAGCTTTTTAGCTTACAAAAAGAATTTTAAGAAAATGTTTTCAAATTCATTAAAAATCCTTACATTATAAGGTTTTCACATTTATAACAATACATAAATAATAAATGTAAATAAATATGTTGGGACATTAACACACAGCACCATCTAGTTCCATGGTAAGTTACGAGGCCTGCGTTATGGATACCACATAGTTGATACACTGCACATACATATATAACATTATATTATAAATATTAACTCCCAGGACTGGAGTTCAAACATTCGTGCTCATCATACAAATGAATGCCCACAGCGGGACTTGAACCCGTGACCGCTGGCACAGCAAGTACAGATCACTACAGATTGAGCCAAACGTGTCATATATATATATATATATATATATATACATATAGTAGCTCAATACTCAAAATGTAAGGTTGGATTAAACTATTATAAATAAAAACTTTCTTTTTTCTAATTTTTGTTCTTACACCAAGAATTCTATAACAAAAAGCCAGCAAAGAGATTAAAATAAATCTCACACCCTTTTTAATTAAACGCTATAATGCGCGTAAAATATAAAACCTCTTTAAATGTGAACCTTAACAATGAAAGCACACAATCGTACTAAACCCTAGTTAAAATTGTCACATTTCCACCGCACATGAGCATTCAAAACGTGCCTAAACGCAAACAGAAAGCACCAAACGATTATATTTCCTATTACAAAGGTATAAAGATACAAAATCGTATGCATTTATCTCCACGTGTTCAAATTTTATTCAAAAATCAGTGGTCTGGGAACATAGAGAGCTGTTTGTCATCCTTTCTTGTCATTTAGGGATATTTTCGGATATGAGATGGCTAGAATATAAAACGCTTGCAGAACGATGTAAATAGATCTTATGGGCATGTTTACATTGGAAATTATGGTGAAACAATGTTATGATAGCGGTGCGCATCATTGATTATACGTCGATTTGGGGAAAACAAAAAAAAGTCGACAATATTTACGTTAACTAGTAAATTTCAAAGGAGAAGGTATAATTTTAATGATTTTTTTTGCTTTGTATTGTACTAGCGACTCAACCTGGCTTCACCCGGGTTCGTCCCTAGGTTACTTTTCCGTACAAAATTTTATCCCCATTTTCACCTCTTTAAGGGATGATTTCCGGGACAAAAACTATCATATGTCCTTTCCATGATATCAAAATGTCTTCTTACCAAATTTCATCTAAATCGTTTAACTAGTTTCGGAGCTTATTCCGTACAAACAAACAAACAAAATATCTTTCCTCTTTATAATATTAGTATACATATAGATTTTTTTTGGAATTATGAATCGATTTTCATTCTAAGTTTTTAATGAATTATCAAATCATACTAAATACAAAATCCAACCTTAAAAGTGGAATATACTACTTTTAAAGTGACTTTGTCTGTGCATATTTTACTTAATTTCATATTAAACGATAATAATAATTGGATTTGATCAAAGCGCTCAATGCACCGGATTCAATTCTGATATAATTAATATTTAAATACATAAGCATTAAGCTATCCCTATGGAAGGATTAAATTGATGAATGACTTTCACAGCTCTACTCGCTTGTTAAGATAACAAACATCATTCATAGTATAATTTTCTTTTTAATTGTAAAGATTTCTTTTAAATTATTCAAACCAATTTCCCAAATCTCGAGAAAAAATATAATATTTAGAGAAATAGTTAAAGTTAGCAAACTTGGCAATTTTAGGAATTTGCTGGACATAACTCACACATACACGCACAGCTTTCTCTACCTACCTACTAATATTATAAACGCAAAAGTTTATGAGATGTGATAAGGGTGGCTTGCTACTTTTCCGCGCACAAACTACTGAACGGACTTTGATAAAACTATACAGCAATATAGCTTAAATACCAGAGTAAGACATCTATGTATATAAAAAACAAAGTCCAGTTAGTTACACCATTTATAACTCAAGAACGGCTGGACTGATTTTTATGGTCTTTGATTTGTTGGATTTGCCTCTGCCGCAAGCAGAATAACTATTAAAACATCGGAAAAATTCACGAAGAAAATTTACATGGCTAATGCTAGCTAATAACTGTTTATATCTATTTAAAATGTGAAAAAGCAAAGCGAGGGTGTCGCTAGAGAGTTATAATTTTTTAGTCTGTATCAATAAATATTATAAATGCGAAAGTTTGTGAGTATGTATGGATGTTTGTTACTCTTTCACGCCAGAACAGCTGAACGGATCTGAATGAAATTTGGTATAAATATAGATTATAATCTGTAATAACACATAGGTTACTTTTTATTCCGGACAAATGTACGGTATCCGTGGAATTGGTTTGTTTTTAAGAGCCATGGGGAACACTAGAGTATAATCTTCTTCTTCTCCCTGCCCATTTCCCAATCACTTGGGGTCGGTGCAGTACATCTTCTGTACTACTGAAAGGAATAAATTAGTATAATATAAGTGGAATTAATAAAATCGGAAGAAAGTGAATAGCAAAGTGAGAATTTAGACTATTATTCTTTCTTCTATCAATTTTGTATAGAAAAAAGTTGGCTCTGATATTTAATTTATACAAAAGTTTATTGCGAAAACTTTATAAAATAAATCTCTAAGCTTTTTTTATAAGTCAAATAAAACATTACTTTTATTATAACATACCTTTTAGTTACGATCGAATATAAATGTTATATTTTCCATTTATGTACTTAATATTAAATATATATATTATATATAATTATGTGCAACAAATGCCTATGTAATATGTATATTATAACAATTCATGTTTGAACCGTATAAAGTCACCTCATAACATGGTTTATAGGCAAAGTTATATATTTCGATAGCTACAGTAGTGAATAATGGATATATTATATAAGTTAGAATTGTACAAATTTAATATTATTTAATACTTTCTTACATTTACGCGAATATTTCACATTTTGAATAAAACTATCTTTTCGAATTTGTTCGCAGATTTTTTTTTGGTTACCGATGTTTCGAATGCTTTAAACAGCAATCATGGACACGGGAAAGAGGAGTCTCTCTCCCGTGAGAAAAGAAAAGACAGTTTTATTTAATATTGTTTTGTAAATAATTTGAGGCTTATGAAAAATTTCATTATATTTTTTATTTCACCTTTATATCTTAATGTAAATAATAATTCAATTCAAATGTTTTTCTTAGTGCCTTCTAGGAACGCGATATAGGTATAATTTACTTCGCTAATAACACATAATTTGGTAAAATACGTTATATTAAATACTAGCATTGCCCGCGGCTACGCCCGCGTTCAGATGACCAAAAACCAATTTCTTAGGTTTTATATATCAGTATACTCTTACATTACAGTATTTGTATTTTTTCTCAGAAAAGAGATATTTTCCTGCGGTAAAAAGTATCCTATATGTTGACCCGGATAACCAGCTATCACCATACCAAAGTTCATAAAAATCCCTCCAGCGGTTTTTCTGTAATGCGGTAACGGACAGACAGAAAGACATATAGACAGACAAACGGAAAAAAATCTAAAAACTATAGATTCGGCCTCTGTATCGATAATTATATTTATTTCAATAAGATTTTCCAAAAAATATTTAATGTACAGATTTGGCTTAGTTACAATTTTATTATATGTTTAGATATTGTTTATTTATTTATTTATAGCGGCGATCTTGGAAACGGCTCTAACGATTTCGCTGAAATTTGGTATGTGAGGGTTTTCGGGGGCGAGAAATCGATCTAGATTAGTCTTATGTCTGGAAAAACGCGAGTTTTCGAGTTTTCATGCAGTCTTATTTCGCAATATTGCACGCAAAATATGGTCGCTAATTTTGCAAGCTCCGGAATATGCATCGTTGTCAAGTGACCAAGGCGCAAGATTGACAATCACAAGTGGTCCGGATTTAAATCCCGGTCGGATACAAAGTTTTTATTTGTATTTTTTTGTTCTTTTTTTGTAATTATTCAACTTAACTTTTTTTTCCTAAAAAATACCATATAACAAAAAAGAGCTACGAGCGAAGCTCGGTCGCCCAAGTACTGCTTATAATATAGCAAAAGTACTAAGTAAAAGCCTGCATGTTTCTGTACAATGTTTCTGAATATACCAAAGACGTATGAGTACTCTATATCAAAACACAGAGTTGTATCATGACATGTCACTGTCAAGTCGGGAGCTCTACACAAAGTCTGTTTCTTGTCCACCCCGACACTTAATACAAGTTTTTTTTTCATACGAAAAACATTCGGGTTACACTGAGTCATAATTTTTGCTGTTATATTTTCCATTATATTTTTTAATTAATTATTTATATATTTTTTTAAATGTTGCACTTTGTTGCTATTTCTCTTTTTTTTCAAATTAATGTATAATTTTATAGATATACACCGTCTGGGATAACTGTAACTTTGAAGCGTCAAAAGCTTTAGCCCCCAAAATAATAATAAAATAAAAAACCCCAAAAAAGCCCTCGAAAAATGGCGAGAGTTTTATTTCTAAATCTAAGAGAGTATGAAAGTCAGAATTTTCACACATTTACAATGTAACTAAAAAATGAAAGTTTTTTTTACATATTTTAAATAACATAAAACACTACATTAAGATAAAAGTCTATAAGATGTAAGTTCCCAGTAACTGCGATACAAGATGGCCTCTAACAAGAATCGTTCCATTTCCCGTTTATAGCCAATCCTTTGTACGATTGTACCAATTTTCAAGTACACTTCGCTCATTTCCTTTACTTCATGACGCATTCTTTGATTCATACTGTAAAATAATAATATTTAATTATTTTAAACGTACCCAATTAAGTTTTCTTCAAAAGCTGAATAAAAAACGATGGAGACCATAGAAGTAATTTAATTAATTATTCACAGGGTATGAATAAAAATCTAAAAATATATTTCTAAGTATGTCTTTCAAATGAAATATTAGAAGATAATATGTACTTTAAACTAGGTCAGGTCATAAAAGTAAAAAAAAAGGTTACTGATGAAATGAAAATATTGAACGGGTTTCCAAGAATATTCTATTGCAGATTACATCTACTGGTTTACATATTATTTCCTATGGGACTGCGTCATCGACATATGTCATGAAAAGCACTTAATACTTTAATAAAAAGTCCATATCACTCTCCGGTTTGTTCACTCTTTATGTAACAAATAATGTTAGGCCATTTTTTCGTACCTGAGGGAAACGTGGGTAAACAAACTCTCTTTCACATTATATAGGGGCAAAGTTTGTTTTTTTTTTGTTTGATTGTTTGTTTGTTTGTTTGTTTGTTTGAAAGCGCTAATCTCAGGAACTACTCATCTAATTCGAAAATTTATTTGTGCATCAGATAGCTTGCTTATTGAAGAAGACTATAGGCTATATATCAATCCATATATAACCTATCTATTCTATCCGTTAAAACGTACCTAGGGATGAACCCGAGCAAAGGGATGGTGAGTCGCTTGTACTTTATAGATTTGCTCATTGCTACGTGTAATTTATTTATATGTATATAAATGCTTCAAAGTTTTATAGCGTTTAAATGAGAGATGAATTTTTTTTCAAATTGACCTAGTAAGAGATGTTAGCGTAAACAAAATAAATAAATTAATTCTATCTCATTCCTTCACCAAAGAAAACTCCATATCAGAACACTAAATGATTCTAATATTTGAACCGGAACTAACTCGATATTGATTTCATTCATACATTATTTTTTCCACGTCCTATTCTATGTTAATTTATCTTTGCCACTCCATTAATCAGAACGCTTTCCCACAGTTACGAGATGGTACTCCAATATGACGCTGTAGCGCAAAACATCTCGAGCTCTTTATGGTTTCCAAGCGATTTTTAAAGGACTCCCTTTGTGACTTGTTGTGATTCTAATTCCTTTGTCTCAACTGAGACAGTACAAACTTCAGAGGTTGTTTAAGTCATAATTTTTTAAGACTTTTTCTTACATCCGTATAACAACGGAACGTTTAGATCATTTGTTTGTCTGTTCGTGCGAATGTAAAAGTGTTGTGAAATAAAGATATTGTACGTAAATAGAGTTAGGTGGATGTATAATAATGGATGGAGGAATAGACTTATGATTAAGGAAATTATTTTTGGATAAATCTAAACATATTAATTTAAAAGGTTTATTTATAATCTAATTTTTATCATTTAAAAGATTTTATTAAGTCTAGAATTTTAAAGAAAAAAAATTAATCCCAAAATACTAATAAGTGTATTTAATGTATTGTATATTCATAACGTAATCTATGCATATAATAAAATTCTGAGTCGGATCTGTACATTGAATATTTTTTTGGAAAATCTTATTGAAATAGTCATTATTATCGATACAGAGGCTGAATCTATAGTTTTTAAAAGTTTTGTCTGTGTGTCTGTCTTTGAACACATTACGAGACAACCAATGGGCAGATTTTAATGAAATTTTATATGATGATAGCTGGTTCTCCGGGTACGTATAGAATACTTTTTACTGTCCAAAAAATCCCATCTAGATTTCATCTGATAAATCTATACTAAACGTTAAAACGTAACTAGGGACAAACACGAGCGAAGCGAGGATGAGACGCTAGTATAATTTGTAATTTAATTCTAGTTGTAATTGTGAAGGCGCAGTGGGTATTTGAACGAGTATGGATAGTAGTGTGGTTAAAATTGGAGATAACAAGTTTATTTTTATCTCAGAACTACTAGTTGTGTTGATCTAACAAATAATGATCTGAGTTTATACGTCCAATATCCAGATTACAACATAGTAACTTGTGTAGGAATTACCATATATAAGATGTGTATCGCTATATTATTCCTTCAAAGTATAAAGATTTGTTTTATGTGTTTGTTTAAATATTTTAATCTCTAAATATGTCAGGTTCATTTAAAAACACGTTAAAATTAAGTATTCTATATAACATTTTAATAATTATATTGTATACGTTACAGTGTGATCAATTAATATATGCTTAGAAACAAAGAAATATTCTATATATAAATAAAATGAACGTTCGTAAGTTAGTCCTCTATGTATTCTTAAATCATATAGCAATTGTGATAAAACTCTAGTGGGTGCTGTATATGTGAAACCTTGGTGTAAAAAAAATATTTTTTCTTTGGACGTTTGTATTTATGCGTTCCTAAATCATTCAAGCTTAGGAACGCACCCGAGCGAAGCGAAGGTAAGTCGTTATTTATAAATAAAATAAGTGAGTGGAGCCTCGTAGTTATGCTAGTCTAATACTAACATTATAAAGAGGTAAAGTCTGTAAGTTTGTGAGTTTGTTTCTAGGAAATAATCTCTTGAACTACTAAACCCATTTTAAATGAAATTTGGTAAAAAGACTTAGACGTAGTTTGAGACCCTGGGAAGGACAAAGAATAGTGTTAGTTCTGAAAATCATCCATAAGTGGGTGAAAATAGGATTGAAAGTTTGTTTGGGGAATTGCTAGTTTTTTTATAAATATAAAACATTATTTTGCATGTGATGATTATTGATGGTATATTAATTAGGACATTTTTATTGAACATCGCCTTTCTTTTTTTATTGCACATAATTTAAGAGGTTAATTCGAATTCTACTGTTTCATTAATTCTTAGCTTTGTAAAGAAAATTGTGAAGAAGTTTAACATTACATAATAGAGAAATGTACCAAAAATAACAAAAATACATAAGAAGGAGGTCAGATGCAAATAGGTCGTGGGAAGCAGACGTTGTATCTAAGTACTTGGTTGAATTAAATTTAGTATAAAATCATGTTTTAGTAAAAAGAGTTCTATTTGCTCTGCAGGATAGAGACGTTCAACTTTATCTTATTCTAATGCAAAATTCCATTGCTATATTTTATTTAAATCTACAATTAAATCTAATTAGTATAATAAAATGTAAATTTACAATATTATGTCATCAAGAATTCAACCTCATATTTAAGCTCACTTATCATTTTACAAGATAATTATGGGTTAGATTTTCAGGGAAGTACCGTTGATTATTGCGTCGTTATTATATGTCCCAATATCATAGCTTCAGGGGTTTTAACCGGTGACAGGGGTTTGGTGACCGTTTTGTAGCATTAATGCTGAGAGATGTTTTTATATAAACTATTATTTTAGAGGTCAGACATCGAAGGTGGTGATAAATTAAAATAACAAACAAATTGTAATAATGCCAAATATAGGAAAAATATTAAATAGTAAACTAGCAGACCCAGCACACGTTGTTTTGGCTTGCATACGAAAATCGTTAATTTTGCAATAAAAAAAGGATGATGTTCTCCTGACCGATCCCGGCCACGGCAGCCAATCTCATTGAGACTAGCCGACTGCGCAGGAGATATTATAGTGCACAAGTGTACGCGCAGACACAAGTGCATTCTCTATTCCTGTCACTTTCATACTCCGGTGGGACGACTACTCGACACGACCAGTGAGAGTTACTCCGAGGCACGGGGGTGAAACACCGCCAACTTCCCAACTCCGGGCCGTTACTGAGACTGACTATACAGAAAGACTCAATAACTAAACTTGGCCCGACCCGGGACTCGAATCCAGGACCTCCAGGTGTGCAGCCGTACATGCTAGCCACTACACCACCGAGGCAGTTAAAAAAAGGATATAATCGGGATAAAAACTAGGTTAGTTTTTATCCCGATTATATCCTTTTTTATCTTTAAGTTGGAACAAATCACACATCTTGAAAAAAAAATACGTTAAGATCGAATAAGTAGTTTCGGGGTTTACCTCGAACCAACAAATTGACATGGAAATTTTATATATACAAAATATACCGCTTCATATCATAAATACACTTATTTATTCAATATTGGCAATTGATATATTCGTAGATGCTCACACAAAAGCGTATGATATAAAGCAACAGCAATTCCTTAGTGGGCACTGGAGCGGAGAATCGCATTAAAGGATTCCGCTTAGAGCTGATCAGATTTTAAAAATAAATTTAAAAGCCTTGTCTGGTCTATTTACTTTTTCAGTCTCTGACATCAAAGGAGACAGAAACGTTTGTAGATACTTAGCTCTTTATTTAGTTTTACCAATATTATATACCTAAAATATAAATAACTAGCGATTCGGGTTCGTCCCGGAGAACTATACCGGTTAGTATTTAAGAGATAGACTATAATATGTATATACATAGGTATGATGAGTTTTACATCCCTTACTTAAGAAATGATTGATTCCCCAAACAAACTTTCATCCTCCTTTTCACCCCATTAAGGGGTGATTTCCGGGATAAAAATATGCTACGTCCGCTCCAGGGTCTCGAAATATCTACCAAATTTCATCTAAATCGGTTTATCGGACTTTAGTTTATCTATTAAATATACAAACATATAAACAAACAAAAATGTTTTTCCTAATAGAAAGGCCTAACTAGATAGATATTTGGAATTTGGTAACCTAATTTATAATAATATTCTAAGTACTTATTCCTCGTAAAGTATTTATTTTGTATGAAAAAAATACGAAAATTAATTACTATTAAAATAAATAAAAATTATTTTTTAATGTATAATTTTTATTATATTTTTAATACAAAATTATTATATTATTAAAATAAATTAAAAAAATATGAAAATAAATAAATTATTTAAAAATATTATTACTTCAATAACAAAAAAACAATATTCAAGCTTTACAACTTTTATAATAACTATTTTTGACTTTGTAGGTAAGTTTGTTACTGGAAGATTTGTTCATTTGTAATATTAAAACAGTATTTTAGAGTTCTTTTGCTGTGTCGTGAACACATTAACAGATACAAGACAAAGTCTTTGCAGTGCGATCTCTAAAATAAAACAACAAAGAATAATATAGTAGCTTAGTAAGTTAGTAGTATTCTACAGTAAATATTTGTTCTATTTAGTTTCTTAAAATATACCATAATGTATTAACGAAATAATTATTTTTACTTGACATTTTAAATAAAACTATCTTCGGATTATTTCGCGGATTTATTTTGATTTTTGATTCCCGACGTTTCGAATGCTTTACAGCAATCATAGTCACGGGAGAGACTGAGGCACGATTTCACCAACAACCCATAAGCTACCACCTACGTATGGGATCCCTAGCTTAAAAGTCCCCTAAACTAGCCCCTAAATTAAATTTCGTTTTACGATCGTCTTTAAGCCCATATTTCGTGTGCCTAAATTTAGGGGGCCTTTTAATATTTAGGTGATCCCTAACTGTCGGTGAAACAGAAACTGTCCCCTAACAGCCCCTTAACCATGCTTAGGGGATCCCTTAAACTTAGGTGACGTTGGTGAAATCGGGCATGAGAGTATCAAAATAAATCCGCGAAATAATCCGAAAAGATAGTTTTACTTAAAATGTCAAATATTCGAGTAAATCTAAGAAAGTATTATTTTTACTTGAATTGTATCATGTATATGATTTTAGTGAAGAAATATTTTTCTTAAGTACCGATTTAGTAGATAGCGGCATAGGGTTTATTATTTAAATAAAATATCATTTTTCTTTCCTATTTAAAAATACTTAAAAAATACAAATACATACAACTTATATGTTTAAAAGTAATTTAGGATAAAACATTGCTAAATATACATAACTTCAAATCTCTAATTGGCAAAAACTATTTTTTTAATATATATATATATATATATATATATATATATATATATATATATATATATATATATATATATATATATATATATATATATTAGGCATTCAAGCAAAGCCAAAAAACCTCGAGAACTACAAAAAGTATACATATTATACATAATAAACACGAGTCTTACTTCAATAAAACGGCAATTTCCATAACAACGTCCCACCCACGAAAATAATAATAAGATTCAGATTGAAAAATAAGTAGATTTCATTTTCGTCTATGAAAGAGCTTCACAGAATTAATATTCTGAAATATAATAAAAATTAATATCGCCACAATATCTCACGGAGGCGAACAAACACGCTATTTGTGCCTATTTAACGGCATATTACAACCTCATTGAATGGGGGACTATGAAGATACCTATTATTTCCTTTCAACTTTAATATATTTTCAAAGGCCTGATATTAAACTCCGCCACAACTGGTACACTTTTGAACTGGTGTCATGAAAATGTAAACAATACTGAGACAATATATGTTCGGAGTTTATCACTTTTCTCCTGTTACAAGAGAGAATTATTTATGAATTTATGAATAAACAGTCAGAAAACTTTGTAATCGTGCATTTGCTAAGTTTCACTTTCACCGCAGTAGGATTAATTACTTAGGAATAATTACGTTACAAACGGACAAACAAAATATAAACATGTTAATAGTAATAATGTAATAATAATAATGTTAGGGCAGTGGTAGCTCAGTCAGTGGTAACGCGCTCGCTTGGGAAACCGAATGAAGCGGGTTCAAATCCCGGGTCTCGCACCTATGATATTTTCATGTGCGAATAATTTCCAACATGATAACCACTTGTCTTATGGTGAAGTAAATAATCGCAAGGAAACTTAATAATAATAATAATTAAAAGGAAACCATCTGAGAGAAACTAGCAAGTCTTCGAAAGACATGTAAAGTTGTTCAACACTCACTTGGCCAGCGTAGTAGGCTATGACCTGATTCTCCTCGTATTGAAGGAAGACCCGTGCCCAGCAGTGGGACGTTAAAAAGGGCTGAATAAAGCAAATAGTATATGCTTAAGCAATATCGGGAAAAATCAGAGCAAATTGGCGATAAAATACCAAAAAATAGTTTTATTTAAAATAAGAAATATTTGCGTAAATCTTGACAAAATGTTTATTTATTATAATTGTTTTATTAATACTAAAGAAATAACTTGAAATTGTAAGTCGTAAAAAGGATGCCCAGTACCCATATATACAGATAATAATCTTAACTTACGTCTAATTTATTAAATCCTCACTGCGAACTGCAAACCGTGACTGTAGTACGGCCAGGTTTGGCTCAAGTCCAAAGAGGCTGAATTAGAAGTACCATATATCAAACAACTAGGGAAGATCAGGAGTGATTCGAACTTGGTCATTCCAGTTGGAATTTTTGGTACAGCAAAGATTTATAGTTTATCATAAACCAAGGGTTTCTTAAACTAATACTATATAAATAATTAAATATAAAATTAATCTATACGTATAATAAAGTTGTAACTGAGTTGAATCGGTATACATTAAATATTTTTCGGAAAATCTTATTGAAATAGTCATTAGTATCGATACAGTGGCCGAATCTATAGTTTTTAGAAATTTTGTCTATATGTCTTGGAAACGCTTCACAAGAAAACCACTGAACAGATTTTGATGAAATTTGGTATGATGATAGCTGGTTATCCGGGTCAACATATAGGATATTTGCTACTGCGGGAAAATATCTTATTTCTGAGAAATCTATATTAAACGTTTTAATGTACAATAATATAAATAAGCAAGAATAATTCAAAATCATTTTAAATTATATCGCTATCAATTTGTACACACATTTCTACTGGTATTAATTGCGATGTTAATCTAAATGAAAATATTACCTTTTACATTCTAACTTTTTACACTGTGAAACAATATATGTTTACAGAGTTTCATAAAACTAAACATAAAGCCAAAAAATAATGTTTTAAAATAATATTCGTTTCAAAATAATAAATCTTACAAATACGACTAGAATATTCATTACTAGTAAATAAATGTAAACAAATACGCATTTATTATAATAAATAAAATAGAAATAATTAAATTAGCTCATATTATGCTATCTCTTTTTCAAGGGGAAGAGAATTATAGTATTATTTATATTTTTCATTGTTATTTGTATTTTATTTTCAGAAATAGTTAATTAACGACTAATTAAAATTTTCCTTTAATCTTTTAATAAAGTAAACAATTTGTATGGCAAAATCAAGAATAGTGGTATAAACAGCAAAATCACGCTACTATTTTTGACTTTGACATTTTTTTGGTGGGCTCCTTTTATATAATTCTTTAGCCTGAGTTTACACCCTGTTTTGCCTAAACCAATAGTTTTTATTTGAGTAGTCATAAAACTGGCAAACTTTACCACACAGGCCATCAAAGAAATCAAATGATAGCAGTAAACATTTTTTTGTTTACCACTATATCCCCTATATCTCTCTATAAAAGATATGCTTGAAGCTATAAAACAATTTTCTTTGTAAATATTAATCGAATTACCGACTACAAGCATAAATAATAGCACAACGCGATGCTGCCATAAACAGCTCCTGTATTCATAACTTTAACTTTGTCGTACTTTGCCACCATTAATTTGCCTGCTACTTGTATACCATGACAATAGCGATCACTCGCTTGAATGTTACATTGTAACTCAGAAATAATTAAAAATATTTTATTTAAGCTTCTTTATTAAATACTAGAGACCTATCCTTGCATCACTTGGGTGCGGCTATTTCTCCATGTCTGTGTCCCAAAATCATCTAAATCCATTCAGCCATTTCAACGTAAACGAGTAATAAGCATACCTAACTTTTCATCATATGTAGTTTGGATGACAATACTATAATTTGGTATCTTTGGGGCTGATTTGATAATGGAACCAAGAGGTGGATAGTAGTACTCTTCACTGGTTACTACTAATAGTTCCCCAAGAGTTTGGGGCTCATATGATTAGTTTTAGCGAGTCCCATACATTTCAATTCATCATACTTCATAAACGTTTTTTTAGAACTATAATAGTTATCATTATTTGTCTCTACATGATTGCAGTTGTAATCATTATAGTACGAACTTACTTCATATTGTTAGATTTTCGATCGAGATAACTTATCTATTCCATGTTTTGACTTAATAATGTGTGGTAGTATCGGTTATAGTGAACACTGATCATACTCGTAAGTATGATATATTCGCCATTTACGGGTTATTAATCCGCAACTTTCCGTTCATTAAATGTCGATACTATTATATGTATGAAAGTTTGTAAATATGTATGTATATTTGTAACTAGCTGCCTAGGGTGGTTTAGTGGCTAGCATGTATGGCGGCAATTCTGGAGGTACGAAGTTCGAGTCTCAGATCGGACCAAGTTTAGTTATTAAGATTTTCTGTTAAGAAATTTTCAGTAGCAGTAGTCCGGAGTTGGGAAATACACGGTGTTACACCCTTGTAACTCGTTCACACTGAAACGGCTGGGTGGATTTGAAGGAAAAATACACTGATAGAATATGATCTGGAGTATAAAGTAGGCTACTATTAGGTACTAAGGGGTGTATCCGAGTAAATCGAGGGTAAACCGTTAGTAATAATATACAAAATTTCCCACCTATAGCCTTAATTTTATAGAAATGGATACAACGGTAATCAACCTGAACAATATAATATATAATTTATATAAAAGCTTATTCCAAACTGAATAAAAAGACGTCACCTCCACTTAAAAGAATTTACCACCACACTAGGGGTCTCTGCAAGCGAAAAACATATGCTACAACATATTACTAACACGAAGTTTAAATGAAAACCATCGATATCGACATGCAAACCATATCCAACCCAAATCCGTAACAGAAAACCGATTTGTATTATTTTACTTGTAAGATTTATTTGAGGACTAGGAAAAATTGCCAATCTTATTTAAAACTTTCACTAGGACTGCGAAAGGACCCAGAAGTTTATCGGTCAAGTTGGATAAGTTTGTTTTACAAGGAATATTTTTTTCCTTTTGTGGTCATCCGCAGGTAAGAGGCGGAATGAAAGTGGCATATATCTTTCTTGCCTCGCTGCTCTCGACGAAAACACTGTGAAAAAAGTTTTTGGTATCGTTGGAAATTGGGGAAATGGTAAACAAGATTTTTTGCCAAGTTTATTTAATTATCCGTGACGAGCTTATTTTATTTGCCAGTATCTTTTATGGTCTTTTCACTTTGAGTCAAGAACTGTTATTGGAGCTTAAGCTCTTAAGAGTTCTTAAATGAAAGTGGTCCTAAGATTTATTCACATAAGTTGCGGATTTACTTCTCATGTGAGTAATCTGGTCATGAAGAATTTTATATCTATACAGATAAATAAAATTGAAGTGTCTGTTTGTAATGTCAAAATAACTGCTTTTTACTAAATGCGTATGAAATATATACGGTACTTATAAGAAAAACACAGTTTTTGAATTTTTTTTCTGTCTGTCTATTTGCTCTGGCTAATCTCCGAAACGGCTGGACTGATTTTGACGGGACTTCTACTATCAGATAGCTGATATTATAAGAAGTAACTTAGGCTATTCTTATTTTGGAAAATTAATTAGGAATCTGCTCAAAAAAATTAAAACGTACCTACGGGCATGCTAAATGTTATGCTAGATATCAATAAAATTTTATTTCAGGCCCTCTACCGAAAATATTTTTCTTCATTGTTTTATTAAAATTAATTAACATTGTCTTCACGTAGATATACTCGTAGATATAAAATTGTCGGTCATATTTTCAATTTTCTAAGTGAAGTCGAGACGAATAAAGTAAAGTGCTGTATGCGGTGAATTTTGAAAAATATTTTGTTTATTTATTACTAAGATGATATTAGTAGAAGAAATGAGGAATTCCATTTTAAATGTTTTTCAAGTCCATTTCGAAAAATTTACAAAATTTAGGTATATAACAAATTTCACAAAAAATAATAATAAATGAGATCAAAATTATACATATTATGTATGGGTACATTAACTTAATATATTAAGGTTAAAACCAATAAAAACTTAATAGGAAAATATTTACAGAAATAAAAAACGCGACTGCAGAAAAAGAGAACTAAACATATAAGGACATGTTAATGAAGGAAGAAAGTGTTAAGCAGTTGAAGACATATTACATATAAGGTCGGATATACACAATACATATAGCTATTTTTACGGATGTTTTCGCAGATTTACCTTGATTTTTGATTTCCGACGTTTCGAATGCTTTACAGCTAACATAATCACGGGAGAAACTAAGGTTTGAACGTCTCAAATTATTATGTAGTTGTCACAGACAGCATCCACAATTTTGAAAATCTTTATATAATTTTAAATAAAACTATCTTTTCGGATTTTGTCGCGGATTTATTTGGATTTTTGTTTCCCGACGTTTCGAATGCTTTACAGCATCCATGGTCACGGGAGAGACTGAGGTGTTACATGTCTTGAATGTATAGTTGTTACAGACAGCCTACCCACAATTAACAAAATGAAAATTGCACCAATTACATTACAATATTTTTTTTTTTAACTTTAAACATTTTTATAATTTTAATTATAATTCAATATGGAAAATTATTTATTTAATTTTGCTATTATTTTTATAATTATTACAATTTTAAAAATATTAATTAGTAATCTATATTTAGTGTTGCCATTATTATATTTATAACCATAAAGAAAAATATAAAATGTAGTATTAATTATTAAAGCCATATAATTGTTCTATGTGTAATTTAAAAAGTTAAAATTAATTAAGGATAATAATTTTAATTTAGTTTGCTATTATTTAAAAAACAACTTACTAAGCAACACTATTAATATATACTTTTACAAATGAAAAATGAAAAATATTAGTCTGATAAGCTGTCATTTTGATCTACACAGTATGAACTTACTACATCTGCCTGTCTGTTATGTTTATATTTATTATTTGATTTTATTATATTAATAACAGGATCCCATGACGATGGTAGTACCCAGCCATCTTCCCTATTGAAATTAGGATGTTTTTTAATTTCTATGGCTTCTCGAATCATTCTAGGGCGATATCGGTTTTCTTTCGCCAGGATTTGAGGTCTATCGAAGCGAATATAATGGCTTGGGCGGTCCTGACTATGTTTGCAGACAGCAGATGTTGTATTGCGACGGTGCTTCACATCAGCTATGTGTTCTTTGACCCGTGTTCTAATGGATCTCTTTGTTTGTCCGATGTAAGAGAGCCCACAATCACAATCAAGCTTGTAAACTCCTGCATCTTGTAGAGGGATGTGGCACTTGACAGGTGGTAGAAACTGACTAATTTTCTTTGGCGGCTTGAAGTAAGTTTTAATTGAAGCTCGCTTTAGAATGTAGCCAATCTTGTCAGTGACGCCTCTCATGTAAGGTAGGACTGCAGGGACGCGCTCGACTGTGGCTGGTTTCACTCGGTCCCTGTGACGTAGGCGCGGCACTTGCAGCTTGTTGTCTCGCAGAACTTGCTTGACATGTTGCAGCTCTCCGGCCAGGTGTTGCTCGTCACAGATCCCGCGTGCCCTCTGAAACAAAGATTTTCCCACGGTAGCTAACTGTGAAGGGTGGTGGTGAGATTCACCATTCAAGTACCTATCAGTATGGGTCTTCTTTCGATACACAGTATGACTTAAGGTGTTATCTGGGTTACGTATAACTAATACATCTAAGAAAGCTAAAGAATTATTAGACTCCAATTCCATTGTAAATTGTATTTTAGGGTTTATGGAGTTAAGATGTTCTAAGAATACAGATATTTTATCAGATGGTAATATTGTGAAAGTGTCATCTACATACCGCTTGTAGAAACGAGGGGTCACAGGTGATGTGTTTAGGGCGGTCTCCTCGAAGGCCTCCATGAAGATGTCAGCTACAACGGGAGAGACCGGCGAACCCATGGCCACTCCATCCACTTGCTTGTAGAATTCATCATTCCACAATAGATAGCCAGATGTAAGGCAGTGTTTCAAAAGTTCAGTGTATTCTTCTTGCATACTATTATCCCGTAGCTTTCTTGATACTATTTTGACACAGTTCTCTACTGGTAGGCTGGTGAATAGAGACTGTACATCAAAACTGACCATAGTTTCATTGTCCATGAGTTGTAGGTGTTTTATCTCATTGACAAAATGGTACGAGTCCCTTGTGAACGCTGATGTTTGTCCTCTGAGTGTTGAGAGTACTTTCGCTACTAGTTGGGCCAATTTATAAGTCGGTGTGTCGATTTGACTCACAATTGGACGTAGCGGAGCGTTAGGTTTGTGTATCTTTGGAAGTCCATACAGTTTAGGCGGCTTTGCACAAGATGGAACAAGATTTTTGACATCAAGATTCAATGCATCGGAGTGTTTCTTAATCAGCTTTTTAGTATTATTTAACACAGTGGTGGTTGGGTCTGTTTTGACCTTTTTATATGTACTTTCATCCGACAAAAGTTGTTTAATTTTCTCATTGTAATCTGATGTATCCATCACGACGGTGGCATTTCCCTTGTCTGCGCGTAGTATGATAATGTCTGACCTGCTGCGTAAGTTCTTCAACGCTAAATACTGTTGTTTGTTGAGATTAGGTTTGGGCCTTGAACTACGACGTAACAAAGATGAAACATCTTGACGTATGGCCTCCATATCCTCAGATTTCATAGTATTTTTGGACAGGACATCTTCAACCGCACAAATAATGTTCTCATAAGGGATGCGTGTCGGCGCAACAGCAAAATTTAAGCCTTTACTTAGTACTTGAATAGTAGATTCGTCCAATGTTTGTTTTGACAGATTGACAACTGCTTGACGTACGCACGAATTTGAAACTGTGGTAGACGGGCGCGTTCCGTTATTGTTTTTGATTTTCTTTTTGATGTTATATTTCTCGACTAATTTTTGGTATTTTAATATATGTTTGTTTTTGCATTGGTTAAGATATTAGACCTCTACAAGATGCAGGAGTTTACAAGCTTGATTGTGATTGTGGGCTCTCTTACATCGGACAAACAAAGAGATCCATTAGAACACGGGTCAAAGAACACATAGCTGATGTGAAGCACCGTCGCAATACAACATCTGCTGTCTGCAAACATAGTCAGGACCGCCCAAGCCATTATATTCGCTTCGATAGACCTCAAATCCTGGCGAAAGAAAACCGATATCGCCCTAGAATGATTCGAGAAGCCATAGAAATTAAAAAACATCCTAATTTCAATAGGGAAGATGGCTGGGTACTACCATCGTCATGGGATCCTGTTATTAATATAATAAAATCAAATAATAAATATAAACATAACAGACAGGCAGATGTAGTAAGTTCATACTGTGTAGATCAAAATGACAGCTTATCAGACTAATATTTTTCATTTTTCATTTGTAAAAGTATATATTAATAGTGTTGCTTAGTAAGTTGTTTTTTAAATAATAGCAAACTAAATTAAAATTATTATCCTTAATTAATTTTAACTTTTTAAATTACACATAGAACAATTATATGGCTTTAATAATTAATACTACATTTTATATTTTTCTTTATGGTTATAAATATAATAATGGCAACACTAAATATAGATTACTAATTAATATTTTTAAAATTGTAATAATTATAAAAATAATAGCAAAATTAAATAAATAATTTTCCATATTGAATTATAATTAAAATTATAAAAATGTTTAAAGTTAAAAAAAAAAAAATATTGTAATGTAATTGGTGCAATTTTCATTTTGTTAATTGTGGGTAGGCTGTCTGTAACAACTATACATTCAAGACATGTAACACCTCAGTCTCTCCCGTGACCATGGATGCTGTAAAGCATTCGAAACGTCGGGAAACAAAAATCCAAATAAATCCGCGACAAAATCCGAAAAGATAGTTTTATTTAAAATGTCAAATATTCGCGTAAATCTAAGAAAGTATTATCTTTATATAATTTTGAATCTTCTTCTTCTCCCTGCCCATTTCCCAATTACTTGTGGTCGGCGCAGTACATCCTCTGTACTGCTGAAAGGATTTGGCAAAAGTTTTACGACCGGCCGCCTGCCTGACGTCAACCCTCCTTGGGAATGCTATTGTTTATAGCGGAATATGTCTTATGATATGTATCTTATATATATCTCTGATTATGTCTTGTAATATGATACACTTTCGATATTTTTGTCTTTTAAAACATTTTTTATACTATTAATTATAGTTTAATGTTATTTTCGTATATATTTTAAAATAAATTTTAATCACACTATAAATTTTGGTTTGACCTTTATATAATTTTGAATAATAATAATAATTACCAGTAAATCAGCCCTAGATCATTGTGGACGCGATTGATTACCTTTTTTTTTTTTTTTTTTTTTTTTTTTTTTTTTTTTTTTTTTTTTTTTTTTTTTTTTTATGTCGGGAAATGCATTTACGCATACCACCTGATCCCCCAGGTGGTGATGTGGGGCTCACCGGCTAGAAGAGCCGGTACTACCCACTAAAACCCGACATTCCCCTCCCCTCCGCCTTAATGGGACGCCGCAGGATCGCTTGCGCATAACTACTACGGCGCCCCGGCGGCAGGTCTGCCAACGGCTGACCACCACACCGATGGGGCTGCTCCACAGTCTACTCTGCTACACCAGAGAGGTACCCGGAGCAGCCCCATTAAATCGAACCTCCACCCACCGAAGTGGGCCACCTCCAATCGGCTGCAGAGGACAGGGAGAGCGGCAACGAAACACCGACACTCCTCTTCCCCTGCAGCCCCACCGCGTCCGCCATCAAACGGTGGCGGCCCCGTCTGGGCCGCGGAAGGTAGGGAGAACGGCGCACCGAAATACCGGCACTCCTCTCCCGCCGCGGCCTACCCCTCCGCCGGATGCGGGCCTGCGACCACAGTCCCGCAACCGGCACCCATCATCCGGTTGTGGGACCAAGCGGTCCCACCACCGGTGGCCGCAACGTCTTCGGCTCGAGGCCTAGACGAGCGGCCCCATCCAAGCCATTTGGTCCGCGCCGGATTTCTCCGGTACCACCCGCCGCCCTAAGCGGGTGGCATTCCCCTATCCGCCACCTGGGGACGCGCCCGGTAGGAGTTGGCTTCTCCCCCGGGTGCGATTGATTACCTACTTTAACAGCTACCAATATTATAGCAAATAGCAATCGTCTGAGGCGTAAAGGTCAAGTTACAGTGTATAAACTTAAAGCGATCGGTACAAGGTAAAATAGTGGGTGGGTAATATATTACAGACAAAAAAATGGTTGCTTTGTGAATTTTGTATGATTACCGTAATCATCGCTATCGTCTAAGCAATATATCAAAAAAGATCCTATGTGTCAGATAGCTTAGTTATTAAGTAAAATTTGATAATTATTATTTTACCTCAAGGCGGAGACCAGCTCGGTACAGCAATAAATAATTCTTCAACCGCCGAAAATTATGCCGCTATAAGGTACTTACATTCACTAATAAAATTGAAGAAATGGTATTAAAATTTCAATAAATTATGTATTGTACAAGATATAATAATAAGATAAAAGATAAAATCATTTGTCTTCTGCTATCAATGCTTATAATAAAATTGTAGAGAGATTCTGTTACATATTGTTTAGAAACTATTTTTGTAGTAAGCTTTATTATCACATAATATGACATAGTATTTTTCTAGAGCAAGGGACTTTTAGTCTAATGTAATGATATCTAGACCAAATGATATTCAAATCCATTTACCTGTTTTTACGTTACGCCCAGCAGCAGACAAGTGATAAAGATGAATAAAAACTTTTTAACAAAAAAATAAAAACCGACTTCAAACAAAAGCACTAAAAAGTAAAAAATAACTGATTGGCAGTTTTCATTTACTATACATACCTAATCATATATTTTCGAAGTCGGTGTACTTTGGCTAAGTAATTAAAGCCTACCTATTAAATACATACCTAATCAAATATTTTCGAAATCGGTGCCAGCCCATACAAATTGAGAACCTCCTCCTTTTAGAGGAAGTAGGTTGATAAGAAAGGGATGTCTATATTAATTTGGATTTTTGAAAAATTAATAATATGCAGATTTGTGCTCTGTACAACTTTAATGTAATAAAAAATAAAAATAATAAAATTTTTAGACATTAGTTTAAATAGTACCATTTCATAATAATTATTTTTTTTAGATTTATGCAAATATTTGACATTTTAAATAAAACTCTCCCGTGAGCATGATTGCTGTAAAGCATTTGAAATGTTGGAAAGCAAAAATGAAAACAAATCCGCCGAATATCCTTAACACCTCCAGGTAAATTTCTAAGAAATTCATTAAATTTCTAAGAAATCTATTGTTAACTATAACGCCGGCGTGTCCGCGGTCGTGGAGAGATTAAAGATAGTTTAACTTAAAATATGACATACCTATCAACCACCTCCCACAAAAACTTCTGGGTATATCTATTTTGATAGGAATTAAACAAAATCTTGCGATAATTATTACAGTAAGTACATAAAAACTAAAGCGTTGAGTCTTCTATAAAATCTCGTACTTTAAAAACAAGTATAAAATAATATCCACATCTAATGGTATTCAAATCGGTCGGATAGAAGAATGTGAGAAGTTTCTCTTAGCATTTGGAATGGGCATGCATTTTCACAAAACTGGATATACCTATATAATTTAATATTGGTTCGCACTTAGATTTTTTTTTAATATAGAGAAGGTAAAAGTTTTCCGAAAAATTTAAAAACTATTTTTAATTAGTTATATTATATCAAAAATTTAATTAATTACTCATTATTCTCTTTTTCTAGGAATGAACGAGTACCTAGCGTGGAAAAAAATATTACATGTAAATAAAGGAAACTAGATGTTTCTGTATAAAGTGGGAGCCTCATCCGAGCCAAGCGAACATAATAACATGTAAGTCACTGATGTAATGATTATGTTATAGTAAAACATAAGAATTAGCACATAATGGAATATTTTTATTCTATTATTCTCATAATATATATCATATTTCAATGAAAATAAAATCTGTCCGGAAAATGTTAAGGTCAATCACTAACATACAGACTTTTCTTATATGGAACTAGCGACTCACCCTCGTTTCGCTCGGTTTCGTCCCTAGCTTGCTTCATCATACTAAACTTTCATCCCCATTTTCCCCTTTAAGGGGTGATTTCCGGGATAAAAACCCTATGTTCTTCCCAGGGTATCAAACTATCTTCTTACCAAATTTCATCTAAATCGATTCAGTAGATCCAGAGATTACCCCCTACAACCTCACAAACTCACAATCTCACAAACTCACAAACTCACAAACTTTACCTCTTTATAATGTTAGTATAGATTAGTAATTGAGAGTAACTACATTTATCAGTAATAGAAATTGTGAATGTTAGAACTAATCATTGAACAAATAGCAAAAGGTATTCAAAATATAAATGGTCAAGAAATGAGATGAATTTCTTCATAACAGAACATTACCCCTGAATCATATATCTTTTTAAAACCCACTAGACATCTTTTTTACACTCTATTCACATTTTCACCGTAATTTTAGACCTTGAATCCACTGTATAGAGCCCATCTTATTAACCTTATACGTACATATGTACATATGTATATTGGAAACGAACCAAGCCAAATAACTTCACAAGTAAAACGCTATTTTAATTATTTAACGTGTTTCGAAATTTACTGCGCGAATTAATTACGAAAAGTTAAACACATTATTTATCAATATCGACTTTGAGTGTGCTTTATAATATATAATTGAATATTGTTATTTTATTAACTGAACGTGAACCCCGGGAGGTAAGTATTAATTTATCTTTTCATCAATTGTAATATTTTGCTTATTGATCAGATAAAATGATTTTTATTTATTTTGATTGGTTTGAGTAGATGACTCACTAAGACTAGCCTACTATGCAGGAGATATTATAGTCCACAAGTGTATTCGCAGACACAAGTGCACTCCCTATTCACTCTCAAATTCCGATGGGATGAAAGTTCCACACGATCTGTGAGAGATCGGGCGCAGACCCGTAGAAACACCGCCAACTTCCCAACTCCGTCATCACGGACATACACGGACTTTCTTAACAGAAAGACTCGATAACTTTTGGCCCGACCCGGAACTCGAACCCAGGACATCCAGATATGCAACCGTGTACGGTAACGTAACACTGTAAAATTGTGGCTGGACTACAGTCCAGTACGTGTTAATAGAGCTGAATGATGACGTAGTCCGAAAGTAGAGAGGAAGAGTTCATCTTTAATAACCGAATACTACTTGAGTAAATCGTCAAAATTGGGGTCAAATCAAATAGATTCTTTAACAATGAGCCCACTTACGTTACAGTTGATGAAAAGCGAGTTTTAGTTTTTATGTTTATGATTGTTATTTAGGTTTAGTTGAGTTTTCTATTGTAAAAAATAATTGAAACAGCATGACAAAATTAAATGTCGAATAGTCATCGTATACTTTTGTTACAAATCTATGAATAAAATTAAAATGTGACTGAATACGAAATGAGTTAATTTTAACAATGTAATAATTGAAATTATTTGTCTTTCTTTATTCAAATATTCTAATTGTATAAGGCATAGTCTTTCCAGTAGTTATAAGGAAACGCATTATATTTAATATTTTATGCAAAAAAATCTCAGACGGAAAATGGCTGTGACCAGTAAAAGCAAATCAATTTTTAATTTACCACAAACCGCAAATGTCAAACACAGAACTTTTCAATATAAACCAAGCAGAAGTGATTGAATATATTAAATTCATATTTTTCACTTCATAAGAAAGAGATGATAGGTGTCAGAATCTATATGTATTATGATATGAATTAAAAGGAAAATTTGCTAAATTTTTTATTTATCTATATGAATAAAAAGTGCTTTTTGTGGGGAAGCACAGCAAACACTTGACGTTTTTGGATATTTTTTTCTATAGGATTTTTCCAAATTCACAGACAGTGGTATCTCAGTGGCAACGCGCTCGCTTGGGAGACCGAGTGAGATAGGTAAATTCTATTCACATATATTTTTTTCCTCAATTTTTATGCATAATTTATTCATAGAGAGATAAATGAGCTGTCTTAACCCGATGCTAACATGAATGGTAAATAACATTTTCGAGTGACCAAAACTATTATCCATATTCTTATTTATCTTACATTATTATGAATACTTACTGTCTCAACATATTTATTTATTATATTTTTAATAAATATTGGATATATCAAGAAAAACTTAATCTATTATTATATAACAGAATACACTATCTGTAAGTAATGTATAGTGTACACGATTCCAATATCGTGTACACTGTACATTACTTCACCACGTCTCCAAATACGTGATTAAATTTTTTGTCTAATCTAGCCTTTCATACTGACTGATAATTAACTCATTTAGTGTTTTACTAAGTAACTAACAAGCTACCTTGTTTCCCTCGTTTCTGCATCGTCCTTGCATGATAAACAATAACCTATCTGGTACTTCAGGTCATAGTCTATCTCTCTCCTAATGTTCCTACCTACCTACCATATCGTGGCGAGAGGGCTTATCGGCGTCCGTCAATCCAGGGACTCCAGCGATGCTTCTGGTACTTCTCTGATAGCATAGTGGATCATGGTAGCAACTCTTTGGTTGTTGTGGTCTGGTTGAATGCGTAAGTGATTTTACAATACCTCATAAAGATGGAGAAGTTCAACTAAGTTTTAGAAGTTAGTTAGGTTAGTGGTGTTTCTAGGCAGTGAGTCATGGGACTTATATGGTATAAACACTTGCAGGTGATAAACGTAAATGTATTTCCCAATGTTAAAATAAGGTATGACCATATTTTAATATTGGGCCTATCTGTGTACTAAATTTCATCCATATCAGTTCAGTCGTTTCACACACTCACATTTACATGCAGGGAATAGAATGCGAATGTTTCGATGGGATATACATGTGTTTGTTTTTTACTACTTTATGATAAATCGACTGGGCAAAATACTTTGGTATAGTAAATAGATATTCTTATTATTGGTATGTAAAATTAGCGAAAAGTCTATTGTCTATACATTATATTATAAATATAAAAAAATATCTATGGATGCGCCCGAGTGACACAAGGCTAAGTTGCTAGTTTTATATACATAGAATATTTTTTGGAATAGGCATAGAGTTAAAACAAAATTGTGTATCATTATAAAGCTCTACATATATAGAGTTCATGATTAGTGATTCTAAAGCATAGAGAAAGGCAACTATGAAAATACGCTATTAATGCTGTATATCCACAATACTGTATTTTGGTATCCATTTAAACTTGATACATTCGTAAGCACCTTCATTTTGAGGTATGGACTTCGGATATTACGGATCCGAAGTGTTATTTATGACTTTGAGTAGCGAAGTAAGCTAGAAATCGATGTAATAGCTTTTACAGCTTTATGTATAGGAAAAAATATTAAATACATTTAAACATAGTACTAATTGCAATAGTGTTGGTAATTTTGCAGTATTTTGTTGAAGACTAGCGTCTGAGCGTCGCTTCGCTTGAGTCTTAGGTTGTCATCCCTAGGATCTTTTTGCCATATAATTTTTTGCTTAATTTCAAACTGTTCAGACAGCGCACGTCAATAAACTAACTCTATTGCAACTTTTCTTCTGATTTCAATGAAAGTTATTTAATATTTGACAGAAAACCCATTTTGATTTGATTAAAAAATAACCTATAACACTTGACGGTAATGGAGTTTCCTATTAGTTAAATATTTTTTTAAATCAGATCAGTAGTTTCAGAGATTATCCCTTACATACAAACTTACAAATTTTACCTCTTTACAATATTAGTGAAGATTTGAAAGGATTGCTTAATACGTCGGAGATTACCAGTTTCACTCATTCATGGTGTGAACGTTTATAATTACTAATTTAGAATATAATAGGTACATTTAGTGCATGTAACCTTTACGCGCGGCTGAAGTAGAACTTCTTTGGCGCTGTAGCAGATAATTAAATTATTAAAACAAATTTAAATATAAATACAAATTGTTTTTTATAAAATTATCAGTAATAAATATTTATTTATATAAATAATGATTATTATAAAAATATAAATAAAACATATTTTATTAAATTACTAATTCATTTGAATCTCACTTCCGCGATACTCGTTATTCCAATATAATGACTTACCCATCAGTCACGCCTAAATAAGTTTTTCTCCAAAAAATAAGATTGCAGTAGTAACAGTAGAGTAGTTTCATTAAAGCAATAAAACAAGCTTATAATTTATACAGGAGTTGTAAAATAAAATTTATATATTTCAATATAACATTAAGCTGTTTTTGTATTCTTTATGAATAGAATGTAACATTTAATAGGCTTTTAGAGGCCTTTGTTCTAAAAGGGTCAAATTGTTTATCTTTTTCTGGCAAATGATTTTTTAGGGTTCCGTAGTTCCAAACTAAATAGAACCTTTATATGAACACTTGTGGTTATTCCACAGGATATTTAAGTTATAATTTATACATTTAAATATTATTGTACTTGATTGCTGTATGTACATAGAAGATATTTTAGAAAAAACTATTATTGGGAGTGTTTATTAACGTAATAGAACCCAAAACAACGATTTTTAGAATTTGTGTCTGATTGTCTGTTTGTCTGTGCCTTTGTGTCCGCTAATCTCATAAACAGCTGAATCGATTTGGGTGTGGTTTTTATTTATGTATTGTGGTAAGCTGTATTAAACATTTAGTATTGTTTTATTTCAATCGATTCATAGATAAAAAAGTTATGTCAATTTAAAGAATAACCTAGGGACGAACTCGAGTGCAGCGAGGATGAGTCGTTAGTTGGTTATATGCTCAGAACTAGGAGTCTCAATGAAAAATGTATCTATTATTGTATAAATTAATGAATTCTAATAAACATTCTTATACAAAATGCTATGACATAATCGTTGAAGAACGTAAATCTCAGAAAGTATTACATAAATAAGAATTATATACTATTATTTTTCTATGACATAATCATTTTTGCTATTTCAATACAATTTTCAAAATTTCTATCTTTCAAACTAGTGACATTCCTCTAAGTTTTTGGAAGTTATACCAGAAATAAGAAAAAAAAACAAATGAATATTTACAAAAAAAAATACTTTTAAATATTTTAACAGTAATAAAACAAGAATATTTCGATATGATTATACTTCTATTGTTATGAAAATACACAATTCTGTGCTGTATTCACAATATTATCTCTTTTCTCTTTCAGACGCCTTGAATAATATAAGACATTTACTAATTAAGACTGATGTTGAAATTTTCTCTCCATATTAAAAGCATCCAACTGTACTTAGTTTTATTATTATTATTATTTTATTATTATATACTAGGTACAAGATTTGTTCATTATATAATAATATTATAAATGCGAAAGTAACTCTGTCCGTCTGTCTCATACGTTTTCACGCATAATCCGCTGAACTGATTTAGATGAAATTTGGTTAAAGATAGTTTGAGACCCTAGGATAGTTCTTATCCCAGAAATAATCCCAAATGGAGGCAAAAACGGGGTTGAAATTTTGAATGGGGAATCAATCGCTTCTCAAGTAAGGGATACAAGACTCATCATACCTATGTACCTACTCGTATCTAGTCTATTATTCCATACTAAGCATCAAAACTTATCTATGGATAAGCCCTAACGGAGCGAAAGCGAATTGCTAGTATATTATAAATACTAAAAGATTTAAGTAATCTAAAACCAAAATAAAACGCGCTTTTAACTAACTGCTAAATATAGAATTCAAAAAAATCGTTCTATCAGTTTTTGAAGAAACCCTCCAACTTCTTGTTCCATTATCAGATTTCATATACAAGTTTCTCATTGACACAACAGAAGTGGGTTTAAATCGTCTATAAAATGTTTGAAGACTTGATTTTTTTACAAATAAAGTTTACAAAAAGCTTGTTAAAACAAGCTTTTTTTAAGAACATATATATTTCTGTACTTGAGTACAATTCCTCTATTAAAATAATGGTACTATATTGCATTACTAACTTACTGCCAAGCACTATGTCGTTAGTGAGCTTGTTTTAGAAGAAGAGTGAAATGGGTTCAACTCTTGGGTTTCCCACCTCTTACATTTTTATGTGTAAATTCTATTTTAAAAATAATAAATATTTCTAATACGGTGAAGGAATATGTCGTTAAATTGCATGTTTTAACGAATCTAAATAGATTTCTATACAAATCAAAGTCCACCAACCAGCATTTTAGATGTATAGTGTATTTTTTATACCCTTGAAATTAAGAACATGTCAATGCCCAGCTGTGGGACAAGAAAAGCTAAATTATTACCGCCAAATCATTTGGCAGCAAGTGTTTTAAAATAAATAACAAATTTTGAACCGGAAAAACGAGTGTATGAACGTATCAAGTTAAATAAAAGCTTATAAATACACTCGTATTATCATCGTTTGTTCTATTTTTTACATACATTAAAATACACAATATATACCCACCCTTTGTTATATTTTAATAATGAATACAAAAATCGGTTTTTTCTCTAATTTAAACATGTTCCTATTTTATCTTCATTTCAATACATTGGAAACGGATATTGTATGGAAACAAACGGTACTGAATTATATATGGCCACTATAATGGCAAAATTATGCAAAATATTCTATTGATAGTTGTTTTAGCTTGTTTATACAACACTAGCTTTTATTTCTTGCTTCGCCTACATTTTTTTTACATACATTTTTTTCCATAAATGTTACTTATCTTTACATTCAGTAAAATATATTTAGTAAAAGCCAATAAAAATAGTTTATACATTATAGCCTACTAGCGATTTACCCTCGCTTCGCTCGGGTTCGCGCCTAGGAAACAAAAACAAATTTATCCCACGGGAACCATAGATTTTTGCGGGATAAATATAGTATATGTGCTATTTCAGACTATAATATATTTTTGTACTAAATTTCATCTACATCCGTTCTGACTTTCTGGCGTGATTAAGTAACAAACATCCAAACATCCATCTAAAGTCTTAACTGTCACATTTATAATTTCTTTATTTTCAACCCAATCAATACGATAGCACCTTGTAATAAATCCACAAATCTTCAAATTATCATCATACACTTACGATCATTTTGTAAGTTTTGTAATATTTATTGTAAATCAATCTTATATTAAAAAAATATAAAGCACTTTTTCCCGTTGTTGCTTTGTGAACTAAATCGTTATGTTTTGTTTCTGTTTTTTTTTAGAATTTCGCCAAACGTCCTAAAGCGCATTTAAAATTGTTCAAAATTTCATTTTTATATTATTTCGTAGGTTTAATCTTAAAATATTGACTTAATCTAGGTACATGTACTTACCGAAAATAAGACACTCCGTACGAAAAAAAATTTCTTTGTTATTTTTGCAACTTTTAAATACACATTGCGGAATTATGAACTTGTTTAGACATGCAGGTTTTCAATAGAACTAATCGAAATATACGCTCACTTTGCAAGTCACCAGTTTACCAAGACGGATTTCTTACGTCGATTCGATATCTAATAGTATTGTTGATCGAAGCCTAAGCTCTAAATAATATGCACGGACAAACGATCACATAGTTTACGAGGATTTGGATCCTGAATTTTGCTAGCCGTTATTCAGCAGATATTTGTTTTAGTGTCTGCGTTTGAATCTAGACTTCCATAATAATTGATGGCTGTTTCAAAGATAGAACTGTAAATGTAAGTGTAATTTAATATGTAGTCGATTGTTTTCATTTAACTATATACTCGTGTGTTATATATAATAAAATTCTAACTGAGTCGAATCTGTACATAAAATATTTTTTGGAAAATCTTATTGTAATAATCATTATTATCGATATAGAGATCGAATCTATAGTTTTTAGAACTTTTGTCTTTCTGTCTATCTGTCTGGGAACGCATCTGGAGAAAATCGCTAGACGGATTTTAATGAAATTTGGTATGGTGGTGATAGCTGGTTATCCGAGTCAACATGTAGGATAATTTTTACTGCGAGAAAATATCTCATCTCTGAGAAATCTATACTGTTAAAACGTAGAGATGAACCCGAGTGGAGCGAGGGTGAGTCGCTAATTTGTATATATACATACATATAGTGTGATATTTTAGCTATCAGCAGATTTTAACACATACAAATTTCAAAAAAAAATCCACCACATAGGGTGGAATAAGTATTTTTAAAGCCAATGTAACTTTTTTAAGTCATTAATGACCAACTTCACAATTAAAGAGTTTTTCAATCCAAATGTTTACATTACTTAGAGTTCTGCTAAAGGCAAAAACTGAACTACTCTTTTGTCGTGGCCTATGTCTGTCCATCTGTCCGTATGTCTAAGCCATTTTACTCGGACACTATTTAGAGCTATATTTCTGATAGATAAATGGTGTCTCATGTGAACCATCACCAAATTAAAGACTAAAGAGTCTGAAGGTTTTTTTTATTTAAGCAAATTGTTACCTAATTATTTGTTAACCGACTTTCAAAAAGGAGGAGGTTCTATGTTAGTTTGTATGTGTGTTCTTTTTTTTATGTATGTTCACCGGTTTCTCGGAGGCGGCTTGGTCGATTTTGCTACTTTTAACGGTATTTTACTAAGGTAACGTCACGAAGTGGTCCCACCATTTTTTTTTAAGGTAAACATTGTAAAATTATTTCATAAAATTATTAGATAACGGTAATGAGTTAAAAGATAACGGTAAATTATTTAACCTTATGCCGGTTTTTTTTGAATAATAGGTTTAATTATAGTTTTTTTATTTATTTTTGATAAGTGTTCGTTGATTCGTATAGTGTATCAAAAAAAAATATTAATTTATACGTACGGACTGACTTTCAAAGTCGATTTTCTAATATTTTTTTATTATACAATTTTTTAAAAATTATTAGAAAATCAACTTTAAATTTTATATAATAGGCTACAGCATTCAATTTCTATTTTACATCTACATAAGTAAAACTAGTAACACATAACAGTCGGTTCTCAGATTTTGCTAATTATCCTTGTTTATCACAGAGGATGTACAGTAGTTAGAATTTATGTTAATATTTCCTCCTTATCACTGTTGAATCTAGGCTAATTGCAAACTTAGGCAACGTAATCTAAATATACTGAAAATTTATGGACTTTTTAACTTTGCTACCTACTATATGTAAAAGTGACAGTTTGTGTGTGTGTGTATGTTTGTTACTCCATGTTTGATACAGCTGGGCCGATTTAGATGAAATTTAGTTCACACATAGGTTATGACCTTGTGTAATACATCTAAGTATATACGTAATAAAATTCTAACTAGGCCCAATCTGTACATTAAATATTTTTTGGAAAATCTTATTTAAAAAGTCATTATTATCGATACAAAGGCAGAATCTATAGTTTTTAGTATTTTTGTCGGTCTATCTATGATTAGATTAGAGAAATTTTGATGAAATTTGGTATAACGGTAGCTGGTTGTCCGGGTCAACATATAGGATACTTTTTACCGCGAGAAAATATCTCATCTCTGAAAAATCTATACTAAACGCTATAAGGCTATAAGTTACTTAGGAATGCACCCGAGCGAAACGTGAGTAAAGTAAACCCTTGTATTAGATACAATTTCTTTTCTTTTTGCAATTAACAGTTTAGTATTATCTGGTTGATAATGTAGAAGGAGTTATTAAAGTCTAGTGGTAGGCATTAGTAAGGAATAATTTACTTCAAACACTTAATGCAATCATTCATTTCATTTTTGTTTATTTTTTTATCTTTATATTGATTTAAAAAAATAAATTATCAAAAAAACAATAACTTTTGCTGATTTTAAAATCGGTGTATCTCTTTTCTTTAAACATAATATATTTATATTTATTTATCATATATTTTATATATTTATAATATATTTATATTTATTATAATTGTTTATCATGAAACGTATGGGCATACATTCTTATAGTACACACAGTTTTTACTAAATTTTATGTTTAAATTTTTTTAATTTTTAATTTTTCACAATCGCACATAACTAAGTTGTTAATATTCTTTCCTTTTGAAATACATTTTTTACGTCAAGTGAGAATAATACTTAGGTATTCGTTGGTTAGGAGACACGTCTTACCATTTGCTGACTAGACATGTTCTAATGAAAGTAACCTTTACATGTTATGTGCATACTCGTATGCAGGTGTCTTAGACATCGCAAAGAGAATGCTGCAGCTTTGGTATTATGATACTTTGTTACTTGAAAGCATGATGTTATATTATATAACAAAATTAAAGTGTAGATCATAATAATTATACTGTATCCTTCATGGCGTATAAATAAAATTTATAAGAATTTTTCTATTTCAAACTTAATATATTATGTACTAGCGGCTCACCGTCGCTTTGCTCAAATTCGCCTCTACAAAAACAAAAACAAATCTATCCCATGGGAACAGTACATATTTCCGGGATAAAAAGTAGCCTATATGTTATTCTGATGAAAGAGTTATATTATTGTAAAGTTTCAATAAAATCCATTTTGTAATTTTTGCGTGAAAGAGTAACAAACATCCATATGTCTATACATCCTTTATAATGTTAGTAGGAGGTTGTATATAATACCAACATATATTGAATTTATTATAATATATATAAATAATTATAACTTAAATATTTGCGCTTTACGATTTTTAATTTCGGTAATTCATATTACTGCGAAGGTCCTATAAAGTATACTACTTTAAATAGGTAACTCGTAGAAAAAGAAATATTTGTTTGTAGAAAATACTGTGAACTAAAACTAATCGCAAATTGTAAAGTTCCTTTATTCAGACGCTTCAGAAACAGATGAATAAATTTTATAAGTTTTAATGAGAATGTAATTTTTATTTGTATTTCATACTATTTATGTGTACTCTTAAGAGTATGTCTCATATTAGGGGTATTAATAAATAAATAAAATAATAAAATGTTCCATGGTAAGCTACGAGACTTGTGTTATGGATACCAGATAGTTGATACACTACACATATATAACTTTAAATACATACATGTTATAAATATAAACACCCATGACTAAAGTAAAAACATTCGTGCTTATCATACAAACGTATTCACCCAGCGGGACTCGAATTGCGACCTCTGGCACAGTAAGTACGGTCACTACAAACTAAACCAAACGTATCGTCGAATCTCCTATACAGACTCGAAAACATGTAGAAGTTGAACCAAAAAGTATTGAAATCCATTCATATATTTTAAGGCTATAATATCACAGATAAACATATACTCGTGGTCATACAGTCATAATATAACGTATTTTATAAATGAAATACAGAATTAGCAACTTATGATGTTATCAGAATTTTTTATATGAAACTACATTAGACTGCATTTATAAATAAAATTATGTTTATTATTCCTTCACGCTATAATGGCTGGAGGAATTTCTATGTAATATATAACATGTAATGGCATATACTTGCGCAAGACCGCAAAGCCTGGAAACATAAAGCCTTTGCCCAGCAGTGGGATGATGTGGACTAACTATAACTGTACAGTAAACAGTATATGGCCTGAAGTAAGGCACCCGAGAAGAGCAAGAATAAATTGCTAATGTATACATATAATAAAATTGTAACTAAGCCGAATCTGTACATTAAATATTTTTTGGAAAATCTTATTGCAATAGACCTTATTATCAATACAGAGACCGAATCTATAGTTTTTAGAATTTATGTTTGTCTTATCTGTCCATCTGTCTGTCTCTCTGTCTGTCTGTCTGTTTGTCTGTCTATCTGTGACAGCATTATGGAAAAACCACTGTTGGCATTTTGAAATTTGGTATGATGATAGCTGCTTGTCCGGGTCAACATATAGGATACTTTTATTGCAGGAAAAAATCTCATCTCTGAGAAATCTATACTAAACGTTAAAACGTAAGTAGTAAAGAACCCGATCGGAGCGAGGGTAAGTCAATAGTGTAAAATAAATTGATTCCATATAGATTTATTTATCCAACTCAATATTTAATATTTAACGTACCATACAGACAGATAGACTCATATCTAAGTGGATGCAATATAGCTATATCTAGTACCTACATACATTCAGGCTTTAGGTATTCAAACGTATATTCGTCGGTGCGGACTGGCTAGAGTCCAGCACAAGGTGCTATTCGGGTCGTTCATTAAGATGCGGGCTTGTTAAGCGTTGTAAACGGCAAGTAGGTAATCCCTAAGTTGGAAATGGGCGAGTAACATAAATTTTTGTACTAAATCTACTACTTGTTAATGTTTGTGTAATAATTTAGGTGTAAAGATTATAAAATTGCAAGAATCTCAATTTAACGGTATGCTCTCTGATATAGGTCAAGTTATATAACAGATTTGTTATAGCATGTGACTGCTTCCATAGAACGTCAATAAATGATAATCGCAAACACAAAAATATGGTATATTTCTAGTAGAATATTTAAAATAAGTTGAGTTGTTTTAGGGTTTTTATATACAAAAACTAATTAACTTTTGTTATGTTCTTGCTAAGGCAGAATACGGCTGTCATTTATAAGTACACGTTGTTTCATTAACAATGTAAGTTTCTATTGCAAATATGATATATTATGTTAGCTTTGTGAATGCGTTATATTTTCAGAAGGATTTAGATTTTAAACAAATTTAAAGTTTCAACATGAGTGTATGTTGTAGCTTTCACGTTGAAACGACTGAACGGTTTTGATTAAATTTAGTTAACAGATAGTCTATAACCTAGAGTAACTCATAGGCTGTTAAGCAACTAAAGATATACGCGAGTAAATCGAGGCTAGTGTTAGTTTTTAATGTAAACAATAATTTATTTTGAAATAATACTTTCATAGGTTTACGTAAATATTTGACATTTTAAATAAAACTATCTTTTCGGATTTTTTCGTGGATTTATTTTGATTTTAGGTTCTAGACGTTTCGAACTCATTACAGCAATCATGGTTTAAAACAAATTACTTAGCTTTACAATGATAAATCTTCGCCAGATAAATAGCAATGTGTTATCTATACTAATATTATAGAGGCACATTTGTATGTTTGTTTGAACGCGCTAATCTCAGGAACTACTAATCTGATTTGAAAAATTATTTTTGCATTAGATAGCCCATTTACTGAGGAAGGCTATAGGTTTCATACATCATCATGCTATTATCCAAGCGAGCGGAGCAATCATTAATATCAACAAATCAGGCAGACTTCCATACATTATTACTAATAGCATAAGGCCAAAGAAATTTTTTGTAGTTTTAGAGCGAGTGAAGCCGCGGGTTCTGCTAGTACAATATATGAGAACGACAAATCCGTTGTAATAAAAAATGATAGTTCCATCAAACTTATGATATCCAAAGTTTGATACCATTGCTTCCCCTAAAGTTTTAAGCCCGTTGAAATTTGCAGTCCATTTTTATTATTGTAAAGTTTTTATACTAGAAACTTATATTTTATACTTTCTATAAAAAAGCTGGTTTCTATTTTTATTGACGTGAAAAAAAGGTTTTATGATCTTTTTTATAACTTCAATATTATTTAAAAAATAAGTTTAATCATCTGGTACTTAATAAATTAAATTTGGTATTAACATGAATGTGGGATTTAAAACATTATATATAATAATATAATGTTGATGATGATAGTAAGGCAGTGGCAGTCCATTGGTAACGCGCTCGCTTGGGAAATCGAGTGAAGTGTGTTCAAATCCCGGGCCTCGCACCACTGATATTCATGTGCGAATCGTTTCTAACATGATTACCACTTGCCTTACAGTGAAGGAAAATATCGTGAGGAAACCTGCATTTCTGAGAGAACCTAGCAAGTTTTCGAAAGACATATGAAGTCCGCCAACCCGCACTTGGCCAGCGTGGTGGACTATGGCCTAATCCTCCTCATATTGAAAGGAACATTATAATTTAAAAAGGTCAGATTAATAATTGGTTATCTCGATGATGATAATAGGACGTAAATATTATATAATGACGGTTACGTGCTCCTTTTTTTAGTGTTTTTTTGTAGAACTACACCCTATGACCCTTATGACACATGATTAACACCTCCAGGTAAATTTCTAAGAAATCTATTGTTAACTGTAACGCCGGCGTGTCCGTGGTCGTGGAGCGATTAATTTAAATAAATATTCTTACTCTTCTCAGAATTGAGCCTCATCCAACTATTACTATAAATGCGAAAGTTTGTGAGAATGTATAGATGTATGGATGTTTGTTACTCTTTCACGCAAATACTACTATATAATAATACATAGGCTACTTTTTGTCCCGGAACGGTTTTATACGGCTCTCGAGATAGAGGTGAACCCGAACGAAGCGAGGGTGAGTCGCTAGTATCTTATATAGCAAATAAAACCACAAGTACATGCTAAAAATGTTATAAATTTTTCAGTAAAAAAATATCATCTCCTATTTATTTGTTAGTTTAACATAAAATCCCAGACTTATTAAGGTAGAAAACTTGAAACGCAAAAGACTTTGTCACCAACTATACGTAAACGTGTAACGTACGTAAATAAGCTGAGGTATGAAAGAAGACTCATTTGCCGAGAGTGTTTCACTCGCGTCGACTAAAGGTCCCATTTGTTAGACCGCGATGAGTTTGCTGAGGTATTGTTAAGATTGAGACACACTGGGATATAAAAATATATTAAAAAATTTACCGCCATCACCTTATAAATGATAAGCGACACACCCTATATATATGTATATATATATATATATATATATGTATATATATATATAAATACTATTTTCTATGTTCAATTTCCTTATTTATGAATAAAGTTATTATTATTAAATCTCTCTCTCTCTATATATATATATATATATATATATATATATATATATATATATATAGAGAAAGAGAGAGAGTTTTTATGTTATTCTACTTTAATAATTTACATAATATTTATATTATGGGTCAAACATTAAAATTTTAGTATTATTATTCTTATTTACTTCCTCAGCATTTTACTAAGTTAAGTTTTTCTATTCAATATAATAAATGAAAATCTAACATATGCTTTTGATTGATTTAGGAACTTTTGTACTCACTTTCTTGTCACGGTCGCGGGTTCGAGTCCCGCTGGGAACATTCATTTATGAATTGATGAGCACGTATATTTGTACTCCAGTCATGGGTATAATTATAATATGTAAGTATTTAAAGTTATATATGTGTAGTGCCAGCCTCGTATTTTACCATGGTCCCAACATATTATTATATTTAATTAAATTTGCCAACAGATGGCGCTTGTCCTATGTATAGTACTGCTCGTATAATAAAAAATATCTGTACATTATATACAAAAGGAGTTTAGGGGCGAAGCGAATGTGAACCACTAGTTTGAAATAATTGAAATAACATCCAGACATCAAATACTCAACAAGATTGAAATCGATGCGGTAGTAAGGTGTAGATTATAATAGAATTCCAAGATTTCATTAAGTCGTAAGGTGCAAGTGAAGATAATATACATACTGGCAGAACCCGCGGCTTCGCTCGCGCTAAAACTACAAAAAATATCTAAAAAGGTAGTTTCATACAAACTTTCATCCCCTATGTTACCTTTTAGAATGAATTTCGAGAAATACTAAAACACGCATTAATTATATTGAACAGCATTAATACCAAATTTCAAGTAATTCTGGTCATAAATATTTTTTTGGATTGTATTATAACGTGTTTTCCCGTGGGAATTAGATAATCTCCCGCGGTAAAAAGTAGCTAATGCACTCTCCAGCCCTCGAACTATCTCCACACCAAAAATCACCCCAATTCGTCATTTCATTTCGAAGTGAAAGAAGGACAAACAAACAAACACACTTTCACATTTATAATATTAAGTATGAACTTTCTTAGATGTACACGAATATTTGGTCTTTAAAATTAAACTATATTTTGGATCTTTTTGCGGATGGATCTATTTGAACTAGTATGGAAATTCGACCATGATCATTATTGAAAATTTAAAGAAAACACAATATTATATGAAAACAATTGGCCTATCTATATAAAACTGTTTCCAAATCTTTTATTGATAGCACTAAAACTCGTTAACAGCTACTTAACAAAAAAAAGAAAATCTTTTGGTAAACAGAGGGAGAAAAGGTACTGAATCCCGTCGTTTGGAGGAAAAACAAAAATAAAAAAATTATAGTTTTGTTTAAAACTAGCGACTCACCCTCGTTCACTCGGGTTTGTCCCTTGGTACATTTTAACGTTTAGTAAAGATTTCTCAGAGACGAGATATTTTCTCACATTAAAAAATATCCTAAATTTTGACCCGAATAACCAGCCAACATCATAATATATCTGTTCTGTGGTTTTACCGTAATGCACTCCCAGACAAAAATTCTAAAAACTATAAATTCGGCCTCTGTATCGATATAATGACTATTTCAATAAGATTTTCAAAAAAATATTTTATGTACAGATTCGCCACAAAATTTTATCATATAGGTACATAGAATTTATGTATTTAATAAAAAAAACTTGCTCTCGTTGTATCTATCGCGCAATATAAATAATGTCCACGAATATTCGGTCTTCATACGACCCGCTACGATATTCCTATACTTTCTCCCCTGACAGTTCTACAGTCCCGTGTAATTACCATGTGTTTCTCACTTTTTGAGAATTTACATTGAAAAGGCAAAAACGCTAACGACTTGCTTGTATCGTTTATCTTTGTACCCTCTATATTAAGTATATTCTTTAGCAATCAAGATCAATAACAATTTCATCGTTTTTTCCTACGTTTAGTAGAAATATATGAAAAAAATATATAAACTATTAAGAAAAATTGCAGATAAAAATTCCGTGTGATATTTTATTAGTATTATCCTTGCATGTATGTACTCGTATGTATTTAGCTCTTTTTAACGTCCCACTGCTGGGCATGGGCTTCCCTTCAATACGAGGAGTATCAGGCCACCACGCTGGCCAAGTCTGGCGGGTCTTCACATGTCTTTCGAAAACTTGCTAGGTTCTCTTAGACATGTAGGTTTCCTCATGATGTTTTCTTTCACGAAGTGATTTGGACATGGAAATATGAGAGGTGCTTAACTCGGGATTTGAACCCGCTTCACTCGGATTCACAAGTGAGCGCGGTACCACTGAGCTACCACTGCTACTACTGCCTGCCTTACTTTTATATTGCTTTTATAAAATATCTGTTAAATGCCCTGTTTCTATTATTATTTATTATGCTTAGAAATAACTTTGTTTACTATTGTTCCTTTCTACGTTTTGTTATTTCGTATGCCCTTGGGCGACCTACAATAAATAGGTCGCTCTTTTAGTAATAAAGCCACCTATAATTTCTTTTCCTGAACTTGTATAATGTATTTGCTATCTGACTGTATATGTATGTTTTTGCACATAACTAGCAAACCTAGCTAAAACTAGCATTTTTATGTTGCAGATAAGAAACATTAATATAAAAAAATTAAGAAATCATGATTGTGTAACAATGGGTAACTTACCTTTTCCATAAGACTAATATTATAATAAATTATTTTAAAATCTATCTAGGAATTTAGCATAGCAAAAATATATGAAAATCATTACTACTCTTTTGTAAAGTTGAGTAAAATATACAATTTTTATTGCTTTTCTGAAATTCTCAGTTTTCACAGGACCCTGACTCGCAGGAAGTCACAAGTTTGATCGCCGCTCGTAAATATTTGAATAGGTTATGGAGTTGTTTATTTTGGACTGTATCGTTAAAGTTTGTACGCAAAAACACTTTCCAAAATTTTTTTTAGGTACACTAAAATTAAAATATACGTACACGTGTTCTGAAATCGATAGAAAAAGATTTTCCTATTATAATGTTCTATATAAAATAACAATATTTTTTTTTACCTTGCTTCATTGACTGGATGATAACTCTATAGGGCCCGTAGCGAAAGCTGTAACAAAGAAAATATTTTTTTAATCCATACTTCCATACTTAATATTATATTCCATACTTAATATTATATTCCATACTTAATATTACATTCCATACTTAATATTCCATACTTAATATTACAGATTTGCAGGATTTTTTGTGTGGACTTAGTTGGAGGGCTGCAGAGTGACATAGGCTACTTTTTACCGCGGGAGATTATCTCATTACCCCGGGAAAACACGTTATCATACAACCCAAAATATTATTTATGATCAGAATTACTTGAAACTTAGTATTAATGCTCTTCAATGAAATTAAATAAATATATGTTAGAGAATTTTTCGAAATTCATCCCATAAAGGGGTAAAACAGGGAATGAAAGTTTGTATAAAACGTGTGTTGTTTGTATAAACGTAGTGTTTTTTTGTAGTTTTCTGTTTTAGCGTGAGCGAAGCTGCAGGTTCTGCTAGTCTTATATATAAAATTTCCATGTCACAATGTTTGTTACCGTACTCCTCCGAAACGGCTTTACCGATTTTTACCAAATTTTATATGCGTATTCAGTAGGTCTGAGAATGGGCTACTATCTATTTTACATACCCCTAAGTGACAAGGATAAGGGTGGTCCTCCCAGACCCCACCCCAGGGACGAACCCGAGCGGAGCGAGGGTAAGTCGCTAGTAATAATATAAACTTGAGGTTATTATAAAATGATGAAACTATTTTAAAACAAAACTATCTAATATCTATTCAGGGTTATGAATAGCGATATGTTATTCTGATATATTTTTGTTTTCTATTAACGAATAATGAAAGAAGGATATCAGACCCAGAAAATAATTTAGGCAGATCCGGGACTCAAAAGTCAAAAGGCCCAAAATAGCATACGACGTTTAATAGATTATGTACGTAATACGTATTATATTTTTTATAAACAATTATGATACTTTTACTAATAATATTGATTATTGTTTATTTTTCTATCCTCAATGTCAAGTTTTATTCAAAAATTTCCTTGAATAAATATATTATTTAATTCATAAAGCGCTTCTTATAAAGAAAATCTAATATATAAATATCTCGTGTCACGGTATTTGTGGTCGCACTCCTCCGAAACAGCTCGACCGATATTAATGATTTTTTTTGTATATTTGGTAGGTATGAGAATAGGTCGTAAAGTATTTTTCACCCTGCTACCCCCACTCCTCATGTTTTAAAGGCGATTTTAGTATTTTTGTATCTAATACATAAAATTACATGAATCCGAGCGAAGCGAAGGTGAGTCGCTGTATAACATAAATCCAAAAAGTTTTTTTTTGTAGATTGAACGTGGGCAGAGCTGCGGGTTGTTTGTAGAATTATAAAAATAAATATGGTTCGCATAAATCGAACTAAAAAGATAGGAACAAGTTAACGAAGGAACATATTATTATGCAGTTGTTACATAATATGTACTTTTTTATACATGTTTTATGTTTGTCCCGAGTCTAAGTGTATATACATACGAGTATATGTCTCTCCGCCATTTTGATTTTTAATAATACCATATCATATCCTATGACACTCGCGTTATCAAGACGAGTCTAACGACATATGGATTGAACGAGGTTTGGAGGAAACATAAGATCAAACATACATAAATACTTATAAGTCATACACATAACCCTTCTTTGGGCATCGTCGAAGTCGGGTAAAATTAAGACATTATCTAGATTGGACAGTTGTGACACAATATTTGTTAGAATTGTTCTACAAAATGTAATACAACGTGACAAAGAGTAAAGGCTTAACTTATTTTACGGATTTTAATGTTATACCGACTTATTTCTTAAGAAAAAAATCTCATCGTTGCAATAACGCAGTATACATAATAAAACTTCCTACAATGGATCGCGAAATCCTTTACAATGTAAGACTGTGACGTTTCAAGAAAGTGCAAACAGCTACCTTTCATTTCCAGTTCATGTTAGAAACGAACTTTGTTATATTCAAACAAATATAACTCTTATTATTAAGAGCATAAAGTTCATTTTTCAACTAACATTGTAAAGTTACGCAAATTCAAAATTTGCACAGTCTAAGTCAAATCAAAGTTGAAGCTTAGAACTAATTCAATTGTTACATCGTATACAATGTTTTATATGAGTTTATTTAGCATATTGTTTTGTTAAGTCAAGTTTTATTGCTAGTGTTTGAGTTAAAATTACCATTTCATTTATGAATTTGAATAACTTGCCCGATGTGAAAGATAATATTTTTCTTATATTTTAATAATTACACTACGAGACTTTAAGATATGAATATCTAATATTTCAATATGTATTTTACGTATCGAAATATATTAGTTTTGCTTTGCATCTGCTGGCACAGACTTCGAAAATATCTGATTAGGTATCTATTCTAAATGAAAACCTCCGTTTAGTTATTTTTTACATTTTAGTGCCTTGAAGTCGGTTTTTTTTAAGTTTTTATATAATATTACCATAACAAAATTATGTACCGTAATATCCATTATCGTTAAAGTAGGTAAATAAAGTAGCATTAACTTAGCTAATAAAATAGAAAATGCTTTTGTCAGATTGTAATAATAATAACTGTCGCAAATTAAACGTGCCTTAATTCAAAGGTTTTACTCTGTATGATTTTTAAAGAAAAACCTTCACCAAATGTTAATTAATCATCATATTTATTATTTAATTTTGGTTCATTAACAGCTTCAAGCTGTGATTTAATATTAAATATTGCCTATTTCGTGTTACGAACAAAATTATTAATATGCATCGCTATTCCATTTAATAGAATTTCAAAAGGTATCAGGAATGATACATAATAGAAAATACAGTTATATTATAATGGAATTACAATGTATCTAAGTGTTGATACGATTTCATATCCCACTAGTTTTTCAGTAAATATTGATGAAAAGTAAAGTAAATCGTATATCTGTATAAATATTATAAACATGTAAATTTGTGAGTATGGATGTTTGTTACTCTTTCACGCCAGAACGGCTGAATGAATCTGGATGAAATTTGGCACAGAGATAGATTATAGTCTGGAATAGCACATAGGCTACTTTTTATCCCGGAAAAAATTACGTTTCTGTGTAGATTTCTTTTAGAGTGTGAGTCGCTAGTAACAAATATATTTTTTACATATATAAGTTATCAGAGCGGCGGCATTTCTTGTTTTTCTTAAATTATTTTCATATACATATACTATGTTAAGAAATTTTCCTTAAGTTTTCACATATTTTTCCCTAAGCTTGTCAATCCGTAGACAATAGTGTAAGCCGTTATCCACTCTGCAATGCTGAGGCATCGCGACCCTCGTCATTTCTTGTTAATAGTGGATTATGGGTACCACACGGCGTAGACTTTTAGATGACTAACATTTTTTGATAAAATATATGTCTATTTTAACGTAATATATTTTTGAATTAATAGAGAAAGGTGTAGTTTTACCTTTAATTTTATGTGCACATATGTGTGTATTTATGTACTCTTCCACAGTCAACGGCTGGACAAATTTGAATGAAATTCAGTTCGCAAATAGACCAACACTAACTGGAGCAACACATATGTTAGATACGCAATTAGTTACCTTAAATACATCAAGTGAAGCGCGGGTAAGTCGCTTGTCTATACAGATAAATAAAATTAAAGTGTCTGTTTCTAATGTTAAAATAACAGCTTTTTACTTAATACATATGAAAGTATATACGGTATTGATAAGAAAAATATGAAACTTTTGTCTGTCTGTTTATTCCAGCTAATCTCCGAAATGTCTAGGCCGATTTTGACGGCACTTACACTGGCAGATAGCTGATGTTATAAGGAGTAACAAAGGCTACTTTAATTTTAGAAAAATCAGAGTCCTCACAAACATATTGAAAAAGTAACCTCATGAAACTGATAAAAACCGCGTACCCAGGGAAGCGAGAGAAGCGAGGGTATTTCGATAGTTTTCAATAAGATGTACCTACTATATTACAACGACACGTTTGGCTCAGTTTGTAGTAACCCTACTTGCTGTGCCAGCGACCGCGGGTTCGAGTCCCGCTGGGGGTATTCATTCGTGTGATGAGCACGAATGTTTGGACTTCAGTCATGATTGTTTATATTTATAATATGTATGTATTTAAAGTTATATATGTGTAGTGTATCATCTATCTGGTATCCATAAGACAAGCCTCGTAGCTTACCATGGAACTAGATGGTGCGGTGTGTTAATGTCCCAACATATTAATTTATTATGTAATAGTATACTAACATTTGACTGTAGCTACGCTTATGTGTAACGTCAATAATAATAAACTATGTTTCTTAAAATAGGTTTTTTTAATTTTAAAATCATGTTAAACAGACTTTGGAAATTTTATATAAAAACCTAAATAAAAACTGTTATTTTTAATGGCATGTTCTGTTTTTGTGCTGCTTGGTGAAACTATTCACCAAGTCTTTTTTACTTTTAAGGCTTTTATGTCAATCATGATTCAGCGAATTCAAAGAACCTAGTAAGAAGTTGCTACATATGCAGGACGTATAACATAATCTATTTATATCAAAAGCCAAGCACAGTATTGACTCTTACTTGAAAATTGTTAATAAACATAGAACGTAAAGTAATCCACATCAAAATAATTTTCCTTATAAATAAACTAAATAAATGGAAGGATTTGCGACTTTTTGTTTTGACGGTTTTACTGTTGAGTTAGATTGTTTCTGTTATTGTTGCCAACACATATTTTTCACCTATCTTCATGTATTTGGTAGAATTTATTCTAAGGATGAACTAATGTTATTATTAATAGGATATGCTTGCATTCAAATATTTGCCAATACCTAGGCACATGATAATATTAGTATTATATGTAAAATATTACGGTCTTATATCAAATATTAGATATAGTACGAGTACATTGTAAATTTCGAAATGATATATACGCATGACATACAATTTTCAACAAGCTTTTACGCTCCATTTACCTCTTTGAGGGATGATTTTGATGAAAATTTTCAGTAGGTACATTTATATATTTCTACTTAGCACAATAAAATGTTATCTTATATTATATTTATATTGCTTATATTTCTAGGTCAGATTACTGTTTTATTTTATTTATAAACACGATGAATTACATCTCATAAATTATATACACAACTGCTACGTGAAAAAAGCGTAGAAGGTGAAGTAACATCTATAAACTATACTCTATGACTATTAGACAAGGAAAACTAGATGCTAATCGACAAATGATAAATTCCGTGTCGAACTTACGAAGGAGGATTCCGCACATTATTGGATTTAAAATGAATTTAAATATTTAGTTTTTTTTTTCAGCAAGTATAAAGTCACCACCTATTTTTTGAGAAAAGTAATGTTAAAATCGAACTCATATTACCATGGTATCCGTAGTAAGTTTATTTTTAATTAATAATATTGCTATTTTTATTTATTTATTTATTTATTTATTTAGGTTTACCAACAATTGTTTACACGGTTTATATAATTAGTATACAATCTTAGATGTTCTTGTAATAGTGTAACAATTACTTAAAGGTAAACTCCACATGCAAATTGATTATAATGATAACAAAGAAGTCAGTAAAAATAATGCCTAACTTTCACAAAAATTAACTTAACCATACCATACCAAGAAACGCAACATTAGATTGTTATTCTTTTATATAATTAACAACAGATTTGTAAAATTTAGCAGCGGAATCATGATATAGATCGATGCTACCGCTACAAATGTTAATAATTTCACATAATCTTGCATAGGGGGAGTTGGAACCTAAAATGGTTCTACTTAGGGGTGGGCAAAGTGGCGTAATGGGTTGACGAGGAATTCTAGATGGGACTCTTAACTTAAAAAACTGTAACAAGTGTGGAGAATCGATATGATTGTTTATAATCTTATATACAAACATTGCATCAGTTATTGTTCTACGCGTTGATAGGGAGACCATGTTAAAATGATCTAAACGACTTTTATATGATTTTACTCTTTTATGTATGCCTACAGAATATGATAAATGCCAGAGAAAACGTTTCTGTATGCGTTCAAGACGGAGTGTGTGTGTAGCATAGTGAGGACGCCAAACTACACTACAATATTCTAAAATACTTCTAATTAAAGTGTTATAAAGTAATATTTTTGTTTTTATGTGTTTAAAAGATTTGCAGTTCCTTAAAACAAATCCTAGCATTCTAGAGGCTCTTTGAATTATATCATCCATATGCGTACTAAAATATAATTTCTGATCATATAGTACACCAAGATCACGCATACTAGTCGTTTCTTCAATTTTTACATTTTTAATATAGTATTCCGATACAATGTTATTATATTTCCTACTAAATTTCATATACAGACATTTCTTAGGGTTCAGGTGCATTTTATTATCATCGCACCATCTAACTAGTGCGTCTAGGTCCCTCTGCAAAAGCCTAGTATCATCAACAGATCGGATTACTCTAACAAACTTCAAATCATCGGCATACATGAAAACCTCAGAAAAAAGGAAACAATCAGGAATATCATTAATAAAATAATTAAACAGTAATGGACCCAAATGTGATCCTTGGGGAACACCAGAAGAAATTTCATGAGTAGAAGATTGATATCCATTCACTGCAACATAAAAAGACCTGTCTTTTAGATATGACTGTAGCCATTTCAATAAAGATCCTGATATTCCGTAGGCTCGTAACTTATAAAGAAGAATTTCATGGGAAACTTTATCAAAGGCCTTGCTGAAATCAGTATAGAGTACATCGGCCTCAAAGCCAGAATCAACTGCTCTAACCAATAACTCAGTAAAGGGGACCAAATTAGATTCTGTAGACCGATATTTAACAAAACCATGCTGACGATCACTCAGATATAGTTTTAGATGTTTATAAAAGTATGTATAAATTAATGATTCAAATATTTTTGCAAAAGCTGACAAAATAGAAATGGGTCTATAGTTACAGACGTTTTCGTTGTTCGAAGACTTGTGAACCGGTACTACCTTAGCACTTTTCCATATCAACGGAAAAAACACCAGAAGCCAAAGAGTTATTGTAAATTAATTTTAGTGGATAGACCAGTTCAGAGGCACATGAAGCAATAAAGATAGGCGGTATTAAGTCAGGCCCTGCCCCCTTTTTGCAGTTTAAATGCTTTAATTTATCCAATAATTCATTTTGACCTATTTCTGATACAACAAGATTGTGACTATTTTGCTCTATGGATTTCAAGTACTTGTATTCATATCCTGCATATTTACTATCATCCTTGGAGAATACCGATGAGAAGTATTTAGCAAACAATTCGCAAATTTGGGCACCGTCCGAGGTAGACGTAACCCCATCCGAAATCCTATGAGGATAGGTACTAGTTCCGTTGCGTTTTACTTTAAGATAGGTCCAAAACGAATCTGGATCTTTTAAAATGTTTTCTTCAATATTACTTATGTACTTGTGATAACAATCTACTGCTAACCTATCACAACGTTTACGAAGTAAGTTTAGTTCAATACGGTCACGCGGGTTTTGGTATATATTATAGCGCATACGGATCTTATTCTTTTCTTTTAACGCCTTAGTAAGCTTATAAGTAAACCACGGTGGGTGTTTTTGATTCTTAGGTCTGCATAATGGTACGTATTTTGTAATCGCTTCACGTAGCTTATTGTAAAAAATCTCTAGCATATCATTTACTTCACTAATTCCGGAAAATAAATCCTCCCAATTTAGATCTCCCAAATATTCACGAATCAACACATAATTAGCTTTATAGAAGTTATGTCTTTGTACAGTGTTATAAGATAACTTTAATTCACTATCCAAACATATTGTTATATCTAACGGTGGGTGTAATATATCAACGATACTAAAAGGATTTATACTTTCTTTAACATTACATGATTTATTGGACAATACTAGGTCTAGTGTCCTGCCAGCGGAGTTAGTGATGTCATTGTATTGATTTAGATTATTAATATTTGTAAAATCAATCATAGTTTTACTAGTGTTTTTAGAAGCTCGAGTATTGCTTGTTACATTTAATGACTTCCAATCAAGTGTTCCTAAATTAAAATCACCGATTATACATACATTCATATCCAAGTTTTTTTCAAAGACAGCATTACAATTATCTAAAAAATAATCCAAAGTTGAAGGACTAACAGGTGGTGGTAGATAAATTGCACAAAGAACAATTTTAAAAATACCATGCATAACTGGGATATCTATCATCACCCATAGATTCTCGCAATCGCTTTCCCATTCCATTAGACGCCTAGAATTAAACTTCTTATTAACAGCTATCAATACTCCACCGCCTTCTCTGCCACGCCCATATAATACACTTTCTCTATCTCTTCTATAAACAACGTACCTATCATCGAATAGTTCACTATTAAGCACTGAGTTATTAAGCCACGTTTCGCATATAACAATAACATCATAATTATGACAGCAAACGTTACGGTAAAAGTCGAGTGTTTTCGTTTTTAAGCCTCGACTATTTTGATAATATAACTGGAGACAATTGAATTTGAATAAAAATAGTGACTATGACATGCATTATAAACTTAAAAATAATGAAGACAACATAGGAAATGCAAATTTTAGGCTAATTTTTTTAAGGTATCCAAATCTTTTTCCTTTATTTCATGTCCGACAGCTGTACATAAGGCCTTCGCGATAGTGTATAGGTTTTCGCTTTTCTTTTCAGGGACGCATTGGATTTCAATGTTGTTTGAACGAGACTGCTGTTCCAAGTAATTCAGACGTTGTGTTAAATCTGCCACTGTGCTTTCCAACTTTTTGTTATCTTCCTGTATATTTTTTAGGAGTTTATTCGCGTTTAATTGGTCGGCTTCGATCAATTCGAATTTGCTGTTGATAAAAGTCATAGACTCGTTCATATCCCTTATTTCTTTTTTAATTGGTGTCAATTCCTTATTTATTATGTCGAGCATACTGCACTTTAGCTTTTCCATCATAGCACTCAACTCAGTCTTTACTACGTCTTCAACAATAGCACGTACTCTGTCACTGGTTAAGCTGTGTTCTTCTGGTGGTGAGTTCAGTGCAGGCCTCTTGTTGCCTCGTGTTGTGGAGATATTACGAACAGGGGTAGAATCCTTTTTAGACGTTTTAGGCATCCGATTCAAACACGAAGGACATTTCCATTTATTATAAATGTCTGTATTTGATTGTATTTCTGGTATCGACAAACACAAAAAGTGAAAGGATTTTTTGCAGCTGTTACAAGTTATGAATCTTTCGTTATCATCTTTGTCTTCTTGAGAACAACATCCCCAATTTACTAATTTTAAGGACATATTTATTTATTCAATTTATGTTACTAATCAATTAATTATTTTTTATTTTCTGTACTTTAATTATTGTTTTAGGGGCGTTATCAATCCGAGATCCCAGGTTACTATTATTAATAATATTTTAAATTTTAATCTCTTTACAGCCCAAAAGGTAAAAATCACAATAGATTGTTTCCAACGATTTAGCGATTATTATAAAACTTTGCACGGTAGGCCACTGTAGTTCGTTCCGTCGCGTCGATGAGGACTGCACTCGCGAGAAAAATGTCGTAAGCGCCGTGCAGAACGCGTCGCTTACGCGTTATGAACAACAGGTTTGTAAAAACTTAAGTTGACAGTGAACAGATTTAATTATTTAGTTATTTATGATATAAAACACACAATTAACACATTAAAAGTTGCTAACAGATTATATAGTCCTTTAAGCATATCCAGAAAAGTAAACAAACTTTAATACACTCAAGTTAAACACAGTTTTACACAAGTTTTTGAGGAGCAAGAATTAAACGATGTTAACAGTTTACTGACTTCGATACTATGATATATTTTAGATAATATTATGACATAGCGATATATGTATATTATGTAATTAAAATTCAATAGTTATATTAAAATAAATAAATACAATTTTCCATTTGCAATTAAACATTCACAAAGCACAGGAAACAATTATATTTAAATATTTTTATACTGCAATAATAAAGTGCGGGGTCAACGCAGCGTTACGTTGCACATTTACATTTTACAGTTTTAATAAGAGTTCCGTAGCTAAAAGACAAAAACAGAATCAAGTCTCGTCATGTCCGACTGTTCGTATGTTCGTACATTACACTAATCTTGCTCAGAAATTAAACTTTATTCAATTAGACTTATTACAAGCACTTTTTAAATCGTTCATTTAAATAGCGTCAGTTTTGTTAGTCTGTGAGGAAGATGTTACCGGCTCGGAAAGTAGTTCTGCTGAGAAGAGCAGGCGAGAAACTCAACAATTGCTCTTTTATATATCGAAGTTACATTTATTTATTTTATTAACATAACAAAATATTTAATCTTTTTTAATTCCACACATTTCCATCAACGAAAAGCTCTTGAACAGATTAATACGCTTTGCTCAATAGGTCAGAAATCAGGTACATATGCATATTAGTAGAACTGTAAGGAAGGTTTTTTATAGTGTTCAGTGACAAATAAGCAGACAGACCACCTAATGGAAAGCAGTACGTGTCGCCCATAACACCTACGGTTAATGCACTTAGGTTTTATGTGACAAAATGCAGAACCGCAGGTGCGTTGTCACTGTGAGGACTAAGATGATATTATCCTTCAAACCGGAACACAACGTGTAATCATTGTTGCTTGGCGGAAGAAATAGATAAGGGGGTGGTACCCATCCAGTTGGACTTCTCAGGCTTGACAGAGTCCTACTACCGGTGAAAACGTACGTTTCTTATTAGAACTGCTATATTATAGTTAATTTAGGCGTGTCAGTTAATAATAGATTTCTTAGAATTTTAATTAATTTCTTAGAAATTTACCTAGAGGTATTAAGCTTTAAAGTGAATATTGTAGATTATAAAATTTGTTTTACGTTTAACCCAACAAATTACGTAAGTTAAAACCACATATTAATCTACGGAACCCTCGGTGCGTAAGTCAGACTCGCACTTGTCCGATTTTTTAAAATTATTAAAAGTTGATTCAAAATTTTCGAATCTCTTTGAGCTGACTTATTCTTCACTTTGGATGTGAAATCGAATACATTTTCTTTACGACCGACTTTTAGCCTTAACATTGAGAAATACCCGGCATTGGCATAAATCCCTAAAGATTGAGCACAATTTCCCAAATAGCTGTCTGTGATATAGTCATTATCTACAATTCTGAATGTTTAAGTCAAATATAGTATTTTCTAAAGAGGATCATTTTATAAAGTTGCAAAGTGTTTAGAACTTTACCACATCGTGGTAGGATTCAATTTGATTTCTTTCATTGGGAAAGTGGAAACGATTATGTAAATACTATTGTAATGACGTTATGATAGTCTTGATACGAGGGTAATGTATAGGATGATATTATGCTCTCGAAATTTTCACTATGAATGTGAAAATATAGTACAAAATTAATTTTAAAAGATATGAGTTAGTCTGTCTTTGCGTATCGCAAAACCTGGAAACGTAGAGAGGAGGCCTTTGCCCAGAAGTGGGATGATTTGGGTTAACTATAACGTTATACAAGATATGTGTGTATTGAAATGCATTTTATTTGTTTAAATTCATTTTTAATAATAATAATAATTTTAATTCAAGATATTACCATATTATCCATATTTGTTAGTAATATAACAATTTAGCCTTAAATACTATATTCGTGTGTGAAATTATGTATTAATTAATTTATTCATTTTTATATTTTATATTGATTTAATTATAATAAATAATTATCCTAATTTAAATAAAAAAATAAATAATTTAATACATTATTAATTAGTTCGAATCATTAAGTAAACTTATAAAAAAAAGTAATATAATTATATTAATTTATAATATTTTTAATACTTATAATAATATTGCTGATATTGTAAGCGATCATGTTAACTTCAAAATATATAATACCATGGGAAAAAGTGCCACTCGTAAATCCGCGGGAATTTCATATTTTGAAAAGATTTTCCCAATAAATTAGCAGTAGCCATGCGTATATATAATAATACTAGCGGAAATGCAAAACAAAAGGAAATCTATCCTTTGGGAACCGTATATTTTTCCAGAATAAAAGTAGCCTATATGTTATTCCAGACTATAATCTTTGTGCCAAATTTCATCCAGATCCGTTCAGCCGTTCTGGCGTGAAAGAGTAACATACACCCATACATAATCAAGCATTTCAATTGACATTTATTTAGTTTATTTTTTGTTATATTATCCTTTTTCATTTTTAAAAATAAATAGTAGGTAGCACGTATAATATTTTCTAAGATAAGGTTATTGTGCTAAATTTTAGGTTCTCATTGAATAGAAATAAACAGCCACTCATTCCCATTGCAGGAGTAATGGTCCTTTGTGAGCGTGCTTGCTTTGAAAACAAAGTGAAGCAGGTTCAAACCCCGAATCTCGCACCTGTAAGATTTTCAAGAACGAATAACACGTTTAACATAATAATATTATTTTTGCTAGCATAGTAAAGGAAAATATCGTGATGGAACCTAATGTCTGTGAGAGCGTAACATATTTTCCAAAGACGCGTAGAGTTTGTCAACCTGCATTCAGCGATTATGGTAGACAGTGGCTTAATCCTCCTTATATTGAGAGAGGGCCTGGACTCAGCTCTAGAACTTTAAAAGACCTGAATTATATATTTTCATAGTAGCACTAAATGTTCTACTATAGATATTACTTTTGAGATAAGATATATGCACTTAATTTATGGAAGACAAGTTTCTGTAAAAAAACCTACTTGACGTCATACATATTTCAATTCATTTTCAAACAAAATTTTCATTTAAAATTCCTATTTTATACAAATAAAGGAATATGTTGATCTGTAATTAAAATACTAATAATATATTTATTTGTATTGTACTCAATGTTTATTAAAAATGGCCATCCATCACTTTTAACGTAACATTATCAATTCGGACGCACTGACTACAGTATGATTAATGACGCAATGATCAAGATGATCGATTGATATATGGGAATTAACATTTGAACGATCAATATTGGGATAGAATTAATAATATTATGTTATTTCGACTTTAATTAATAGTAACGATGGAAACATCACCAAGAGCGAAGGAAAACTCTACGGAATCTTACCCCGTACATTAAATAAAGTATCAGAGGTGCGAGATCCGAGATTGAACCCGCTTCAGTCTGTTTCTCAAGCGAGCGTGTCACGAGTCACCATTAGGCTACCGCTGCTAACTTACTGGTAACTTTTTATAATATGTACATTGCACAATGGACGTAAGTACGTACATATGTACGTGAATATTACTAAATAAGACGTACGAATATTACGTAACTAATTTGTGGAGAAAACATAAATTCATTGGTCTTGTTTTAGACATCAACACCGCATTATTAAATAAAACTATCTTTTCGGATTATTTCGCGGATTTATTTTGATTTTTGGTTCCCGGTTTTGGTTTATAACCATAAAGAAAAATATAAAATATAGTATTTTCTTTATGGTTATAAATATAATAATGGCAACACTAAATATAGATTACTAATTAATATTTTTAAAATTGTAATAATTATAAAAATAATAGCAAAAATTAAATAAATAATTTTCCATATTCAATTATAATTAAAATTATAAAAATGTTTAAAGTTAAAATATTGTAATGTAATTGGTGCAATTTTCATTTTGTTGATTGTGGGTAGGCTGTCTGTAACAACTATATCTTTAAGACATGTAACACCTCAGTCTCTCCCGTGACCATGGATGCTGTAAAGCATTCGAAACGTCGGGAACCAAAAATCAAAATAAATCCGCGAAATAATCCGAAAAGATAGTTTTATTTAATAATGTCAAACATTCGCGTAAATCTAAGAAAGTATTATATCAACACCGCACTTTAGTTGTAACGACCTCGGGAATACGTCTATTTTCCTTAATTCCCTCGTTGGAGGAATGGATGTACTAAATAAAAATGACTGATATACTGATAAACTTGTGGATCTAATCCCACTCAGGATAAATTTTTATATTAACTATACAAAATTATAAGTCCGCCCATTTCTGTTCCATTTCTAAGATTTGTATGATTTTTTCATTATTTCGTCGAAAATCAATCATCAGAACTCGAAAATAATTTCATTTTTTCTCAGTATTTAAATACAAAATCTCACGACAATTGCTATGTAGTTAGGATTTCATAAATTGTGAATAATTTAAACGTTTTATTTAACCATTAATAATACTAAACTTTTTTTTCGCATCTGTTTTGTCTTTGCCTATTTATATACATTGTATATAGATAATAATCGAACGTGTAACCTTCGACATAGTGCTTCTACCTTCTCCATCGATATGTCCAAGGTCGCTAATCACTTGTTCCATAAAGTAAATAGCTACTGTTTGGTTGATGGCTAATTAAAAAACAATTTGCCGAACAATTAGTCTTCGTTAATTAACGCTTGCTTCAATACGCTTTAGTTTATGATTTATTTTCTTAAGAAATTTTAATGGTGTTTCTGAATATTATATTAATTTGAATGTACACGTATTGTTATTATTAATGTTTAATTTGGTACTACAACTTTCTATCTCAGGTCGAAAATTCAGATGCAGACCCAAAACAAGATGGAAAGATGTAGTGAAGAACACAAATAAGTGCAGGCTTTCCGAAGACGATAAAGCGAGGTGGAAGCGAGAGAGAGAGAGAGAGAGAAAGAGAGAGAGAGAGAGTAAACGTACAGTAAAGTAAGGCCTAAATGGTCAACAATAACAGATAATTGTGGTTTGATCAAAAGTTTATAATTTTGTCAATCACTATCTACTGTTAATGATTTTAAATTAAGATTGGGTAGAAAAATAAACAAGAAGTAATTAAGACAATTGGGCATTTTTTGTATACATATGTAATATATGAAAAAGGTGGGACGTTTAAAAAAATCATATGCAAAAGCTCCAATTTGTAATTTTAATCAAAGATCAAATCAAAATCGTAACATCGGGATGCTTGGCTTTATATGGGGGAGGCTTTCGTCCAGCAGTGGATGAAAATATGCTGATAAAAAAAAACAAAATCCATATGATTATTTTCACACAATAACAACAGTCGTAAAAATCTTTTCGTCTATATAGTATAAAAATCTATACATATAATAAAATTGTAACTAATTTGAATCTGAACATTAAATATTTTTTGGAAAATTTAATTGAAATAGACATTATTATCGATACAGAGGCCGAATCTATAGTTTTCAGAATTTTTGTCTGTCTGTCTGTCTGTTACCGCATCACGAGAAAACCACTGGACACATTCTGATGAAATTTGGTATGATGATAGCTGGTTATCCGGGTCAACATATAGGATACTTTTTACCGAGGGTAAATATCACATCACACACAAAAATATATAAAAACTGCACTGTAAGAGTATACTAATATGTAAAACCTAAGAATTTGGTTTTTGGTCATCTGAACGCGGGCGGAGCCGCGGGCAATGCTAGTATCTTATAAATAATAAGTCTTAAAAAAGGTTTATTATAAATTAGCACACGAAGTTGTATTTAGTAAATTTGTAAATTAATTATTTCTAGACCTTAACACAATAATAACAAGAAGAGTTATAGTTTCACTTATATTTAATGTGATGAGATTGACACGTTTTCTCAAACCGTAGATATTTTTCATTATTTATCAAGTTGAGACCGGAGAGTAATACGATATAAAGCCTTTATTTGAAGTTGGTTTTATTACTGAAATAGACGCTACTAGTATTTCATAAACAAATATATATTGCGAAATCCAGTATATAAGAAACTCTTCATTTATTAACATTATACATAACTTCAAATAACCGTGCGAGTATATTACAGAAGGAATTCAATTACTTCGAAATAATTAACATGTTATTTTTATTACCCAATTTGATACAAAATAACATTTTCTATGGTTTGTTCTGCTTATTTTTTTAAGTAAATACCCCAAAAATGCTGTAATCTCATCAGACCTAATCTACCATGATTGGCGAACTTCAAAAGTAGTAAAATTAATTTCTCTTAATATGAACATTTCCTCACGTTAAATTCTTTATTACAAGGCATATTGTTAAAAATAATGTACCCATGGAAATATTAGGGGTGCAAGGCCCGGGGTTTGAACCCTCTTCACTTAGTTTTCCCAACGAGTGTGCTAAGACTACCCTACAAAAAATGTCATAGCAATGTATGTGTATGTATTCAGCTATTTTTAACGTCTACTACTACTACTAGGCACGGGTCTCCTTCAATACGAGGGAGATCAGGCCATAGTCTACCACGCTGACTGAGTGCGGGTTGGCGAACTTCACATATCTTTCGAAGCCTTGCTAGGTTCTCTCAGATATGCAGGTTTCCTCACGATGTTTTTCCGTCACCGTAAGGCAAGTAAGTGGTAATCATGTTAGAAATGATTCGCACATGAATATATCAGAGGTGTGAGACCCGGGATTTGAACCCACTTCACCCGGTTTCCCAAGCCAGCGCGTTACTACTTGGCAACCACTACCGTCATAGCAATATATAAATACAAAACTTTATTTTTTTTAAACAAAGCTCTCCAGCATTATGTCAGAGAATATCAATTAGCCATTAGACTCATCAAGTCAATATTTTAAGTACTATATTAAATTATTCCTCAACCGATATTCTGACGCAATTTATAAGCCACATCGTAAACCCTTAGTAAAATTAGGTTTACTTCAGCTCTTACAATGCAGTTAACGTTTTATTATAGGCACATCGACTTGTCTTTATTATGATAATAAATTATAGTGTATCACGTCTTTATATCGCTCTTAACGCCTCGCAAGACAATGTTACTTGATATAGATCACTGTTTTTATTTGTAAGGGTTATATCATACTAAAGCCATAGAAAATCTGCCAGTAAAAATTACATAGTTGGATTTGCCTTTTTTAAATTCACATTATTTAATGTTATAATTTGATATTATTTGCAAAATATATATAGTAAATATATGGAATGAAGGTTTTCCCTCTTAGGATTAGGAGTTATAGGTTTTGGCTTTTTTAAGCAGTTTTTTTAAACAGTATATGTTAGGCCTACATTAGTGTGTTACATAAAAATTATGACTGCAAAAATTGAATAGAAGCACTTTTTAATTATACATTAAAGCCTCTTCACACAAAAACCGGTAAAGGAAAATCAACTAGCACAGTGTACATTATTCTTGGCTAATTTGCTTAAAACATCCAGTATGCAAGGGTCCTAAAGCAAAACCGCTTATCAGACCAAACAGTGCCCATAACCCAAACACCCCCTCAAATTGCTTCAAAACAATCATTTCGCTTTGAGATAAACTTAGTATTCGCTGTATTTTTCATTGTATCAACTTAAGAATTGCTATCTTTGCAAAGTAAATGTAATGCGCTCTTGAGATTCAACTTTGTTTATAGATAAATATTATTTGTATTGAAAAATGAACGCGAATAATATTCTATCTTACATTGTGGGGTTTTATGATTTGCTTATCATAAAACTTAATATATTTGATTAAATTGTTCATTTTTTTTTCTTGTTCTGTTTGTTACTTAGATTTATTATACTTTGTAAGCTAGATTTCACAAATTACTAAACTTTCCTATGCTCATAGTACTTTTAAAAGAAAAGTATTATAGACTACAATATAAAACGAAGAAGTTTAATATTATAAAAAAAAGTTTCTACAAAAACATGGAATGGCACTAAAAATCGTGTACATATGAATCAATATAACTCAAGTCTTTAGTCCAATTACAGCGAATATTCTATAGAAAGTAATAATGAAAAGGTGCAGAGTGTTCTGATTAAGTTGTGAAGGCGGCGTGATTAATGGTACACTACACTGATGTGTTAATTAGATCAGTATGTAAAGATTGTTTTGTACTGATTTGATATAACAAATAGGAATAGCAGCTACGATGATGTTTATACACTCAGAGGAGTGTCTGTAGGAAGCCGTTTGATATTCGCATGCAAATATTTAATTGAACAATATTTACTTAGATTTCAAACAACATCAAAATATGACATGGAAATTATAAACAACTAGTTTTTGCCTGCGGTTTCTCTCGCGTGATAGAGAGGGTTCTATGGTAGCTTATATCCGATCCCAGGGCAATTTATGTCCTTGACAAACTTTATCGATATCTGTTCGGCGTTTTAAGCGTAAAAAGGTGACAACGAGAGTTACTTTTATAATTATGATTGCACTTAATATTGATATTGATGGCTGAGTGTAACTAAAATTGGTGACTAAAATATTTTAAGGGTTTGGGATAAAATCAAAATTCTTACTAATATTATACAATAGAATCTTGATTATCCGAACATCGATTAATCGAATATCCGATTATCCGAACTCATTCTTCACGGCTCTAATTACCGATTTATAAATGATTTGACGGTGTATATGATTCATTACGTCAAAGATTAATAACAAATTATTTCCAACCAAAATAAATTACATAGGTATTAGGAATTCTTAATCTTTATAACTCGTAATTTTTTTATATCGTATCGTCCAAAAGACGTATGTAAAACTCTTTCTATAATAAAAAGTTATTAAAATTTAACTATTGTTTGATTTGACTTTAAAATCGATTATTCGGATTTTCGATTATACGGAATACCCCTGGTTTTAATTGATTCGGATAATCAGGATTCTACTGTATATGCAAAATTTGTTAGTTTATATTGGGGTATATCTTAGGACCTACGAATAAATAATTATTTAATCGTAGGTTGGGACATTAACGCACAGTGCCTTCTAGTTCATGGTCCAAGTTCGAGGCTTGTGTTATGGATACCAGATGGTCGATACACTACACATATATAACTTTTAAATACATACATATTATAAATATAAACACCCATAATTGTAGTACAATCATTCGTGCTCATCACACAAATGAATGTCCCAGCGGGACTCGAACCCGCTACCGCTGGCACAGCAAGTAGGGCCACTACAAACTGAACCAAACTTGTCGTCACGTATGTCGTTATGGGTACGTCTTTCTTTTACCCAAAAAGTACGCAACAAATCAAGATGATTTCTTACACAAATATGGTATATAGGTCGAATAGTGATAAAGGCTAATTTTTGTCTCCGTACATTAAGGTGTTCCTGGGGGAAATTAGTTTATTGCACAGAAGTCACCTAGAGACGTAAAGGGAAGCGAATACGGGTTACTAGGAAGATATAAAATATATATTTTATTACGTGGGTTTTAATACTAAACTTTACTCGATTTTACTTTCAGCCTTTACAAAATCCACTACTGCATTGACAAATTATGTATGTAAACGCTATTTCCCTGCTCCTTCTCTTTCTTTATCTTTAATTTAATTTGAAATTCTAGTTTACATTTTATAGCCTATTGGGACTTACCCGGGCTTCGATCGGGTGCGTTTAAGTGCCTAAAAGTAAAAGCCTATCTGTTACTTCAGGTCAGTTTATCTTTGTTCTAAATTTCATCTAATTCTGTCCAGTGGTTTCAGCGTGAAGCAACAAACATACAAACATATATAAATTCTCATTTATAATAGCAGACCGAGTTTTGGAGGCAGGATTACCACGTCATAACTGTAAGAACGGAGTTTAGATAATTATCCATCGATAAACAAACTATGAGAATTGATCAAAGCAATAACCAGTACATTCATTATAGGTAATTTTATGTGTCTCATACATAACTTGACTTGATGAAAGATTTTTTAAGGATTGACGAAAAAACATACACCTGAATGATTTCCTTTATTTTTAAGGTAGATATAACAATATATATAAGTAACGAAATGAACAAAAGCACGGGAGAAGTCATTAGCGAGATTTAGTATAATTTTATTTAGTATATTTTAAGTGTGGTACTTATGGCTAGAACAATTTGCTTACCTAAATGGTTACCTTGAAAGCAATTACAGTAATATTTTACATAAGTAAAGATTTGTCTCATCTAATACGAATCTCGCTCTTTCTACTGGATTACGAAGGGTCCCCTCTGAATGTGCCGTTTATTTATATTTACGACGCACATATCTCTTTGCTAAGAAAATATCAGTGTTTTTAGACAGTAATGTCCCTTTAACGTAGTTAACCTGCTATATTGTCGTACGAAAGCTAGAAAAATATTATTATGTTTCAGCGTTTCGCACTTGTAGAAGGAATATTTAATTCAATCGAATATTTTGCTTTATGGCTTTTAGGGACGGAATATTTATCACCTAGTAAAGTGTGCCTACATTTCGCAAATTATTTATAAGTTTTGTTTTTGTTTCTAAACTAAGCAAAAAATCCCAAAAAAGAATAAAAAAATCTATTCTATCTATATTAATATTATAAACGCGAAAGTTTGTGAGGATGTATGGATGTCTGGATGTATGGAAGTTTGTTACTCTTTCACGGAAAAATACTGAATGGATTTTAATGAAATTTTATAATAATATAGCTCATACATCAGAATAACACATAGGCTACTTATAATCCCGAAAAAATGTACGGTTCCCGTGGGATAGATTTGTTGCTCTGGAGGCGAAGCAAGGGTACATATATAAATACTGTATTGCACACACAAAAGAATAATACAGAAGTTGAAAAAAAAGGTCAAAAAAGGGCATGCAAAGGCGGTCTTATTGCCATGTACAATCTCGTACAGACAACCTTACAGAAAAGTACTGTATTATAATATTATTAATTAATTTAATAGGTACCCAATAACTTGATTACGATAATATCAATTTCGCTTGACGCTTGACTGTCTGAAATACGAGTATGTGCGGGAACACAACTAACAAAGTGTGTTTCCTTTTCTCTTACTCTTAGAGTCCTCGACGGTCCAAATCTGTCACGATCGAAAAGAGATTAGGCGCAGTTCAGACAGCTTTACGGACTTTCGGGGGCTTAAACACCGATGTTCTAACTTTGGTCTACAACTAAGAATCATTTAACACATACATACATCTAGTTACTATTTTAGAACAAAGTTCGAATCTAGGCACTGCCGTCTTTTAAGCTAACCGCTAGATTAGCGAGATATCCGTTTTATTACAATATTATATATATATATATATATATATATATATATATATGAATAGATTTCGCTTTGTCCTGATGAGTATATCTTTAAAATTATTGGTCGCTATAACGGTCGTAGCAGTAGTCGTCAAGTGCATTTAGGTTCTACCATCGACAATAAATATGCAAATTTTATGAATAAAAGATGTACCTTACTTTTTTGATTAGCGGACTATTATTAAAATGCAAAAAAATCTATGTATGTATGTTTGTGTGTGCATGTTTGTTATTTTTACAAAAACTGAACACTGAACTCAATTTTGAGACGGCTAGACAAATTTTAATGAAATTTGGTATACAGATAGACAGTATACACAGATATATATAAATTATACATAGATAGTATGTTACATAGAGTAATACATATGCGTATATAGTAGTAGCGTAGCGAAAGTAAGTCGCTTAGTCGTCAGTTATGCAAACTTAATATTATAAATGTGTTTGTTTGTTTGTCCTTCTTTCACGTCGAAACGGAGCAACGAATTGGCGTGGTTTTTTGTGTGGAGATAGTTGGAGGGCTGGAGAATGACATAGGCTACTTTATACCGAGGAAGATTATCTCATTCCCACGAGAAAACACGTTATAATACAACTCTAAATAATATTTATGATCAGAATTACTTAAAACTCGGTATTAATGTTCTTCAATATAATTAAATAAATACATGTTTTAGCATTTTTCGAAACTCGTCAAATAAGGGGGTAAAAAATAGGGAATGAAAGTTTATAGAGTTTTTTGTAGTTTTAGTGCCAGCGAAGCCGTGGATTCTGCTAGTTTTATATAAATATATAATCTTTATTATATTTTCATGAAGAATCATTTTATTTTACTCGTTCACACAGACATTATTCATAATTGAAATTAATTTTCTTAGGAACAATTTAACTTCTATAGGAAAACCAATAACAAGCCAACAAAAAGTCAAAAAACCAAGAAAGCATTGCAAAACGTCGATGGCCCCCGCTCAACCCACCTCGATGCCATTAAAAGAATTACCGGTCATTAGATGTCTCAACGATTCGCTTTTGTATTGAAAACGCAATAAAACAGTCATCTGTTATTTTACGACTATCATTTATCTGTTGGAGTTTAATTTTGTCAATAATCTTTGACGACATAACAAGCTGATGAATTTTCAAAGAGGTTATAAGTCTCCTTAAAAATCATCTTATCGCAGTCCCGACATACAATAACTATTGTTCGTGGGTTCGATCTCAGCATAGTAAAAATACTTACTAATATACTTTCTTAGATTAAAGCAATTTCGAAAATTTGATATTTTAAATAAAGCTGCCATCTTTTCGGATTTATCGCGGTTTTATTTTGACTTTCCAACCTTTATAGCAATGATGGTCACGGAAGAGACTAAGGTTGGACGTCTCAAAGGTAGCATAGTAAATGCCAGAACGCCGCAAAATATGTATCTATATATGTACTTTACGAGAATATGTTGACACAAATATGTTGGGACATTAACACATATCACCTATCACATCTAGTTCTTTGGTAAGCTACGAGGCTTGTGTTGTAGATACCAGATAATTGATACACAACACTCATATAACTTTAAACACATACATATTAAGAATATAAACACCCATGACTGGAGTGCGAACATTCGTGCTTATCACACAAATGAATGCACCTAGCGGGACTTGAGCCCGCGACCACTGACAAACCAAGTAGGGTCACTACAAACTGAGCCAAACGTGTCGTCAAAATACGTCGTTATTGTACGAAAACATACATATTATGCATTATACAATAAATTTTAACTTTTCTATATCATGCGCTCGATAATCTCAAAAATCTAAGTAAAACTTTCAATCATTCCTTTATTACATTAGAATGTCTTTAAGACGTAGAATGAAAATCATTATAGACACATTCCCAAACTTGCCAAGACATTCCCTTTTACGATTGTTATAATATTTAAGCAGTTGTTTTCGAAATTTTGTAGAATTTTGTAGTATTAAATTTATATATAATGACTGAAACAAACAAACTTATTTTTGCGAGTCGAAGGAATTCATAGAAAATGTTGTAGTGGCATGGAGTCATAATATGTATGGCTAAGTTTTGTGTTAAATATTTTATTTGTTTATTGGAACAGGACTAAAGCTAGTGTTTCATTTTTTCAGGTAATAGTTTGGAATAAAACTTTAATTTGTTTTAAACTGGTCAACACCTTTTATCTTTTATGCTATCCCATATGAAAATGTATATGTATATATACTATGTACCTATACATATAATAAAACTTAGCGAAATCGATGTAAATAGAAAGTACAAAACCGATTTTAACTAAATTTTGCATAATTATCACTTATTACATGGGTCGACATTTAAGATAACTTTTACTACAGGAAAATCTTTCATTCTCACGGGAGAACACAATATCTAGTTTTATCGAGTCGATATTCGAAATTGACATGTTTAACGCTGGCTAAACCTTAAGAGATTCATCAAAACAATGCACTAAAAATTGTAGATCTTAATAAGGCCTATTGAAAAATCTGCAAAAGCATAAGTCTTCTAAGCTACACTCGCAATAACTATTCATATCTATTTAAAACGTGCCTAGGACAGAAACAAGCGAAGCGACGGCAAGTCACTAGTGAAGAAATAAGTTCGCATTATCTACTTTAAAAATCCATTTACGCTAGAACTAAGTAAAAGAAGATCGCTAGTTTAAACAAAATGTGTATGGAAATGAAATTGAGTGAGACTTGAAAAGAAATCATTAGAGAAGGCGGGCATACAGCGAGTTGAAGACGCATAATTAGATATCTAAAGGTCTGGAGATTCTACGAAAAATAATACTCTTTTAAAATGAAATCTTGTACTGAATTCCTTATTGTATGAGGAAAGAGAAAGTCTTTTGTACGTCCCAAAATTTTTAATTTGCATAATGACAGTTGTAATACTTGGAAAAGAATTTCGGCCGCTTGTTGATTTGATTTGAAATAAATTGGGTGATAGCCATTTCAAACTTTCAAGATTTTTGCTTCGTGCTATTTATTTATTGAATGGATTAATACTGGTTTTGCTCTAAAGATAGACAAAATTTTCTTTTAATAAGAAGGAAATTTTAAGCACACCAGGTGATTTTTTTTTTTGCCTATGTAATATGGCTGGTCAGGCAAAAAACTGTAGAAGTCCATTTAGTATGCTGGAAGTAAGGTATCATTTCCGTTGCAATGTGATTGTTATCGATCGATAAAAATCTTTGGCGATATACTTTTTAAAATAACAAATAATAGTGTGTAATTAAGTAGCGTTTCTACTTATTTAAACAGTAAAACCCATACTATTATTTATATTTATTTTTAGGGCGTCTCTATGTAAGACAAAATTCTATGTAAAATATTTTGTACAGTAAATTCTGAATAAAATTGGGTCTTATTTCATCACGATATTAGAGATCGTCCTACGTAGGCATTTGTTATTCATTGCTGAAATAAAACTATTATCAAATACTAACGCTTACAACAAATAGGATCACAATCGAGTTACAAAATCTTGGCAATCGGTTTTCCTCATATCTAGTTGCTGTAAGAGTTCTTATGTAACGACACTTGAGGAGAAAAATAAAGATATTATGGAAGGAAATGGTGGATCATAAATAAGTACAAGTGGAATACTTCGCGCCTAGCATCCAAGAGGTGACTTTATACTCAATCACAAACAGTCAAAAACTTATACAAGTTCGTAGGGAAGATTATTTTTCGTCTATAACACTTACTTTTACGATTATTCTAGTTATGGGATTGTATAATAAAATAAATCAATTTGTGTCCTTCGAGAATTCTATATTGTCGTGATGCAAATATGAAATAGAAATGGGTGTAAATATTTTATTTCTGTCATTATGTAATATGCACATCCTATTAATTTAAATATTTTACAAAATATAATGTAAGGTGAGCTAAGTCACTTAATTTTTTTAGAACCCGCTATGATTAACTACATATCTCTAGAGAAGGATGTGTATGGGCACGATTTTCCATATTCTTGATACTAATACCTACGTTAACTCAAACCGAGCAGACACAGGACAACAAGAAAATTAGTTATTTCATTTTTTCACTTGAGACTTGTCACCAGAAATTAAGGGAAAAGAGGGTGAAAAATAGTAAACCGAGGAAGCAGGCGAAACCCAATAATGATGACAGTAATACTTTTCTTGGATGTTCTATGAGAGGATAACAGTTTTCAGTCGAGCCTGCCTAATCGTACCAATATCGATAAGGTTTTTCCATAAAAAATGTCTTTCTTTTATCGTTCATTGCCTAATATGTAAGTAGCTAATATTCAGTAGATCATTTTCCAGATTTGGATTTATTAGATTATAGTCAATAATATGCGTAACTCTCAGCATTACACGAATTGACGATAATCTAGATTGGTATGCGTTCAAAATGATAATCTCCAATAAACGATAGGGAATATTCCAGACGTCCTTATTTCAGATTGTGCTTAATTCATAAGAATACTCATTTAACAGACTCCTACATAATATTATAATATATAGCAAAGAAAACAACTTTCATTACTTCTGCGATCTACAAAAAACTTTAGGATGACGGCTATTATTGTCCTATTTCCTGCACGTAACAACGTGGAAGCCTCAAAAAGTAGGCTAACATATAATAAACGATTACATAAACATCTTCTAGTGTCGCATCGCGAAATATATTTCTTTCTAAGGAAAAATAGATAAGAGTAACATTTTAGCATTGTGCTTTTGTCATCTATTCGAGTTGGTGACGTGTTGTCGGAGTATGGAATTTGAGGGAAAATAAAAAATGTATTACATGTCTGATTGATTGAATTTAAGTTTTTTGTTACAATACTAGATAAAAAAAACAAATCAACCCCACGGGAAACGGTCATTTTTTCGGGATAAAAAGTAGTCTATTTGCTATTCTGATGTATGAATGATTATTATAAAGTTTCATTAAAATCTAATCAGTAGTTTTTGTGTACTAAGCTGTATAAGTTACTATAGTTTTTTAACAATCTTTAATTTTCCGGGATGAAAAGTATCTAAAATGTTAACCGGGGATATAAGGTACCATCATGCAAATTTCATTTAAATCGGTCCAACAGCTTCGGCCGTACATTTAGATTAGCCCGTACAAACAGAAACAAACAAACAAATAAACATACAAACATGAAATTTGAAAAAAAAAAATTGGATTTGTTCTATTTTTCTTCTTACACCCCCCGAACTCAGTTTTAGCCTCTTTTTCTATGTACAGACATTCGACCTGTAGAGGTCGAATGTCTGAAAAACTGAAACTGTAGAGTTTTATTATATACGAGTATATAGATTTAAATTTCGGCGATGCTATTATAAGTTATCTTTGTAGTGAAAGGTTTGATTACCATATTAATTAAATTTATGTGGAATACATATATTATCGATAAATGAAAATTCAATCTTTACATTAATATAATCAGTTACGATATGTTGGGACAAATAAATGAGTAAATAAATATGTTGGGACATTAACACACGGCACCATCTAGTTCCATGGTCAGATACGAGGCCTGTGTTATGGATACTAAATATTTAATACACTACACATATATAACTTTAAATACATACATATTATAAATATAAACACCCATGACCGGATTACAAACATTCATGCTCATCACATAAATGACCCCGGCGGGACTCGAACCCGCGACCGTTGGCACAGCAAGCAGGATCACTACAAACTGAGCCAAACGTGTTGTCTTGGTAACCATGGAACCCGCGAATACGGAGCTATAATACCTATAAATAATTATATAGATAAATGCCATAATACCATAAAGATAAATCAATAATAGATACGATAATCTTCAGGCGATTAAGCATTTACAACCCTGTTATCTTGGAATAGTAGGTATTGACAAGGTGGCCAATATTCTGTGGTCGTTCGACATGTGGGGTAATGATTATGTCATTGCAGACTGATTGGGACTTCGACTACATGTCCTGTTAGAACAAGACATTGTCAATTTTGCAAGTGCCGAACGAAAATTGTTGATGCTGATTTAATGCATTTATGATAAAATGTGCATTGAAATGACAAATGCAATGGAGTAATTTATAATTAGATAATTAAGTCTTTAAAATGCTATCGAGGGAGAGATTTTAATGACTACTCATTTTGAACTGGCCCAGGACTCGAATCAAAGACCTCAGGATCTGCCGCACATGCTAGTTACTAGACTACCGAGGGACAGTGATACATATGATATGTATATATGTACATATATGTTATACGGCAGTACAAACAGATATACAATATACTTAGATCTATGATGTTACATAATTCAACAATTTAGGAAGAAGTAAGTAAATTATATACCTATAGCAATAATGATATCTGTTAAATTTTATATGTTACTAGCGATTCCCCCTCGCTTCGCTGGGGTTCGTCCCTAGGTAAGTTTTATTTGTTTTGAGCGGAACCCTAATTCTTTTTCTAAAATAAATGTAGCCTATGTTACTTCATATAACATCAGCTATCTTCCAATGAAGGTCCCATCAAAATCAGTTCAGCCGTTTCAGAGATTATTCGGAACAAACAGACAGACAAAAATTAAAAAAAATGTGTTTTTCTTATAAGTACCGTTATATAATTTTCTTATTAGTATATGAAATTTCATATTATATTTTGACATTACAAACAGACACTTCAATATTAAATAAAACTATCTTTTCGGATTATTTCGCGGATTTATTTTGATTTTTGGTTCCCGACGTTTCGAATGCTTTACAGCATCCATGGTCACGGGAGAGACTGAGGTGTTACATGTCTTAAAGATATAGTTGTTACAGACAGCCTACCCACAATCAACAAATGAAAATTGCACCAATTACATTACAATATTTTAACTTTAAACATTTTTATAATTTTAATTATAATTGAATATGGCAAATTATTTATTTAATTTTTGCTATTATTTTTATAATTATTACAAATTTAAAAATATTAATTAGTAATCTATATTTAGTGTTGCCATTATTATATTTATAACCATAAAGAAAAATATAAAATATAGTATTAATTATTTAAGCCATATAATTGTTCAATGTGTAATTTAAAAAGTTAAAATTAATTAAGGATAATCATTTTTTTCCGTAATTAATTTTAACTTTTTAAATTACACATAGAACAATTATATGGCTTTAATAATTAATACTATATTTTTATATTTTTATTTATGGTTATAAATATAATAATGGCAACACTAAATATAGATTACTAATTAATATTTTTAAAATTGTAATAATTATAAAAATAATAGCAAAAATTAAATAAATAATTTTCCATATTCAATTATAATTAAAATTATAAAAAATCTTTAAAGTTAAAAATATTGTAATGTAATTGGTGCAATTTTCATTTTGTTAATTGTGGGTAGGCTGTCTGTAACAACTATATCTTTAAGACATGTAACACCTCAGTCTCTCCCGTGACCATGGATGCTGTAAAGCATTCGAAACGTCGGGAACCAAAAATCAAAATAAATCCGCGAAATAATCCGAAAAGATAGTTTTATTTAATAATGTCAAACATTCGCGTAAATCTAAGAAAGTATTACAGACACTTCAATTTTATTTATCTGTATATATGTTAATACCATTTAAGAGAAATATTATTAAATTGTACCACATTGATTCCCTGAACTAAATCAGTTTCGGAAAACAAAGACTCAGTAGTATATAACAAAAGCAATAGTACGGACTATCGCCTGCAAGTATAAAAAGCGAGAAATTATTATTATAAAAAATGGCAGATCAACAATTTCAAAACCAGAGCCTGATCAGAAACAAAAGGGAGAAGCTCAATTAAAAAACGTCATCCACAGATAGTTCAGAATGGCGTGTCGATAACTCTTTGTAGCGGGATTGGTATGGAAATCGATATATTCAATTTATAAACGTCTAAAATATTTTTTTTTATTTTTTTTATATGTAAACATTTTACATTACTTAATTAAATAACATTGAGAAATTATAACAAAGTTTAAATTGATTGTAAGTTTATAATTTATATATTAAAGTACAGCTTTAGATTGTAAAATGAACTCTAATACAAAGGCTAAGCTAACAAATTTGCATGACACTGCCCTTCATACTAGTCGAAGTACATATATGGTGGTAGAGAAATACGGTTAGCACTATTTTCTTTGTGCTAGGTAACAGGTTCTATATCCGCATGAGAATTTATTGGGGTCTCATTAAGATTAAATCACAATGCTTAGAGCTAAGATCTACCATAAATCTTTTAGAAAATGGAAAAAATATATATTCGCCCGCGTTCAGATGACCAAGCCCGCGTTCAGATGACCAAAAACCAAATTCTTAGGTTTTACATATTAGTATACTCTTACATTGTAGTTTTTGTAATTTTTCTTAGATATGAGATAATTTCCCGCAGTAAAAAGTATCCTATATGTTGACCCGAAGAACCAACTATCACCATACGAAATTTCATCAAAATCCCTCCAGTGGTTTTTCTGTGATGTGGTAACAGACAGACAAAATATCTAAAAACTATAGATTCGCCCTCTGTATCGTTAATAGTGTTTCAATAATATTTTCCAAAAAATATTTAGTGTACAGATTCGGCTTATTTACAATGTTATTATATGTATTGATCATATGTAAAGTAAAGGGCGGCGTACCACGTGGGTTTCTCTTGGTCTTATCTCATGATGAGCAGAGTGGACTGAAGGGGCAGCCCCATGGTTGGCTGTTGTGGTGTGCCTTGGTAGGCCAGCCATCAAGGCGTCGTGGTTGAGTGCGTAAGTGATCCTGTGACGGCCCATAGAGACGGGGAGTTTTAATGGGTACTACTAGCTTTTCGAGTCGGTGAGTCCCACATAACCACCTGTATATATACAGGTGGTATGCGTAAATTCATTTCCTAACGTTAAAAACAAACGAATTATCCTCAATAGGGATGGAATCTTAACCCATCATGATGTTCAGATGCGGGCCGATCCTTAATCTATACTAATATAATAAAGAGGTAAAGTTTGTGAATTGTGAGTTTGTGACGTTGTAGGGGGTAATCTCTGGATCTATTTAACCGATTTAAATGAAATTTGATAAGAAGATAGTTTGAGATCCTGGGAAGGACATAGGATAGTTTTTATCTCGGAAATCATACCTTAAGGGGGTGAATATGGGGATGAAAGTTTGTATGGGGAATCAACCTAGTTATTATATATATTTGACATTACATCATAAAAAAACATATACCTACGTAGTTAATATATAGGTACGTACATGTAATTCGTTTGAAAATTACCTATTTTAAAAATCTAGGTTCTAGATTTTTAACATTATTATAAATGTTTATTTTAAATATTACACAAATTATATTTGTTTCCCGGATTTTAGATAGTAATTTGTTTCATAACTTTGTACATTTTACTGTAAAAGTTTCATTATAACAATGGGAATAATTTAAAGGCAACTTTAACTTGTTATCGTTACTTGAATGAAACCTTAAAATGAGGAGAAAAAGCAGAGTTAAAAATAATGAGTATTACAATTAACAGTTAACTACTACCTACAGTACTTTTCTCTTAATCTATTGTAGCTATAGTCAATATATCTATACATATAATAAAATTCTAACTGAGTAGAATTTGTACATTAAATATTTTTTTTTAAATCTTAATGAAATAGTTATTATTATCGATGCAGAGGCCGTATATATAGTTTTTAGATTTTTTTTTCTGTCTGTCTGGAAACGCATCACAAGAAAACCACTAGATAGATTTTGGGGAAATTCGGTATGATGGTAGCTGGTTATCCGAGTCAACATATAGGATACTTTTTACTGTGAGAAAATATCTCATCTCTGAGAAATCTATACTAAACGTTAAACGTAACGCTATTTTATATACATAGGTAAAGTCTATTCATAAATATTTCATCAAATTTTCAATAATAATTATGATCGAATTTCGACCACTGGGCGAACATATGTTATTATAAATGTATAGAATAGGACGGCCAATGTAAACTTTACTTGAACAGATAGCTACAGTCAATAATCGCTGGAATTGAATAAATATTTACCGTAAACTACGAAAATGTAGACAATTGTGTTTCGCTTATCGTATCTATTAATAAAAAATTATGAAATAAATATCATTACTATATGATATATAACACATAATTGAATTTTCATTAATAGATATATTTCTGTATATTATACATACATATATGTATAATACGCATTTATGTAATCTTAGAAAAATCTATAATAATTTTAAAACACAGAGAAAAATTCAAAACACAGTGGTGGAGATGTACCTAAGTATGTGAATATGAACTTAATTTGAAAATCCGAAATTATAGTTTTTCAAACTATTCCCAACTTTTAATAAATGCACTCGATAGTTATTCTGAAAAAAAATATACAATAGTTACACCATACATATTCAAAGGAACTCGATTGAGTTTAAAAACAATTTTTTTTTCAAGCGTTTTTTACACTCTATCCGAGTTGCCATTGTCGGTTTGTTGGAAAAATAAAATTAGTGTGTGCATTCCACCGTTTTATGTCTGTACGCAATTTTTACTCTCTGATGATTTCGACTGAGGTGATAGGAAAAAATATTCGCAAGTATGTTTAGAAAAAGACTAGTAGCTGCCTACATCTGCGCTCGGTTTGTTAATTATTATTGACGCTGACGACACATACGGCTCAGTAGTAACCCATTTGCTGTGTCAGCGGTCGCAAGTTCAGCTAGGGACATTTATTTGTGTGATGAGCACGAATGTTTGTACTCGTGTCATGAGTGTTTATATTTATAATATATATGTATTTAAAGTTATATATGTGTAGTGTATTAACTATCTGGTATCCTATACACAAGCCTCGTAACTTACCATGGAACTAGATGGTGCTGCGTGTTAATATCCCGAAATATTTATATATTTATGTACAAAGTTTTATAATTTCGCTAAGAGGATAAACACAAAATAAATTATTATTTATATAAAAACTATTTGACATTAAAGGAAATTATAAAGTTAACGAATACGTTTATACAAATACGAAATAAGGTACATAACGAATTATTTTTTACAAATAAATACTTCACAGTACACTCTCTGTACAGATCTTATATCAGATCTTGGTATATTTTAATATCTCTGAGCCAAATTTCACCCAGATCCATTCTGACGTTCTAGCGTGAAAGAGTAACAAACATCCATACATACACACAAACTCTCACATTTATAATATTAATAATAACACGTATTTTACATGGTGCTTAAATATAAGTAGATAATTTCTACTGTATTCCCTCACATTATACAAAAACTCAATTTTAAACTAAATCCAGTAAGCATGAAAACAAATAAGATTTAAAAAATACGTTATAATACATTATTTATGATTTTTCTACTATACTTTGTTGATTAAAAAAAATCGTAAACAAATATATACACTTCTAAGCAAGGTGTACAAGTCAGAATCCCGACTTGTCCAATTTTTTTGTTTATAATAGGACAATGCTCTAAACGTATCCAATTAATTAAAATTAATATGACGAGAGTCATATGATAAAGGTTTTCGTTGGTACTTTTCCTGTAGATATACAAAACTGGTCTAAAAAGAGGAAAAATGAAAATTAAAAGCAAATAGCAATTCCATACCCTACAACGCTAGACTCTCATACAATATGCCCCTTTTTTATGTTGGGAAATGCATTTACGCATTCCATTTATATACATACAGGTGGTTACGTGAGACTCATCGGCTAGAAAATCCAGTACTACCCATTTAAACCCAACCGAACCGCCGTCATAGAATATCTATATACCAAACATCATAAACTAAAATAAAAGATAAATAATATAGAACAATATTTCATAATTTGTTACATACGCTGACTAAACTGTATGTCAGTCGCAACAATTACCACTGTGATTGATCGCGATACGTTTTACGAGCTACACTGGATGGTGTTATTTTAAACGTTTTGTTTGCATCACTTTAATATCCATTAGTGATATTTCAATTATTATATTGAAAAAGCTCTCAACTCTGTGTTCATACTATACTAGTTATGTTACGCGTTTCTATCTGTTTTTTTTAAATTTTATTTTTATTTCATTATTATATTACTTAAATATTTTCTTCAGATTGATATAGCTTCTATTGCCATGATCATGATGAGATGATGACATCAGGACATATATTGATAGTGACGACACATTTGGCTCAGTATGTAGTGTCTTGCTATTTGACTACTTGCTGTGCCAATATTCGCGGGTTCGAATCACGCTGGGGGCATTAAATTGTGTGATGATATTGTCTCATAGCTTACCATAGAAATAGATGGTGATGTGTGCTAATGTCCCAATATATTTATTTATTTATTTGGTGGGTAGGTAATAGGTACTATCTATAACAACTTTGAGACCCATAAAACTTGATCTCTTCCGTGACCATGATTGATGTAAAATATTCGGTACGTCGGGGACCAAAAATCAAAATAAATCCGAGAAAACATCCGATAAAATGGTTCTATTTAAAATATTAATTAGTAATTATAATATTATTATTATTTTATAGTAAAAGGGGCAAAAGAGCAAATAAATGTTGGATCAATTTATGCCCGTTCAATATAGATAAAATATAGATATTTTTCAATTTACAAGAGACTAAAAATGCAACGTCAGTATATAACTGCGCACAACCAATTAATGTGATGAGTAAAATATTGTGTTACAGTATAACATATAATATACTACGTGGTTAAAAAAGCCAACAAACTATGATATATTTTTCTTAATTGATTAAGCTTTTATTTATAATAATAATTGACTTTATTCTATAAATATTCAAGTCATACATCTTTTGGAACGCTTGGAAAAAATATGAGAGTAACATTTTTACGAGGCGCGCGCACACACCGACAGCCAAAAAGTGACATGATGAAGTAAGCTGCATTCCGTTTACAGAGAGTTGTGACATACGGGATGAAATCGTTAGCTATTTTTGTTCTGTTACGCCAAAAAAGTATATGTACAAATTAAAAAAAACGCGTGTATGTACTTAACACACGCGTTTTTTTTTATTTTTAAAGTAAAAACATACACCGAGTTAAAAATCACTTTTATTGTTATTATTCTACTCTTTATAACTATCTTGAAATATATCTTTTTTTCTAAAAAAATCACAATTGTTTCGTAAATTTAGTTTCAGTTAATTTGTGGGTAGACTGTCTGTAACAACTATATAATGCTCTTGAGACATCTAACACCTCAGTCTCTCCCGTGACCATGATTGCTGTAAAGCATTCGAAACATCGGGAACCAAAAATCAAAATAAATTCGCGAAAAAATTCGAAAATATAGCTTTATTTAAATTGTCAAATATTCGCGTAAATCTAAGAAAGTATTCTCTGGTAGATATGATGCAGGTTTTCTTACAGTATTTTCCTTCACCGTAAGACAAGTAAATTTGTTGGAAATGAATCACACATGAAAATAGCAGAGGCGCGAGACCTGATATTTGAACTCGCTTCTTTAGTTTCCCAAGCAAGCGCGTTACCACTGGTCTACCACTGTCTTCCATATACTATTTATATGCTATTTAATAATTAGAAACATCATTGAAACATAAAAAAAATCACACGAATGGAACTAAGTAATTATTCACGATACAATACGAGTGAGAATCGAACTTACGACCAATATTTTAATTATTTCAACAGCTGTGTCAATATGAATTAACAATGTGCATTAATAATAAGGATATTTCGTTTATTTCTCCTACAATGACAGTCATCTCATTAATTAATATTAGTGATATAATTAATACATTTAAAATATAATGTGATATGATAAATTAAGTTATGAATAATCGATTAGATTATGTTGAAGCTACAAGTAACTTATACATACATATGGTATTTGGGTAACAGGTTCTATGGTAAATGATAGTTACAGTTAAGTTTTTAAAAAGGTGTTAAGTATCTATATAAATAGGCAGAGACAAAACAATTCCTCAAGTACTTTTTTCTCCTACGTTTATCAACTTAACTTTCTACTTTTGTTTAGTAGCTATTGATGAGTTTTAGTGTTATCAAAAAAAAATGATCATAGTCGAATTTTGACTACACTAATATTATAAAGAGGACAGATTTGATTTTTTGTTTGTTGTTTGTTTGTTTGTTTGTACTGAATAGACTCTGAAACTACTAAACCGATTTATATGAAATTTAGTAAGAATATAGTTTGAGACCCTGAAAAGGACATAGGATAGTTCTTATCCTGGAAATCTTCCCTTAAGGGGGTGAAAATGGGGATGAAAATTTGTATGGAGAATCAACCTAGGGACGAACCCGAGCGAAGCGAGGGTAAGGCGCTAGTAATATATAAATAGGCAAATGCAAAACTGTTCAGTACCTTTTTCTCCTCTGTTTGTCAAAGATTTTTTTGTTTAGTAGCTTATGAGTTTAGCTTTGGAGTTTTAATTTTTTAAAAAGCTAACTTTGTTATAAACAGATAAATTCTATTCATATATATTTTATTAAATTTTCATTTATGATTATGATCGGATTTCGACCACTGGGCCGAACACTACAAATACAACACTTAAAAGTTAAAGGTTAACCGCGCTATTTGAAAGCACCAAGTATATCGACTATAAAGCTAGTTCACTATTAAAATTCTATGAAATATTAAATTCAATGCTACGATGTCTGATATCTATTAACTTTTGAAAATATCCCGCTGGAATTCAATAAAGGACACATTTCGTCGAGTTTTGATTTATTCTCTCTCCACGATAATATTATACGAATGTTGAGCTTCTTTTGTTTATTAGAACTCTTTGCTTTAGACGGAATCGCTTTATATTTAAGTTTATTTAAGATAATTACGGTATATTTTATATAAAGTAAGTTCTTGAAATGTTATTTTATGTAAAATTAAACTTAATTTATTGGAATTTATTTCAATAGTTTATTTATTCAAAAAATTTAAGGTGATCGAGTATGTTTATAAGCCAGTGACAGCTCAGGTAGGGAGCTTGCTTGGGAAACCAAATGAGGTGGGTTCAAATCCCGGGTCGGGCCTTGTACCTCTGATATTATCGTATGCGAATCATTTTCATTGTTTACCATTTGCTTAACAGTGATGGTAAATATCGTGAGAAAACCTGCTTGTTTAAGAGAACCTAGCAAGTTCCGCCTGATCCCTCTCAAATTGAAGGGAGGTCCGTGCCTAGCAGTGGGACGTTAAAAAGGGATGACTACATGTTATATGTGTGCATTTTATATGGTATATTTGCTAAAGGCAAAACTTATACCTCCAATAAAAATTACAAGTAAAAATTCCATCCCAAAGAAGTAAATAATTACTTCTAATGATATCATTAAACTATGTGTATTTTTTTGATGACGACACGTTTGGCTCAGTTTGTAGTTCGAGTCCCGCTGGAGGTGTTCATTTGTGTGATGAACACGAATGTTTGTACTCCAGTCATGGATGTTTATATTTATAATATTATGTATGTATTTAAAGTTATATATGTGTAGTGTATCAGCTATCTGGTATCCATAATACAAGCCTCGTAGCTTACTATGGAACTAGATGGCGCTGTGTGTAAATAATGTCCCAACATATTTATTTATTTATTATTTTATTTTACTTAAATTGATATATATTTTTTGCCTGTTTGTTCTTTTTAAATGCACTAGTCTCTAATATGTCAGAATGGATTTTAATTGTACTTTGACTGGTATTTCAGCACAAAATAAGCTCTTTCTAGGAACAAAAATGCTCCCACAGTGTACTTTTCCCCAAAGAAAAGAAGACGAATATAACCCATACAGTGGAAGAACTTTAAGGCGCAAACTATTTTAATTACCATAAACTTTTGTAATTTGTTACATTTTCAAATTAAATTAGAATTAGTTTATATTTGAACAAGGATAATGTTCTGAAGAAGCGCAATCAATTCAATCCATTAAAATTTAATTATCCATAAAAAGAAAACGCCAATAAACGTTTATAAAATACTTACTAAAAGCTGCACTAAGCTCTTAAATTTGAAACAAGAACCTTTTCATCTTTTACTAGTGACTTTGACTTTACTGACTCAGTTTGCAGTTTGCAGACCCTACTTGCTGTAACAGCGTCGCGGGTTCGAATCCCGCTAGGGTTATTTATTTGTGTGATGAGCACAAATATTTGTTTTTATTTAGTCATGAGTGTTTATAAGAAGAAGAGAAATCAAACAAATCCAGATTTAAAAAAAAATGTTCCTCTGTCTGTCTGTTTATCTGTTTGTCTCTTTGTACGGGCTAATATCCGAAACTGTTGGACCGATTTAAATGAAATTTTGCGTGATGGTACCTTAATTATATCCACGGTCAATATTTTAGATACTTTTTACCCCGGAAAATTAAAGAGTTCCATTGGGATAGTTAAAAAACTATAGTAACTTATATAGCTTATATGAAAACTACTGATTGGATTTTAATGGAACCTTACAATAAAATTGTTTATACATCAGAATAACAAATGGGCTACTTTTATCCCGGAAAAATGTACGGTTCCCGTGGGATAGATATGTTTTTAATATGAAAAAAGATTTAATACCTCAATCTGTGTTGAACCCCAATCTCTAGTAAGTTCTAGCAATCACTTTTAATAAAACGAAAAGTAATGGCCGAAAGTAATAGTGCAATTCAGCCATCAAAGTCGTACAATAGGTCAGCAATTACATCTGAGCGCGGCTTCAATCGAATCTGCTATGCTTCGTTTAGCCTTGCAGGTTGAAAATATGTATTGAGAATAAAATGGTACTTTACTGGTGATATACATGTATATAAATAATAAATTTTGAGTACTGTCTGTATAGTGATCGATGTGTCTATTGTATTGCCATATAAGCCAAAATTAAGTAGCTCTTCAAAGATTTATAATTTTTGCCTAACAAACTTGTGTGCCAGTGCATTCGATCATTACAAAAAACCAATTTAACCAGCTGGCGATTATGACTATTCAAAATTGCTTGAATAAGTATAATTGAATGAAGTTTAATTTCATATCACTTCATGTCATATAGCGTATATCCATCCTCCATATGCTATGAAATGCAAAAATAATTTTCAACTCTACTTTTTCTATACATTACCACGAACTAAAATAAACAATTTATATAGCTTTATAATATTCAAACATATTGAAAAAAATACAGTTATATTTGTAATTGAATTTAGCAACACTACAACAGACAGCGTTCAAGCCTACTTGTACAAGCTCACTAGACTCCGTTACGGTCAGGTGCATAAATTGATCCATGGTCTGCAATTTTCCCACAGTTCGCTTGCGAATTCACAGTATTTAACTGCTCGGCCGAGATTTCGTTTAACCTACCTTACTACTAAGAGAGGTCGACTTTACTAGTATCTAAGTAACTAACAAGCCCTATAATAACGTTTGCAAAAGCTTCTGTAAGTGCTAACTCTAGATAGACAGAATTGAATTCCTAAAGATTTATCTATTAGACAAATATCTCGTGTCACGGTGTTTGTGGTAGCACTCCTCCGAAACGGCTCGACCGATTTTAATGATTTTTTTTTTGTATATTTGGTAGATACGAGAATAGGTCGTAAAGCATTTTTCACCCTCCTATATATAGCATAAAGCCAGAGTTTTTTTTTGTAGATTAGATGCGGGCATCGCCGCAGGTTCTGCTAGTTTTGTTATATTTGTTATACAAAATTTTTACCCATTTTGATAAATCCAAGTATAACGTCGTAGACTGTTACCTAACATGCCGCATTGGTCATAATAAAAAAGCATGAATAAATATTTGTACAACTACATGCAACTAAGTAAGTTCATGTAACCAAACAACATATTATATTTTTGTAATTTTATAACATTTCCCATATTAAATATCATGTAATTCTACATTTTCTGTCATTTAGCTAAAATAGTTAGAAAGTATTCGTTGGAAACTTTAACTAAGTATTCCTACAATTTCAAAGCAAGACATTTTTATAAGTCAACTTTATATACATACGGATAGCAATTAGAAAGCTTTTGGTATCCCTGATCGTTTGAAATTAAACTCTAATACAATACGATAGAGTCGAAATTTCTTAGCACATTATTACCATAGATTACACGTAAAGTTTAACTAGAGAATTTGGAGTGTATGTGAATATTCTTACGGTATTAATAAATCTTAGGTGCTTTGTCTTCGGTACAACATAATTAGTTTACTTACCTCATTATAAAATACTTCTAACCTTAAGAAAAATGAAGGGTGCTTTATATTTAATACCTCCATGTGTTTTCTCGTAGTATATTACATACTAGATACTCACCCTTTTTTTATTTTTTTGAGCGGAACCCTAATTCTTTTTGTAAAATAAAAATAGCCTTTGTTGCTTCATATAACATCAGCTATCTTTCAGTGAAAGTCCCGTCAAAATCAGTCCAGACGTTTCAGAGATTACCCGGAACAAACAAACAGACAGACAAAGTTTAAAGAAATGTGTTTATCTTATAAGTGCCGTATACAATTTAATATTCATTTAGTAAAACGCTGTTATTTTGACATTACAAGTATACACTTCAATTTTTATTATCTGTATAGATATGGTTAAGTAGACCGATATTAATATTATTTCTTCCTTAACTGCCAATCCATATTAATATTATAAAATTAAAGTAACTCTGTCTGTTACCTTTTCCCGAAAAAACATCTGAACGGATTTTGATAGCAAGGACATAAATTTCATCCTGTGGATAGACATAGGCTACCTTAGCTCCCCACTACAGTTATCAAAGCGAGCAAAACCGCGGGCAAAAACTAGTACTTATAATAAAAAGTTTGAAGGAAAAAATAATAATATTTTTATGATATAAAATATACTCAGTTACGAGTATGTAAATGATTTTATCCCACATGACCAAATATACTAATGTCTGTACATAGAAAAAAAAATGCTTCGAACCGAGTCAGGGTGATTTAAGAAGAGAAATAAAACAAATCCAGATTTTTTTCAATTTTTTTGTTTCTCTGTCTGTTTGTCTGTTTGTACGGGCTAATCTCCGAAACTGTTGGACTGATTTAAATGAAATTTTGCATAGTGATACCTTATATCCCCGGTCAACATTTTAAATACTTTTCATCCCGGCAAATTAAAGAGTTCCCGTGGGATAGTTAAAAAACTATAGTAACTTCTACGGCTTAGTACACAACAACTTATACACCTAATTTAGTATAAACGGTCAGACAACAGGCTACTTTTTATCCCGGAAAAATTAACGGTTCTCGTGGGATAGATCTGTTTGAGCTTTTCTAGAGGCGAACCCGAGCGAAGCAAGGGTGAGCCGCTAGTACATAATATATTATTATACTAAAATAAAATTCTATGTAAGTCAAATCTGTACATTAAATATTTTTTTGGAAAATCTTATTGAAATAGTCATTATAATCGATACAGAGGCCAAATCTATAGTTTTTAGATTTTTTGTCTGTGTGTATGTCTGTGACCGCATCACAAGAAAACTACTGGACAGATTTTGATTAAATTTGGTATGATGATAGCTGGTTATCCGGGTAACATATAGGATACTTTATACTGCAGGAAAATATCTCATCTCTGAGAAATCTATACTAAACGTTAAAAAGTAACACTGGTATAATATAAAATACTTAGACACTTCGTAAATCTGTTTAAGAAGTACAGTTTTTACCAATTCAAAAATCATAAGAACTAGGGCATATGGAAATGTAAGAAAGATACATGTTACATGAAACATGAATACCTGCTTCACCCCACTAAATAGACCGTGTGATGTACTTAAAATAGAATCAATTCGTCTCATCATTATGTTTACACGGCGATGAATATGCGTCAACAATAGAAATGCTTGTACAGCAAAGGAAACCGCTGAAACGTTCAAAACAACCTGGATTTATTCATGAACCAACTTGCACTGAGTGAGCGTTGATGTGATCTTCGTACGTGATTCTAACAGTTACTTGGGTTAGATAACTTCATTTTGGTACATTTGGGGAGATTACAAGTGTTTTATTAGGTTAGTTGAGCCTCTGGTTTTACTTGTAATTTTTTTTTATTTTTGTAATTTTTGGCTTTGCTTAGAACTTATTCTAAGATGTCAGTTGTAAAAATGAGTGAATATAACTAAAACTGTGGTCAAAATGTGACTGAAATGTGATGTAGATTAATTACATGCTATCTTTTCCTTGCTCATAAACAATTCTTTCTGCATTACATTAATTAACCGCGTCACGGACGTCATGCCGCTCCGCTAAATAATTTAAAAATTATATTACACTAATTTTATTAAGCTTTTTCAAATATACAAAATATAAGGGAAAAAGAGAATTTTTAATAATGAAAAGATTCGTTTTCCGTTGTTTATTTGTATCGCTTTATGGATCGATTAATAAATCATGATGTTCTCATCATCAAAGCGATCGAATTAAAACTTATAATATCTTTATTTAAAAGTTTATAATATATTAGAAAAATCAGTAGGACGTTGAGGCCTTGTCTTGCCACTTATCGTTTGATTAAAAAATTCAAAAGAAACTCTTTATCTTGATAGCAAAACCATATATCTAGTACAAATAGCTAAGAACTAGATATTCAGGAATCTCATAAGTATATAAAAAAATCATCAAACAGGGTGAAGCCGTTTCGGAGAAGAAAATTTACACATAAGTTCTTTGAAACCATTGAGTTCACTCCCTACCTCATGGCTTTATTATCATACCAGCGACTCACCCTCGCTTCGCTGGGGTTCGTCCCTAGGTACGTTTTAATTTTTTTGAGCGAAACCCTAATTCTTTTTCTAAGTAGCCTATGTTACTCCCTATAACATCAGCTATCTTACAGTGAAAGTCCCGCCAAAATCAGTCCAGCCGTTTCAGAGATTATCCGTAACAAACAGACAGACAGACAAAATTAAAAAAAATGTGTTTTTCTTATAAGTACCGTATATAATTTCATATATGCATTTAGTAAAACGCTGTTATTTTGACATTACAAACAGACACTTCAATTTTATCTATCTGTATAAATCATTTAGTTAGTATCCAATTATCATATTGTTATAGGAATGCCATATATTTATCATGTTTTAAATTGAAAACATTTAAGAGTGCGTCAAAATTAAAGTAAAATTCATAATAGCGTAGATTCTGTGCGGAAAGAGAACCGTTGTGGCATAAAATGGAACTAACATTATGATTTTTATATGGCTACCCAATTTAGCCATCTATCAAATGTCAAACTTTATTTCGTGTTTATTGTGTTGTTTTATTGTGATTTTAATTTTAAATCATGTCAAAAAGGGTTAAAACTTTACACAGTTCGACATGGGAAATAATATTTAATATTAAACAATTCTGCTAAGGAGAAAAAGCAACAAAACACCATTATTTTCCTAAATAAAGACACGGAACGTGCAGCAGATATGTCCGGTATGTAACAGTTTTATTTGAATGTTTATAGATTTCCTAAGTAACCTGCGGTCCCTAACATCTTAAAATATGTATAAATTAAAAGGAATTCATTTAGAAATATGGTAATATTTGTTTATTTAGTTCCAATTAATATTCTTGATAGCAGGTATAAAGAGTGTTGATACATTTAATTTATAATGCGCTTGTCTAAGCGAGTTAGTAAAGATAGTCGTAACTTAAAATATTTTTTCTACCATTTCAGGATTGAGTAAAGATACAGTATTTAAAATAAAAAAAAGAAAGTTCCATTGATAACGGCATGTGGTGCACGCCAGGGAAAAACGTAAAGGAAGACGTGCGTGTGTTTGTGAATGGTCATAAATCACTATTTTTAAGCGAAACCATTTAAACAACTGTAGTGAAGAATGAAGAATACGTCTTTTATTTCCGATCCCCGTACTCATTGAACGTAAGACTACTTAGAAAATTGATTTAAATGCACATGACATCCATTCAGAAATAATTTAACAGTTATCATTAAAATCACTAATTAAAACAATTACTAAGACGGCATCTGAAAACATTATATTCTAACATAGGTTCAAAGTATCAAGATATTACAGTCACACTATAGTGTTGTCAATATAACGAATACAGCTATTAAACAAAGCTGCACCCTCAAATCTTATGACAGTTCTCTTTCCGCGCAGACTCTATTAAAAATGTCCAAAGTACACCGATTACATAACAATTATGTCATATGCATATATTAAAATATTATTTCCACTTTACTAATTTACGGTAAAAGCAAACACCAAACAGTATTATTTGAAATTGTCCGAGTTATTAAAAGTTACAAATTAATTTTATGTAAGTTCCATGAACCACAAATAATCATTTAACAGTCACGCCCTTATATTATTTCAACGTTAATATTTCAAACTAAATATGTTTTACATGTAGCATTACCTTTGTGAAATTTTGATGACAAATGTAAATAATATGCAGTATAATCTCATAGAAACTAATCTAAAAAAAATCTAATAAATGTACCACTCAACATAGTTATGGACAAAACCTACTGTTATAAAACTCCATTATAATATAACTAGCAGAACCCGCGGCTTCGCTCGCGCTAAAACTACAAAAAATATCTAAAAAGGTAATTTCATACAAAATTTCATCCCCTGTTTTACCCCCTTATAGCATGAATTTCGAAAAATGCTAAAACACGTATTTATTTAATTTTATTGAAGAGCATGAATACCAAGTTTCATGTAATTCTGATCATAAATATTTTTTTGAATCGTATTATAACGTATTTTCCCATGAGAATTAGATAATATCCCGCAGTAAAGAGAAGCTTATTTCACTCTCCAGTCCTCCAACTATCTTCACGCAAAAAAAGCATGCCAATCTGTCACTCCGTTTCGACGTGAAAGAAGGACAAAAAACACAAACAAACAAACACACTCACATTTATAATATTAGTATGGATATGGATTGTTTCTTTATTATCTATTTTACAAAAAATAGCACAAGATGATCTCTAATCTAACTAGGTACATAATAAAAAAATACATTATTTAAAACATTTTACTAGGTGGCTAAGACTCACTGTTCACTGAAGAAAATCTTGGACAAAAGTAGGACGTGCTTGCTCTCAACTTTGTACTAACGGAGCTATATACATATGTACATATTATGTAGCTTTACAGTGGCATTATTATATTTTAAACACAATTTCAGTACTTCTAAAAATTAAAATCATCTACAATTTAGTACATCTACAAATTATTTGAATCGAAAGTTGCCAGTTGTGTCTAACTGCTTTTATCTTCAAAAAAGTGCACTAGTATCTCTGAGTACACTATGTATTTCACTATAATGAATCTCGAGTGATTTTTCAATGTCAAGGAAAATTCCGTTATGTCAAAAACCCAGCCAGATTTCTACATTCTTATAACGTTATATATCTGAATCATTGTTTTGAACTGTTTCTTTAATATGTATACGTAAAGAATACTCTAGCTTCCTTTGGGTTCGTCGCTAGATACGTAACAGTGGGCGATGTGCCATAAGCGTCACACCTGGTTCTTCTCTGACACCAAAATAGACCCTTGGAGCAACCCCATGGTTTATGTGGTTTGACTCGGAAGATCTGCCGTTATCGTTGAGTGCGTAAGCGATCCTGCGACGCCGCATTAAGACAGGGGAGGTTCTAATGAATTTTAGTCGGTAGTATTGGCTTTTTTAGCAGCTTCTTTTTAATACGTCCAGCCATTTCAGCGTGAAAGAGAAGTAAACAAACAGACATACAGAAATACTTTTGCATTTATATCAGTAATCAGTAGTCCGATAATAATATTTCATATATACAAGGTGCATAGAACTAAAAAGGTCAACTAGAGTCAAATAAAACATTCAAATCGTCCTGAACTTATTCTTACTTCACGTCAGCTTGCAAGCGAATTAGATACTCATATTTTCTGCTCACAGCATTTTTCATGTTTAACTTCCAACAACTTCTGAAATTAACGCGTTTTGCGACATTTTTATCACGTTTTCGACTTATAAGCTGTTTATGATCGCTTTAGTCAAGTTCGAACACTTTCTGAAGAGTCGTCTATGTAACTTAGTTTTTTTTGAAATTCTGACATGTTTATTTCTTGTACGTAATTGCATTAGGTAATTTTCCTTATAGACAAAGTTACGAGGCAAAAGTACGTTAAAATATCGTATCTTAAGATATGAATATCTAATAGGTAAATATGTATTTTACGTATCGAAATATATTAGATTTGCTTTGCATCGACTGGCACCGACTTCGAAAATATCCGATTAGGTATCTATTCTAAATGAAAACCTCCGTTTAGTTATTTTTTACATTTTAGTGCCTGGAAGTCGGTTTAAATTTTTTGTTAAAAAGTTTTTATCACATGTCAATCATTTGCAATAATTACAGTAGTAAGATAAGTATGTCTTTAGGTAAAGAAAAACATCGTGGGGAAACCTACATGTCTGAGAGATCCTAGCAAGTTTTCAAAAGACATATGAAGTCTGCCAACCCGTACTTGACCATGGTGGACTATGGCTTGATACACCTCATATTGAAGATCCGTGGTCAGCAATGGGACATTAAAAAGGGCTGAATATATGCATGTATAAAAATAATGTATGTGTAAAAACCTAGGCAAAACCAATTCGTCCGTGTCTATTTTAAACCAGATAATCAATTTAGTGGTTATTAGTTTTATTCCCGCAAATGGTAAATAAATAATCGACCACAAATGATTGCAACAATCTGAATGCGATTCCCCGTGTTATTAGCATCATTGTGGATTTTCATGTAGATCTCGAGATTAAATGAAAATAAAATTGCACACAAAATAATTCGTTATAATCATTGATTGTTCTAAAATTCACGTTTTAATTAATTTCTCTTTAAACTTACTGTAATATTCGTATCTATTATAAGAAACTTGGTTTGATACTGTTATATTGTTTGTATTTAGGCCAAAATATCAATAATAACAGAAATCCAAAGGCCAGAATTTCTTCATCTAAATATCTTAAATCTTTGTTTACGGTGAATAAATTGAAAATTCTTGTGTTTAGTTAAGTCCAATATAAACATCTATATAAACTTTTTGAAGAACAACAAGGAATCTTTGTCTTTTGATCTGTTATATACGTGTTACGTTGCCCAATTAAGAGTTGTGGCTGATTTTATATTACAACAACGGTTTGTTTGTCTTTAATTTTTTTTAATAATGTTAAAGTATTTTCATTACGTTATAATAAAAGACGTATAATGTGTACATAACTGAGAAAATCCAATTACCTATACTTATATTATAAAGAGGTAAAGTTCACATGTGAGATTATGAGTTTATGACGTTATAAGGGGCAATCTCTGGATCTACTGAACCTATTTAGATGAAATTTGATAAAAAGATAGTTTGAGACCTTGGGTAGCAAATAGAATAATTTTTATGCCGGAAATCAGCCCTTTAAGGGAGAAAATGGGGGTGAAAATTTCTATGTCGAAGCATGCTAGGAACGAACTCGAGCGAAGTGAGGGTGAGTCGCTAGTAATACATATAATAAAAGTGAAAGTATATTAGTATGAGCGTATATAAATTCATATTATGATTTTTTGCACATAGATAGTAAAGTAGAGAGTAAAATAAGGTACTTATTTCGTAAAAAAATATCTTATTCCCACGGGAAAATGCGCTATAATAAAACTTATACACAAAAAAATGTATTGATATGGTTTTCTGTATGAAGATAATGGGAGGCTTTGAAGTTGAAATATGTAGGTCATCTGTTTACGTAGTTGCTTGTGAAAACTTGTAGGGATAAATCAATTGTATTTATTAATAATATTATTGTTCAGACAAAACTGTCGCATCTAACTAGTTATATATAAAATGAAACGGTTTAGCTTGCTATTCTCCTAAGTAAACTAGAGAATCACCCTCGCTTCGCTCGGGTTCGTCATTAACTACATTTTAACGGTAAGTATAGAAGAGGTATTCGATACCTTAATTGAACCGTACATCTTTCCGGGATAAAAAATAACTTATGTGTTATTCCAGACTATAATATATCTTTGAGCCAAATTTCATCTAGATCCATTCAGTCGTTCTGGCGTGAATGTGTAATAAACCATTCATCTAAACTTTCGTATGTATAATGCTTACTAGCAGAACGCGGTTACGCTCGCGTTCTATCTACAAAAAATAACAATTATGCTATGTATTTATATACTATTGACAAACATACTAAAATCACGTTTAAAATATGGGGGGTGGGGGTAGCAGGGTGAAAAATACTTTACGACCTATTCTCTTACCTACCAAATATACGAAAAAAAACCATTAAAATCGGTCGAGCCGTTTCGGAGGAGTTAGACCACAAACATCGTGACACGAGATAATAATATTCTTTATTATACACCAAAAATAAATATAAAATATAAAAACAACACAAAGAAAAGATGCACAGCAACCGGCCTTATCGCTAGAAGCGATCTCTTCCAGGCAACCTTGAGGTATTTATATATTTATATATTAGATAAGGATATATTCATAAGGATTATAAGGATATAAGGATGTAACATGTTTTAATATAATACGATTATTTCTAAATTTTATACTTGTTTTAAACTATATTTTATTATTATTATAATTATATGAATCTTGGACGGTAAGCGAATATTAACGGCTGACGGTATTTTACCAGTTTACCTCTTCGACTAGCTAGTGTAATATAAAATTGTTACATCTTAGTAAAGTTATTTTATTTTATTCTAAATTAAGATTACGTAACAAGGATTCTAACATAATATGATGTATGATGGATTTCAATCATGCTTGTACATAAGCTCCTTACATTTTAATCCGTTCCTTTAAAATCCTCTTGTTTGGCTTTTTCGAATAATTAAAAATTCAACATGTTATTAGCAAAAAGATATATTAGTATTAAAATTGATGTCTAAGAAAAGCAAAAGCGCTTCTTTAGAAATTTTTAGTTCATAGTAAAATATTATACTTTAATGTATGTAAGGTGACTCAAACTCGCGATCTCTAGACCAACTCAGACTATCTCAGCTTTGCGTACTGTAATATAGTTAGAATAAATAGAGAATACTGTGCTACAATCTTAAATAAAATATTGAATGTATTCATATTTTTACAAATTGGATTTCCATATAAAGCCATTATTTTTAAATATTACTCAGTGTACATAGCTGTTTAAGCTTCATTGGATATAATATAAATTATTTGTATGTTTGTGTGTATGTACCCGTATTTTTTACTTGTTTCCACTTAAACATCTGGATAGATTTGAATAAAAATTAGTAGACACGTAGTGTTTAGTGTGCAGTAACACATAACTTACTGTTAGGTACCCAGAGATGGGAGTGAGTGGAAAGCGTTTAAAAAGCTAGTGATATGGTTGAATTTCTTTTTCATTTGGTGGAATTATGTTTAATTAAGCCTTATACTCTACCCATTCTTGCAAAAAGGTATCTTTCAGACAGACAAAGACAAATATGACAAACTGATTGTATAAAACTTTAATTTAACTGATGAGCCTAAAAGCGACTTGAATTTTTGACTCGTGCGTATTTTAGAAATTATCTAAATAGTGAAACTTTAATTAAAACATATCGTAAATTTGAAGCCAAAGCTGAAAGGAGTCATGAAACTTGAAGTGAATCACCATTACAGTCTTGTGTTAAGTGCTTTGCATATTGATGGCGGAAGTGGCAACTTAAGCTCTAAGTGTTAGTTTAGTAAGCTTATGTGATTGGATAAGAAGGAAAATGTTTGTTGTATGGCTGAATTGTGAAGTATTATATACTAGAGAAACAAAAATTATCCTATCCCACGGGAGCCGTACATTTTTCCGGGATAAAAAGTAGCCTATGTGTTATTCCAGACAATAATCTATCTCTGCGCCAAATTTCATCTAGATTCGTTCAGCCGTTCTGGCGTGAAAGAATAACAAACATCCATACATACTCACAAACTTTCACATTTATAATATTAGTACAGAATAATGACTTATGCTCACTTCACTCGGGTGCATCCCTAGTTGCTTATATTATGTTTTTCCATTTTATAGAAATCCGACTAGTCGTTTCAGCGTGTAGGAGTACCACATATACATACTTTCATAAACACACACATACATGCTTTACAAAATTATAATGTTAATCCAAAAATGTTCATGTATAATCTATACATATATTAAAATTGTAACTAAGCCGAATCTTTACATTGAATATTTTTTGGAAAATCTTATTGAAACAAACATTATTATCGATACAGAGGCCGAATCTATAGTTTTTAGAATTTTTGTCTGTCTGTCTGTTACCGCATCACAAAAAATCACTAAAGGGATTTTGATGAAATTCGGTATGATGATAGCTGGTTATCCGGGTCAACATATAGGGTACTTTTTACAGAGTGAAAATGTCTCATTTCTGAGAAAAAAGTTCAAAAACTGTCATTGCAAGAGTATTTATTTATATTACCTGAACGCGGGCGGAGCCGCGGGCAATGCTAGTGTATAATATGTTAGTTTTATATATATATAAAATATATATGTATCAAAGCAAGTACAATGCTTATCACTTTGTAAAAACTCACTCCTCCATGTGAGGGTTGCCTGGAATAGACCGCTTCAAGCGAATATGGCCGCAAGCTGTGCATCTTTTCTTTGTGTTTTATTATTATTATTATAGCCTACCCCATAATATGGTTGTAGAATGACCTCAATTTAAGCTTGGAGTTAGTTTTTTTTAAACGTGACTATGCTATGCTATTCCACAAATTTAACATGCTAAATTGTGATAGCGTTTGTGTATATAATAAATAAGTCCTCCCGACCAATTTCGGTCACGGCGGCCAATCTCATTGAGACTAGCCATCTACGCAGGAGATATTTTTTTTTTTTTTTATTGTTTTATTACAATTCTCCTCTGACACTGGTCAGAGACTTTGTTATTTCTAAGTTTCTTATACTATAGTACATATTTTTGTCGACATTTTTGGTATACATTTAGTTTATTACATAATTTTTGTTTGCTTAATTATATGCTATTTTAATATTCTTAGAATTATTACATTTTATTTTTATAGGTAAGTACTATGAACAATTTTTATATTATACTATTTATTTATTATGACTATTATGTTTATGGCTATTGTTGTTATTATTATTTATACATGTTTCAGGTTTTATGACACTGTGGTCTCATACTCTTCTGTTCTACATTTGCAACATGAGGACGCTAGAAAAGTCTAGCGATTATGATGCGGGATTCAAAAAGGTAAAAGGCACATTGTTTTTTTTTTTTTTTTTTTTTTTTTTTTTTTGTGCTGTGCCTTTTGTTTACAATTTTAGTTATGTATGTGCAGAAGGCTATGAATATCTTGTGGTGTTCTTTGTGCATGAGTAAAAGGTGTAAGTTTTCTATTTTTGTAGCAATACTTGTCTGGTTTTCCAGGTCACAGCGTGCCATACTGAATCTTGGGCATTGTGTAATAAGATGGATTATGGTTTCTTCAACACCAGGGTCGCATTGACATCCTGGGTTGGCAATGCATTTGAACCTTGCCAAGTATTCAGCATAGCCGCCGTGACCCGTTAGTGCTTGGGTTATTAATGGGTTAAGTGTCACTTTCTTTGTAAATTTGTGTGCCATTTGTATATTAGGTAGAAAAATTTTGGTTATTTTGCCTTTGTCACTGCTCTTGTACATTTCGTCCCATTTGGTTACTGTCTCTGAGCGGATTACTAATTTTAGGGAGGAAATAGGGAAGGAATCGTATATTGGTGCTATCTTTTTATTTTGGGCTGCTGTTTTAGCTAATTCATCGGCTTTTTCATTCCCTACTATTCCCACGTGTGCTCTTACCCAGAAAAACTGATTTTCTTGTCAGTCTTAGTTAAGTCGTGTGTGTTCTTTTTTATGGGGAGCGCTAGTGGGTGGGTTGTATCGTGTCTGGTTAGAAGGTCGAGTGATGACCTTGAGTCGCTTAAGATGTCTATTTTCTTTTCCCGAGACCTCATTGCAATCTCAGTGGCTTGGTGGAGCGCGTACATTTCGGCCTGAAACACTGAGCAGAAAAGCGCTAAGGTAAATTTTCTGCTCAATGTTTCCTGCCCGTCCTTCTAACAGGACAATGCCGCGCCCACCCCGTCACTGATCTTGCTTCCGTCCGTGAAGATGCACAGGCCATTGATACTGTGCTTCTCCACGGTTTCCGGGTTGAGATCTTCGAGTCGGGTGTACGTAATCGACGCTTCTAACGCGGGGTGTGGTAGTTTGTGATAGGGAATCTTTGTTTCCACTTCTCTACCCTTTAACAGGGCCAGTGGTTTACCCCTTTTTGCTTCGTAGAGCCTGGCAGCTTCTTCTGCTCTTAGCTCGAGTGGCAGAAGGCCTGCAAGTGCCAGGGCTGCCTCAAAAGAGACGGTCCTGTATGACTTGCAGATCTTCTGCGCGAATCCTCTCTGCAAATTATGGAGCTCTTTTCTATTTTTCCACTTCCCAGCATCCTTAGCCCAGACACTACTGGCATACAGTATTATTGGCTCGGCCACCACCGTGTAGATAGTCCTGATGGTAGGGGAGCCCACGAAGCTAAATGGGGATTTACTCGAGCGTCGTAGAGACCTATTGGGATGCAAAGCTTAGATGATAAGAAGAAAAAAATGTTATATGATATATACCTTTACATCGGTGGGGGAAGCGGCTATAAATTTTTAAATATGTAAAAAAAAACTGTTGCATAGACATCCTCGAGCGCGTCAGATATTGATAGCATAAATGCCCTACGTATTTTTAATAATGTACGTATGTTAATCTGATCGTTTGCATGATGCGGGTGGTTGTATTTAAGGGTTGAAAATGAAAAAAAAAAAATTTTAATCGAGCGCGTCAGATTTTCTAAGGGAGTGTTAAGTGCACCAAAAAAAAGCTCTCATTCACTAATCTGACGATTTCGATGGGACGCAAACTCGCGGCCATTTTCATAATGTGCAAAAAAAAATCGCCATTTTGAAATACTCAAGCGCGTCAGATTAAGATATATATGGTTCATCTTTATGTTCTAAACGTACTGTCTCATAATCTGACGATTATCTAGAGGGATTCGCCTGATCTGACAAAAAAAAAAATTATTAGAAATACTTGCAAAGTTTCAAGTCAATATGACAATTAGAAGTAGGTTAAATTCATCATTAGTAGTTTTTCCACCCTTAGGACTGGTATTTTTTTTGAAATTTAAATGGGACCAATCTGGAAGTATACCCTTTCAAACGACACAAAAATTGTCCGAATCGGTTAATAAATGACGGAGTTCTGAGGTAACAAACATAAAAAAAATAAAAAATAAAAAAAACATACAGTCGAATTGAGAACCTCCTCCTTTTTAAAGTCGGTTGATAAACTAATACAACAGGGTGTGCGAATAATTCGAACTTACGAATTATTCGTTCCGAATCGAATATTAATATTCGATTCGAAACTCGAATCGAATAATTCGAAACTCGAATCGAATAATTCGAAAATTCAAATTATTCGAAAGTTCCCGAATAATTCGAAAAATTTCGAATAATTCGAACATATATTGCAAATTTAAAAAATGAGCAATTGTTTTCTCTGGGTAATTTATTTTTAAACGAAAAGTATATTATTCGTAAGTAGACTATTTTGACACACGATTTGAAGGAATTTAAATGGATACAATTGAAGATCCAGAGATATTTCATTAATTCGCGAATTATTCGAGAACTTTCGAATTATTCGAAATTTTTACGAATTATTCGAAATTTTTCGAAATTCGAATCGAATATTGATATTCGATTCGATTCGAACGATGTTCGCACACCCCTAGACTCTTTATGATCAGCTGTGATGGTGTCATGGCGGCAGAAACCAGAGTGGGGACGGAGTGAGAGAGTAATAGATAGAGAAAGAGTGAGAGAGGAATAGAAACGCGGAGAAGGAAATGTAGGCATCACGCAGCTGCACGCATTTAACTTTATCGACGAATTTTTGTTATTTCGGCTTGCGGAAATCGTCAGATTATATATTTTTCATTATTCTTGCATTATTTCCTTCAAAATAAAAAAAAATTTAGCTACGCTCGAGAATGTCGAGATGACGTTTTTTTTTTACAACTTTGTTGCCCTCCCCTTTTTTTACGTCACTCTCAAATTGTCAGATTAGTGGAATATACACTTTTTAGGATGTAATTAACTCACCCTACCTTAATCTGACGCGCTCAAGAATTTCTGGTGGTCAATTTTTTTTTACTAATCTGATCCTGTATCCTTCACGGGCGGCCTTATATATGGGCCTCATGTTTTGTGGAGGTACTTAACCGGGTACAAGGTATCCCCCTGTATATTAATCTGCCGCGCTCGAGTAACTACAGAAAATCCCCTCTTGGGCTCCCCTACTATGACGATCTCGGAATTTAAACCCCATGTTAATTTTGCTGCTCTTGCCAATGGTTTGTAGATCTTTGCAACTTTCCTAATTGTATTTCTGATATGTTCATTAAATGTCAATTTGTTGTCTATTGTTACTCCTAAAATTTTTATTTTTTCCACTAATTCGATTTGTTTCCCGCCCATGTGTATAATGGGAGTGACGAATTTTAGTTTTCTTGTTATGATCATCGCTTGTGTTTTGTGCGGTGCAAATTTAAGTTTATTTTTGACACCCCATTCATACACATGGTCGAGAACCTCTCTTGCTTTCTGTTCTATTGTATTGGGTTTTTTATCCGAGATCATCACGACTATATCATCCGCGAAAGCCTGGACGTGTACACCGAATTTTTCCACTTCGGTTAGGAGTGGGTCTAATAGGATGTTCCAAAAAGTGGGGCCCGCTATTGATCCCTGTACACACCCTTTTGTTGTTTGTCTTAGATGCTTTTCGCCGGCGTATCGCACTTCCACTGTGCGGTCAGTGAGGTAACTACTTACTAGTTTCAGCAAGTTTGGGGGACATTTTTTCTTGATCAAGCCGCTTTTGATGGATGGCCACCATGCACTATCGAAAGCTCCCTCTATATCGAGGGATATGACTGCAACGATCTTTTTGTCTATTATATCCGCTCGGATATGATTTACCATATCATAGAGGGAGTCTTCTGTGCTTCTCTGTGGCATAAATCCGTATTGGCGGGTGTTGAGCGTAGGTAGCATATGCCATCTAATTCTGCGAACCATCGCTTTTTCCAGCATTTTGCCAAGCAGCGGTAGTAATCCTATTGGTCGAAATGCCTTAGGATTGGTGTAATCACCTTTCCCGGGCTTCCGTAGGATCACTACCGTCGCCTTTTCCAATCTGCTGGAAAGTGCGATAGTTCTAAGCATTTATTTGCTATTCCCAGAAATATTTCTGGGTCTGCTTCGTAAGCTTTTTGGCAGATGTCCGCTGTTAAGCCGTCCCCTCCAGGAGCCTTTTTTGGGTTGAAGCTGTTCACGACACTTCTTATTTCACTTGATGTGAAGAGTGGATCGTCTTCAGCACCTGTTTCGATACCGGTAGCAAAAGCTCTAGTTTGCCTTTGTGACGGGGTGTCGTCCTCGGGGTTGTCTAGTGGGAAAAAGGTTTCGGCCAGAAGCCCGACGGATTCTGCGGGAGACAGCATCGCGTCATTTTTCATGAGCATCTGGTCTTCATGGTTCACCGTCGTCCTTCTCAGGACACGGTATATACCATCCCAGATGCTCTCGCGATCCTGTTTTCCGCAGAACTCCTTCCAGCTTCTGACCTGTTCCTTTTCCGCTGTAGCCTCATATTTGAGTTTGGCTTCGAGGTAAGTTTCTACGACATATTCACGTCGTGAGGGGGCCGAGCAGGGTATCCTTCGCTTTTTTGTCATCATGTTCCTTTTTAGTTTTTCTAGTTCTTGTATCCACCAGGGTATTTTTATCCTATTATTTGTTTTCTTCTTTGGTATATGTTCTAGGCTTGTTGATTTTATTTGTTCTATGTATGTTTTTACTATTAATTCTAGTTCAGATATGTTTTTTATTTTTGATATTTCTATTTTATTTAATTTGTTATCATCAAGTTTTACTTTTAGTTTATTTTTGAATTCTGTCCAATCGATGTTTTTTGTGTTAAAGATCCTGGTGGACCCAAGTGGAACTTTGGGTTGGTTATTTCCTACTTTTATGTCAAATGTTATTGCGTTATGGTCTGAATTTACGCAGGAGATATTATAGTGCACAAGTGTACTCTATATTCATGTCACTCTCATACTCCGGTGGGACGACTACTCGACACGACCGGTGACCGACAGCTTAAGGTGCTCTCCGAGGCACGGGGGTGAAACACCGCCAACTTCTCAACTCTAGGCTGTTACCAAGGCTTACTAAACAGAAAGACTCAATAACTAAATTTGGCCCGACCCAGGTCTCGAACCCACGATCTCTGAATGTGCAGCCGTACATGCTAGCCACTACACCACCAAGGCAGTTTGTGTCTATATTTTATGTATTAATACCTAGGATATATCGAATTGATATGATTGCTAGGCATGTATATTGTATTAGGTTTGGTACCATCACATTTATTCCTCTGATTGCAATATCGCCGAAAGCAAGTGATTGTTTCCTGAAATTCTAGTACGTTTATATTATATTGTATGTATGTATGTATGTATGTATGTATGTACGTATGTATGTATGTATATAATACTAATGTTACATTGTACAATAATTTTAAATAAATAGTAAAAATGTACACTCAATGCCCTTACTAGGTTGATCATAGGCTGTGGAGTAGGAGTTCTGTAAACTATACACAAAAACATGCACATAAATACATGATTTATAATGTTCGT